>OX940811.1:5098167-5698167 GCA_954870605.1 Acer campestre | reverse complement strand
TATCACTATAATTGCCTGCACTGCCCATCCTAACATCAGTTGTAGTGCCTCCATTTCCAATTATTTTCTATGCACCCAAACACACCACACATTGTATGGACACAACATTAATTAATCAAATCCATCCATCGATAAAGAAGTAAACATTATGTTTTTCCTTTCTCATTTTATCTTTAACCAAACATCAACCACAACATATTTATATTGTTATCCTGAAAAATTCATCGGGTGTATCTAGGACAACGGTTGCCCACGATATACTAGTGCACTGCGGTTGGTCCGGATCGGGTAGGGCATGGATCTTTTCCCGTTGAGGTAGGTACCGAGGGAAGCCCTTGGTCCGGTTACCAGGGACCAGCGCAAGGCTCTTAGGCCGATCCTGATTCGATATGAGGTCGAGATGGGTCCTTTAAGGGTAGGACGGTGAGACACCATGTCAGTAATAAGGATGTTCTTTTATTAATTGCCAAAGTGATACACTGCCGCGACAGATACAATGCAGGGTATGTAAAATGCTTTATGACTAGCGAAGCTAGCATGAAGGGACTATCTGGATGAGATCTGTAGCTAAGCGGGATGGACGCGTATAAGCTTCATTTAGGCGGGGTAGTGGTCAAGTATGATAAACACAACAGAGCTTGAACTAGGTGGGGTAGTAGCCAAGTAGGGTTAACACTATAGAGATTGAACTAAGTGGGATAGTAGCCAAGTAGGGTAAACACAATGGAGCTTAACTTAGGCAGGGTAATAGCCAAGTAGGGTAAACACTGTGGAGCTTGAACTAGGCGGGGTTTTAGGTTTGTTTGTTTTTTTTTTTTTTTTTTTTTTTTTTGTTCTTCTTTCTTTCTCCAGATTTTAGAGGCCAACCCTCTGCCCTTTGTGTGTTAGGGTATTTGTAGTGTGTGTGTGAGAGGGGTAGGTGGAGGATGATCATTTAGTCGAGAAACCCTGGTTTGATCCTTACCGTCCCCCTAAGTCAAGTGTTGAGGTGGCATGAGCTGTAGGGCTAAGATGATGCCAGATGATGCCACCAGGGTGCATCCCCTGCTAAGACCCTGGCCTGGGTAGGTGAAGCCCTGGTCCCTAGGTAGAAATGGGTGGAACCAATCCCAACCGTTGCTTAGAGCCACGGCCGTGGCAGGCACGCCCCCTCAAGGGCCACGATTGTTCCACCTGCGCCCTAAGTCCCTGTAGATGTTTTAGTAAGGCTGATATGGCATTTGTGTGACGTTTTAGGGGTGCTTGGATTGGTTGGAGGGGATCCCTGCTCCCTTGGGATGTCGCTGTAAAGGTTTTACCTAGTAGGGGATAGCGTTAGCACATATCCTGCTGCACACTGTCAGACGCCCTTCTCCACCATTTCCTTATTCATGCTTGCTGGGCTTCTGCAAGCATTTTGCTAGGAAACCACAGCTTCCCCCCTCATGCATGGTGTGGTTGACTTCGATAATCAGTGTTCAACAGTGAGCTGGGTGGCCTAGGCGGCCTTCCTAGGTGGTTAGGCACCTCGTTGGCGACTAGCCCGATTTTTAACACCGATTAATCATGCTAGGGGTAAAAAAAAAAAAATTCATTAAAATGGCGTCGTTTGGGGTGTAAAACGGTGCCGTTTTGGTTAGGCTTCATTAACTTGAAGAGTTGAACCAAAAATTCTCATTTTTCCAATTCGAACATCGAACCAGACCTTAATTTAATTGCTTCAACAATGCAGGGGGTCGTCCTACAATCGATATGGATCGGGTCGATGTTGAATTAGGCCCAAAGCAACTTGGATAATTCCGTTTAAGCGATGTAGTCGATAAGTTGATTTGCCTGCAAATGAACTTGGTCGACTGCAAATGAACTTGGTCGATCGACAAGTAACCTGCAAGAAACGAAAAATAACAGAAAAAATAGATGAACAATAAAAAATAGCAAAGAGATTGATTTAGATTGTTAGCCTTAGGTATGCTTGGGCTAAGCAACGGTTGTGGTGATCGTGAATGTTGGATCCCGGTCACCGTGATTCTTGCAAGCAGAGTTTTAGTACCCTTTAGTAAGCTTGAGTTTTTTCTCCCCCCTTTCTAATAAAATGCTTTGCTATTTATAGGAGACTTTAGATTACCGTTTGAAGTAGATAGGTAGGATCATGGGTTGATTGTGGGCGAGATTCTCGGAGAGATTTCCTCTCCAGAATCTCGCTTTTTTGAAATACCTGGCTGACTTGGTCTTCAGACGACCAAGTTATGCTGTTATCACTCTAGCTGGGTTCCTCAAACTTGGGCCAAAGCAAAATAAGCCTGGGTTTTGCACTTTTGGGCCTATGAGCCATATTTGGGCCTATGAGCCATTTTTGGCTACCACAGTTTGTCCCCCACTCTCTAGAGAGTTACTTAACGAAGTAGAGAGTGACTCAGATTCAATCGACCGTTGTCGAGCGAAAATAAAATTAACTTTAGTCGACTGGATTCGTAGCTAACTTATTGAGACGATCTCTTAACGTCGTTTGAATACACAATCTTGAGTCGACACGATCGTTTGAATACACAATCTTGAGTCGACACGATCGCTGATAATAGAACATTTGGGTTTCCAAATGTCGTTTGACAAATTCCAACCGTCAGGATATGATGAGGCAAACCAAAGGCCAATTTGAAAAGACACCTTTCGTTTCATAAACCCTAGTGACATCACGCGTAATTAATTCTGGCGTGCTTACTCTGTTCGAGAAGATTTTTAAATTTCGAAACTCATCATTAGCGGTTGCATGCGCGAGTAAATAATTGGCAACTGAAAGGTTGCATCTACTTCTGGCAAGGACACGTGGCAAAGGGGTTTGTAAAGGGTTTGGTTATAAATATAACCTCCCTACTCCCTCAAGTCACTTTCGCAATAGTCGCTTTAGTTTTTCAAACCCTCTTCACAGCCTTCACAGCCTCTTCTCTGAAAGCGCTCTCTTCTCCGTGGATTTCTTCTTCGTGGATTTCATACCAGAAGTTCTTTCCAGAGGCTTCTTTGTTCATTTCAAGGTATTTTCGTTTGCTTCTCCTATTTTCCTATATAATGCTTGGTTATTTGAAATAAGAAGTATAATATGTGTGTAATGTAAACTTGCCTGAGACTTTAAAGTTCTGGGTTTTGCTTTTGATGTTCTTCATTGTTCTTGGCGTTGTTTTTGTTGTTTTTGGCTATCCCTGTTGTTTTTGATCTTGTTTGCATAGTTATCTATACTGTTCGATGTTTATTTATTTCATACGACCAATGTAGACGAGAAGCTTTATTCGATCGACTTGTAGGGCGCTAGAACTTGTAGGGTTAAGTTAGGTTTTAAGACGACGAACCCTAGAATAGGATTTCAGAAACCCTAGGTTGTGATTGTAGCGCCACAGTTTCTGACTTGTGCATTTTTTGCCTTGTCAGCTTTAGGAGGAATCATGTCGAACGATGACATTAACCTGTCGAGTGGAGATATAACCCTGTCGAGCAACGATACTATATCTGATCCAAAATACAATTGGACTACAAGCGACAGAGAAGATAGTGCCGATGGAGTTAGTAGCAGCAGGGTAGATGTTGGTCGACAAGTTACTGTAGAGGATCCGTCGAGCGTAGTTGTAATAAACAAGAAAAGCATACTAGAACAAGGCGGCGTACGTGCTGTTGCGTCGATAGTCAACCATCCTGAGTATATAGACGTAGATGAGGCTACTACATCTGGTCGACCATTAGGTGTGCTTGAAGAAAGTCCGTCCAGTTTGGTTTCGGAGGACAACTTGTGTTTGTTGAGGGAAGTTTATGGCATCCCTAGTAGTGTCGAGCTACGTGCACCAAAGGAGCACGAAAAGGCTGACTGGGATATAACTGAGTGGACATGTCTTTATGAGTACACCCTCCGTTTAGGGTTCTGGTTCCCAATTCCCCCACTGGTGCGACGAACGCTGCTTTATTACGACCTTACTCCTGGTCAACTAATGCCAAACACATGGAGAATTTTGTTAAGTTTGGGAGTGCTCAGTGAAAGATACAACATACCTTTCGGGATGTCGAGCCTCCTTCACAACTACTATTTAAAGGAGCACATATACGACCGAGGTCGTTATATGTTGGTACCTAGGAGCAAGGAGCAGCAGATTATTACTGATACGACGACAAACGACCGAAATTAGAAGGATACCTATTTTTTCACGAAAGGTCCTCCAGTCGATGGTCCATGGTTTGTGGACAATGAGTCGTATCAGTTAAGACGGACCTGGAACCGGTATGGTGAGTGTCGTCCGACCTTTGTCGTTGGTAGAAAAATGTTTTTTTTTTTTTATATACCTTTGTTTTCGCTGATATCTTAGCTTATTTTGTAGAAATAAAGGGCTTAGAAGTCAAACCGTCGAGCAAAATTGCTCATGTTCGCACTGCAGCAATGCTGAATATCCCTGAAAAGGATAGAAGCTGTAAGGTGCTATTGACAGAAGGTAAACTTAGGCCTGCCAGGTTATGGAGATGGTCGACTCATAATAGGTCGCGAGCGCCGTATCCTAGTGTGAAGGATTTTTTGTCGTATATCTGGATTAGGAGGAGTTTCGAAATTCTTTAATATACAATGACATTCTTGTCGCCTGTTTCTGATAATGAACGTCATGTTGCAGTGACATCAATGTCAAGCACTAGGTTGAACATCCCAAACACTGCAGACGCTTTGAAAAAGCTAAGAGTCGACATGATGAAGAAGAGAGCAGCGGCAGCCAAGAAAAAACAAGCTGCATGGAAGTCGGCTGAAGGGGCTGCTCAGCCGACAGAACACGTTTATGAATCCTCTCCTGATCCATCTCCTAAAAGGAAGAGGCCAAGGAAGGATCTAGCGGCCGACAAGGGGAAGAGGGCCGAATCGAGTGCCAGGAAGCAAGTGGCTGCATCGCAGCCAGATTCGTCGACAACAACCCTCTCCGATCTGTCATCATTCAACGACCCGACTTCCTTTTTGGAAAAGTCGTTCGACTATATCCTCCCTGCGGATGAGAAGCATCTGCAGAAGAAGAAAATTGAGGATGTGTTCGACACGACTTTCCTCTCGGCTTTTCATGTGAGTTACCTGAATTTTATGTTTGTAATACTTTATGATGTCGTTTCACTTATACTAACTTTCGACGCTGTGCAGTCTTTGCAGGCTTCGCTACATTTGTACGGGAGGTACAAAGCGTTGAGTGACAAGTACGGGAAGCAGCGAAAGTCGGTCGACGTTCTGAAACAAGAGAAAGCTAAGGTCGACAAAGTTGTTGAAGACTTGGAGCATAAGAACTCGATTCTTGAAAAAAAGTTGAGTGAAGTAAAGGCAGAGAGAGATCGACATTCTTCGAAGTCGACTGCAGCTTACGCGGCCTTAGCTAAGGAGAAACGTCTTACTGCTGGCTTGAAAGACCAGCTAACGTCGATCGCTTCTACCGCAATTTGTAAGGCGAAGGCTGAGCTCTACAAGGAGTATCTGTCGGGCGAACATGCTAAATGGAGCCGCGACGAGATGCAGGAGATAATTGACGCCCATGATGAAATGCGTCGGCTGGAGGAGGAGACGTCTGAACAAGACGAAGAGTCAACACCTGACGACAATGCATTCCCATAAGGGGCTGATGCTGCTGAACTCCTGCCTGCTGTCGACCCGTCAATTGTCAATCAGCCTCCTATCGATCCTACCGATGCTGCTTCCACTCTCGACCCGCCTGCCACATGAAAATCTAAAAATTTCTTTTTGTTTTGTAATCAAGGATGATATGGTCGTTTGACCATTTTTATTTATTATATTTTTTTGTTGAAGCATTTGTACGTGGATCGTCTTCGACCATTTTGCTTTATTTATCGATCGACGTTAGTATGTCTTCAATTTTTGTGTGAAATTTGTTTGCATGTGGAAATAACATGACCATCTTATAATGGGGTTTACACAATAGTAAATATCTAATTGAGATAAGCCTGTAAACTTATAATCAATCGTAAGTCGAACGACATATTACCATAAATATATAGTTGCAAAAAACATGGCTGATTTATTTACAGAATACTCGCGTTCATGCGTCAATCGTCAAATTACATCGCATACATGCGTTCAATCGACAAATCTTATCGCGTACATGCGTTAATCGACACTTGTCAAATTTACATCGCGGATATGCGTTCAGTCGACAATTTCATCGCGTACATACGTTAATCGACACTTGTCAAATTTACATCGCGGACATGCGTTCAGTCGACAATTTCATCGCGTACATGCGTTAATCGACACTTGTCAAATTTACATCGCGGACATCCGTTAATCGACACTTTCTGTCTAGTGTTGTCCCCCCGACTCCCGGCGTTGGATTGTCAAAGAAGAACGTTGGGAGTAGGTTGTTGTCGACCACACTGTCAATGCTGTAAAGACTATAATTTCATAGCAAAAATAATATGTCGAAGTCGACTTGAATTATGAAAAATGTTTTGAGCTCAATTCTCAACTTAGTACTAAGTTTCTCATCATAGCTCTTGATGCGTCGTTAGTATCATTGGGAATATTAATGAAAGTAAAAAATAACAAAATTACTAGTTTAGAAGTGATACTGTTTTAAGTGGAGTGCATTCCAACTGTTGTTTAGCTCTCGACCGTCGAGTCCTCGCAACTTGTAAGCTCCTCGACCGACGACATCTGTTATCTGATAAGGTCCTTCCCAAGTTGGGCCCAACTTTCCGGCTCCCTCTTCTCTGGTGTTTTGAAAAACACGTCGTAGCACCCAGTCATTGATTTTAAAGGTCCTGGTGTGTACTTTCTTGTTATAATGTCGTGCGACTTGTTGTTGATACGACTGGACTCTGAGAGCTGCTTGATCTCGTCGTTCATCCAAATGGTCTAACTCGAAGGCGAGCTCGCGACTATTTTGGGCTTCGTTTGGATTTTCACTCCGTGCGGTTGCGAGTCGAGTCTCGATAGGGATTACTGCCTCAGATCCATAGACAAGGGAGAATGGAGTGTCATCAGTCGACCGTCGAGGAGTAGTACGATACGACCATAAGATCTCAGGAAGTTTTTCGACCCATTCACTCTTTTCTGCTTCCAGTCGCTTCTTCAGTGTGTTGATGATGGTTTTATTTGTCGACTCCGCTTGTCCATTGGCTTGGGGATAACGTGGAGTCGAAAAACTCAGTTTTATGCCATATTTGTCGCAGAAGTTCTTGAAGTCGAATGAAATGAACCGTGATCCGTTGTCGGTCACTATTTCTCGTGGAACCCCGAACCTGTAAATAATTTGCTTCCATACAAAATTGCATACCTCAATGTCGCGTACTTGGGGTAAAGCTTCGACTTCCACCCACTTTGTAAAGTAGTCTGTCATTACCAACATGTAGACGACTCCTCCAGGTGCTGCCGAGAGTTTTCCTACAATGTCCATCCCCCATTTCATAAAAGGCCAAGGGGCTGAGATTGAATTTAACATACCTGGGGGAAGATGGCAGACTGGTGCGAATCTTTGACACTTGTCGCACGACTTCACGTGATTCTGGGAGTCGGAGCGCATTGTCGGCCAACAATACCCTGCTGTGATTGCTCTGTTCGACAGACTTCGAACCCCCGAGTGATTTCCACATTCTTCATAGTGCAGACTCTTGAGAATGTCGTATGCTTCTCGTGGGGTTACGCACCTCAAGTAGGGTCCTGTGAAAGACTTTTTATACAACTTACCATATAAGGTGCAGAATTTTACGGCTTTAGCTTTGATTTTCCGAGCCTCAGTCCTATCTCCAGGTAGAATGTCGGCTCGTAAGTAGTCCAGCAATGGGTCCATCCAATTTCTTGTGTAGTCGACTGGGGCGACTATTTCTGTCACTTGGATAGTTGGTGTTGCAAGGTGTACGACTGGAATTGACTTTGATCCGCCTGTCGTTGTCTAGCTAAGATAAGCTAGTGCATCTGCCCGTGAATTCTCCGATCTTGGTATTTATTCGATGGTGAATTTGTCGAATGTCGACTGGATCTGTTTGGCTTTGGCCAAGTAGGCGGTCATCCTCTGATCTCTGGCTTCATACGACCCATTAATTTGTCGGACGACCAACTGCGAGTCGCTAAACACCTGAAGGTTTTTGATGTCCAAGCTCTTGGCAAGGTCGAGCCCGGCGATTAGTGCCTCGTATTCTGCTTCGTTGTTTGTCGCACGGAACTCACAATGGATGGACTGCTCTATTATGTCCCCATGAGGAGATTTGAGTACCAATCCCAGTCCACTGCCTTTTACATTGCTTGACCCGTCAATCGACAGGGTCCATTTTTCGTTCGACGTAGTCTCCGTAAGAGCTATTAGCTCTTTTTCAGCCTGCAAGTTTTCGTTAGGTGTAAAATCTGTAAGGAAATCAGCCAATACCTGCGATTTTAACGCTGTCCGCGGATGATAGTTGATGTCGTACTTACTTAGTTCAACAGCCTATTTCGTCAGTCGACCTGAAAGTTCAGGTTTATGCAGTATATTTTTGAGAGGGTAAGTCGTTAATACCTTAATTGAATGGCACTGGAAGTATGGTCTCAATTTTCGGGCTGCAACGACCAATGCGAGTGCCAGCTTTTCCAACCGACTGTATCGTGTCTCAGCGTCGAGCAAAGCCTTGCTTACATAATAAACCGGATGTTGTCGATCGACTTCCTCTCTTACTAACACTGACTTCCTCTCTTACTAACACTGCGCTGACGGCTGTGCTCGAAACAGCCAAGTATACAAGTAATGTCTCGTTGTCTTTCGGTTTTGACAGCAGTGGTGGCGAAGTCAGATATTCTTTTAGATCCTGCAACGCCTTCTCGCATTCGTCGTTCCATTCAAAGGCTTTATTTTTCCTCAAAGTGTTGAAGAATGGATGACATCGTTCAGACGACTTGGAGATAAACCTGTTCAATGCTGCTACTCGACCAGTAAGCTTCTGTACGTCTTTAATGCATTTAGGTGACTCGATTTCTCGTATTGACCGGATTTGGTCCGGGTTGGCTTCGACGCCTTTTTGTGTGACCAAGTACCCTAAAAATTTTCCTAATGAGACACCAAAAGAACATTTAGTTGGATTTAATTTCATACCGTACTTGTCGAGGACGTCGAACGACTGCTTCAGGTGGTCTATATGTTGTTGGGCCACAAGTGATTTGACCAGCATGTCGTCGATGTAGACTTCCATTGTCGAACCAAGCATTTTGGCGAACATCATATTCACGAGCCGTTGGTAGGTGGCACCTGCATTTTTCAAACCAAACGGCATTACTTTATAACAGAAGGTACCTCGTTCTGTTACGAAGGACGTTTTCTCCTGGTCGTCTGGATGCATCAGGATCTGGTTGTAGCCTGAGTAGGAGTCCATAAAGCTGAGTAGCTCGTGTCCGGCTGTTGCGACGACTAGCATGTCGATATGGGGTAAAGGGAATGAATCTTTGGGGCAAGCTTTGTTGAGGTCTGTGAAGTCGATGCATACCCGCCATTTGTCATTCTTCTTCTTAACGACCACGACATTGGCTAGCCAATCGGGATATTGGACTTCTCTCACTGAGCCGATGTCGATCAACTTTTGAATTTCATCGTTGATTACTTTGTTTCTTTCCGGAGAGAATTTTCTTCACTTTTGTTTTACTGGTTGATGATCGGGGTCGACCTGTAGTTGGTGAACTATTACTTCTGGATCGATGCCGACCATGTCTAAATGCGACCATGCAAAGCTGCCTTGCAGTTCCTTTAAGAAGTCGATCAGTTGTTCTCTAACTTCCTTCGACAGTCTGGACCCTATGAACACTTTTCTATCTGGTCGATTTTAGTCGATCGACACTTCGTCGAGATCCTCCATTTTTGGTGTGTTTGGTGTTGACTCGTCTTTGGAGTCCTGTAATTGCTATAAAGACTCTTTTTTCTTCTTCATGGCGTTTTGATAGCATTCTCTAGCTGCTCTCTGCTCTTCTTTAATTTCACGAACTCCCCACTTGGTTGGGAATTTGATCATCTGGTGGTAAGTCGAAGGGATTGCCTTCATTTCATGAATCCATGGTCTTCCTAGGATTGCGTTGTAGGGCGACTGACAGTCAAGCACCAGGAAGTTGACGTAGAGGTTTACGCCTTCAGCGTAGATAGGTAGCACGATTTCCCCCAACGTGCTTTTCTGTTCTCCACTGAAACCTGTCAGCAATGTCTTCCGACGGCTCAGTTTCGACTCGTCGACCTGCATTTCTCTCAAGGCACTGTTAAATAAAATGTTGCATGAACTGCCATTATCAATCAAAATTCTTTTTGTTAAACAGTTAGCAATGTAAAGCGAAATAACAAGTGCGTCATGATGAGGAGAAAACAAATCTGATTTGTCTGTGGATTTGAAGGTGACAGTCTCGTCGATGGTCGACTGATGCTCCCTATTTGGCTGGATTTCCGTGTTTAATACTTGTCGTGTATGTCTTTTTGCCGCTGAATAGCTGATGCCACTCACTTCAGAACCTCCTGCGATGAAATTTATTACCCTGTCGTGTCGAGGTGGTTCTGGTGGATTGTCGTTTGCGTTCGCCATTCTGTCGTTTCGTCTTGCCAGGGTTTGTTTTCCCTTTTCGGTCAAGAACTCTTGTAGATATCCTTGTTTTAGTAGTTCTGCAACTTCAAACTTGAGGGCGATACAATCTTCGGTTCGATGGCCATGATCTCCATGAAACTCACATCTCAACTTTTCATCTCTATGTTCTGGAAGTGCATTCATTTTTCTTGACCATTTTACCGTCTTGCCCATCTCCCTCATGACTACTATGAGGTCGACTGGTTCGATGCTCAAGTTATATTCGGGTACCTCTGCTCTTGGTCGACTTGTTCTTGGGTAGGCCCTCCTGTATGGTCAACTGTCGCTTGAGCCTTCATCATTTTGTCGAGTTGTCCTATCTCCAATCGGATAAGGTTCTGACCTTCTGTCGTTCGACCGCCTATCCACTCGGTCTTTTCTACGGCTGGAATAGTTGTTGGCTCTACTTACGTAGTTAGCTTCATCTTCTTCCCATTTTATTTGGGCCCACGCTTTGGCCAACACATCCTCCATTGTCCTGCATGGATACTTGGTCAATTCTTTATAGAGGTCAGAGTCAAACCTGAGGCCCTTTCTGAAGGCGTATATCGCAGTCGCCTGATTGCAGTGAGGGATTTGGACCTTCTCTCTGTTGAAACGACCTACATATGTCCTTAGATTTTCTCCGTGTTTCTGGGTTATAGTGTATAGGTCGTCCGACTGTTTTTCCAGCTTGCGGCTACTTACGAATTGTTCCACGAAGGTATATGTAAGATGCGCAAATGAATTAATTGAATTATTAGGAAGGTTAGTGTACCATTGTAGAGCTGGACCATTGAGACTAGATCCAAAAGCTTTGCACATGCACGCCTCCCGGAGGTCGTGTGGAATCGCTGCAGTAAACATTCTCTGTTTATACTGTGCTATGTGGTCGTTCGGATTAGTCGTCCCCTCATATTGCTTCATGTTTGGGAAGCTGAACTTTTTTGGCATCTCAACAAGCGCTATTGCGTCGACGAAGGGTGAGTCTGCAAAGCTGTTCATGTTGCTCCTTTTTATTGGAGCTGGGACGCCAGGAATTCGTTGTATAAGAGCTTCCATTTCAGCAAACCTGCGAGAAAATTCCATGTTAACAATGGTAGATGGGTCAGGTCCAGATTTTACCAAACCTGGTGTCGACTGAAGTGATGCAGGTGTCCCCAAGACATTCTCAGGTTGCCTGCTCATAACAGGATCCTACTCGTTGTCGTTTCGAACAGGCAAGTTGTTGAGGTCGATGTCGACTCGGGTTGTCTGGGGTGTCTGCTGGGTTTGCCCGACATTTGGATTCACGTCAGGGATCCCTGGTCCTGTTGGAGCATCTCGACCTCATCGGTCGACCTCTTGTTCAACATTGAGGACAGGAACCGGATTTCCCACATCTTCGCTGTCGGGCACAACGCCATCGACCATGGCTCGCAGTTCTTCATTAGTGGCTCGAATTGCAACGTTTTCAGCTTCTAATGCTCGCAACTTTTCTGAGTTTGCTGCCGTTTGAGCAACCAATGCAGCGATTTGCTCTTCAATGGTTGGGGTGGTTCCTTCTCCAGACATCGTTGTTCGTTCGAGAGTATGAAAATTATGGTTGATACTAGTAAAGTTGCAACGGGCCCCACGGTGGGCGCCAAACTGTAGGGGGTCGTCCTACAATCGATATGGATCGGGTCGATGTTGAATTAGGCCCAAAGCAACTTGGATAATTCCGTTTAAGCGATGTAGTCGATAAGTTGATTTGCCTGCAAATGAACTTGGTCGACTGCAAATGAACTTGGTCGATCGACAAGTAACCTGCAAGAAACGAAAAATAACAGAAAAAATAGATGAACAATAAAAAATAGCAAAGAGATTGATTTAGATTGTTAGCCTTAGGTATGCTTGGGCTGAGCAACGGTTGTGGTGATCGTGAATATTGGATCCCGGTCACCGTGATTCTTGCAAGCAGAGTTTTAGTACGCTTTAGTAAGCTTGAGTTTTTTCTCCCCCCTTTCTGATAAAATGCTTTGCTATTTATAGGAGACTTTAGATTACCGTTTGAAGTAGATAGGTAGGATCATGGGTTGATTGTGGGCAAGATTCTCGGAGAGATTTCCTCTCCAGAATCTCGCTTTTTTGAAATACCTGGCTGACTTGGTCTTCAGACGACCAAGTTATGCTGTTATCACTCTAGCTGGGTTCCTCAAGCTTGGGCCAAAGCAAAATAAGCCTGGGTTTTGCACTTTTGGGCCTATGAGCCATATTTGGGCCTATGAGCCATTTTTGGCTACCACAAACAACACCTCTAGCTCCAATTATTTGTTAACTCATGTATATAGTGTTTTAAAACTCAATGACATTGAAGAGATCAAGTTGTTTTCATGAGAAGCGGCATAGTGCAAGATGTGAGGCACCAACAAACATGTATTTATGTATAGTATTGAATTGATGAATTGATAAATTTATGAATTTATGAATGTATATAGCAAACATATATGCAGCAGTGACTTCACTTTCGTACTCATGTATATTATATAGTATCGATGAATTTGTGAATGTCTAAACATGTTGAAGGATAAATTGAAGTCATCCGCAACAGAAAATAGCTAGTTTAATGTTGGTGGGGTTGTGTATGAGATGTAAAAAATAAAAAATAAAAAATAAAAAATAAAAAAAAATAAAAAATAAAAAATCTTTGCCGTCTAGGCACTAGGGGCCAACCTATCGTAAGACTAACACCTAGCGCCTTAACTAATCGAAGAGCCATTTATATATGGGAAAACTAAGTTGATGATTAAGACAAGCAAATCAGTTAGAAAATAAAATATGACCACACAATTCATATATGTAGATATAGAAATTTGAAGATAAGCATAATCTGAATTTTGTTGAGGGGTTGTGGTGTAAAAAATGATGAGTACTGCAGCAAACAATAGTGAGTGGTCGTTTCGTTTGGTTGGTTACCATATCACATCCCTAGCTGCTGCCATCAAAGTCTCCCTCGGTTGAATATATACTTGAATCCTCCATATTCATGCATGGAATATCGTCTTATAGGGTTAATTGTCTACTATCTAGCTAAAAATACAGATCATATCATCTGGTGATGGAATCTTCAAATCAGCTCTCTGCCACAAACAAGCTAATCAATTATTTTTGGCGGTGGTGAATCATCAAAGTAACTTTCTCTGAAGCTGATCGATCCAAAAACAGCACCACATATATATAAATTTCTGTCAAACGTACTACACGTTGTTGAAGATATATAGTTAATTTTCGAGTCAAATTATATAATTATTTATTAGTTTGAAGGAAAGCAACGTATATATTGGAGTGGAGCTTAGAAGAATCTTTTGGAATATTGAAGTTGATGGTTCCTGCGTGGTATGAATTCAATCCATGATCTAGACCTCTTTTGGCTGCATGCATGGCATTGCATGCCGGCCCCTGCCGACTCTTTGACACGTTTTTCGATCTTTTCGTAAAAGTTATTGTTATATAATTATCAACAGTTCTTGAGGTCAAATTCCGCTCAACTGATTGTAATAAAGAACAACTATATGTAACGATATATTATGATATGACAGGAGATATATATTAAAATTAGTGACAAAATCTTAATATTTCATAAAACTAATAATTAATTGCCTATATTTTGTAATTTATCGAGTCTAATCTATTAAAAACTTGCACGAAAACGAATAGTCTATTTTTTATAGCCATTCATGCCGGTCCATATATAGCTATATAGAGACATATAAAATGACAAGATAGCTTGTCCTGAACAAAAAACACGGAATTTTGAGAAAACTACAAAAATTTGAACAATATATTGTACGTATTTGATGAGTGACACTCATTGATGAATAAGAAAGAGATTGATGGAGCACCGTTTGATCTTTATTTTGTAATCTATCTAAAAAGGAAAATGTGATGATAAGTGTATCAACGGTGATAAGCATTGCTCTAGACAATAATGGAAAATTTTCCAACCTCATTCAACCCTTCACTTGTTCACTTTATTAAAAGAAGAACCGACAAACAAAAAATATCGATGATAGTACCCTACATATAATCTCTATCATTTTTCTTGTATGCTTATTGTTTTGTCCCAATTCTCTTCAAAATGATCAACAATTATTTAAAATGCAAAATTTTACTAAAAATATATATTTTTGCTAGTGTTTGAAAAATCAGCTACCTAGGTCGATTAATCGGTTTGATTCATCTAGTCGGCAGCTCATTGTGGCGAAAATGCCAAAATCAGCCAAATTAGTTGGTGACCGATTAATTGGTCAAATCGCCAATTAATCTGTCTCGATGAGCTTGGCGGAGTCAGAGTTGTTGACTCCGCCTAGCCGATTTTAAAAAATTAAAATTAAAATTAAAGATGGAGATCGGAAGAAGGAAGTAGATCTGATCTTGCTGGAGCTCGTCATTGAAACATAGAGCAGTGTGATTGAGAAGAAGATGAATCGATCAACAATGAAAAAGAAGATGATTGAGAAGAAGAAGATGAGTTGAGAGAAAACAAAAGAGATGAAAAAGATCCCCCTCCAGACATTAGTTCTAGTTTTGTTGCAGATTTTAGAGGTTTAGTCTGCTTTAGACAGTGCTTTGTTCCTTCTTAGTTTGTGTTCTGGGCTTTTGCCCTCCATTGCACAAAAAAAAAAGGATGAAATAGATGGAGTTTTGAAGAGACAGAGACAGAGAGAGTGTGTGTGTGTTGAGATGTGGAAGACTGGAAGCTATCGAGAAGAAGATGGTGGGGTCCAAAAAAAAAAAAAAACACAAATTTGATAATAAAGTCTCTGGTAGACATATAAATTTGTTTACATGGCAAAAAGTGATGAGGTGGATAAGTGTGCTCTAAATATGTTCACAGTTATATATCTACCAGAGAAAAACTTGTAAAGTCAGAGTATTGGTCCAAAAAGTTATGGTGGCTCTGTGATTTGCCCTACCAAAGTTAGTGACCAAAAAGTGAAAGCACAAACAAGAAACGAAACAAAATAGAAAAGAAAAAAAAATCCGATTAATCGCCGATTGATCGGCCTAGGCGCTAAGCGCCATATCTCTGCTCGACTAGCGTCTAGCGCTTACTAGAACCTATTATTTTTTCTCAAAAAATAAATTAAATTTAACAAATAGTGACAAAGAATGAAATGTATATGTTGATATAATTATATATTATGCTATAATCACGAATTACAAATGTTTGCGGTGGGGATTTTATTGATGTTCATATGTTTATTTTTAAAAAGTTTAATGTGATTTTTCTTTGTAATAATATAATTAACTATATATATAGGGACGGACCTTAATGGGCCCGGGTCAGCCTTTTACAAAAAATATAATAATAATAATAATAATAATAATAATAATAAATAATAAATAAAATATATTAATCTCACCTCTCACCTCTCTCATGTCCACTCCCAACACACACTCTATCTCTCACCGACTCACGTCCCAAGTCTCAAGCATACACA
Source organism: Acer campestre (assembly GCA_954870605.1). Classification (NCBI taxonomy): domain Eukaryota; kingdom Viridiplantae; phylum Streptophyta; class Magnoliopsida; order Sapindales; family Sapindaceae; genus Acer; species Acer campestre. Next base: position 5,682,169 of record OX940811.1, on the reverse strand, counting down.
CTCTCTCTCTTTCTCTTACTCAATCAATCAAGTCTAATATTTCAATTAATTAATTATTTCCCTCTCTCAATCACACATCCCAAATCAATTCCCTTTCCAATTAATAATTATCTTCAACTTAGTAACTCAATTTCAACATCATTTGTGTTGAATTTTGGATTAATTATTTGGATTGTATATAATTACTCTTAATCTATTATTTATATTCGGTTATTTTAATTCATGTGTTTTTCTTGGTTATAAGTATATATATATATATATATTTTTTTTCTAATTAACAAGTTTGAGCTTTGTGTTTGTTAGTTATAATTTGAAGTTAGTGTTTTGTTATTTTTTATTTTTTATGAATTTATTTTCCAAATACAATTTATTATTTCTAGTGTTATATCATAATTTATAAAGGTAAGAAAAACTATATTTCCATACTTCGGGAAAAGAAAAAAAAAAGATGTTTATATACATGGTTTTGTTTCAGCACACCTTAACAAAAAATCCTAGGTACGCCCCTGTATAGACCATCAGTACTTGGTAAAATTATCTGTCATGCGAAGATATGAATGCTAATTTGGCTTAGCTCATTATCAATCATTTAAATACTGCATGTGGTTCCAAATCTCTCAACTGAGATGGTATTTAACAGGAAAAAAATTGAGATGAAACAAGTATAGACTCTACTGGAATCTATTAAGATTGAGTAATGTATAAACATTACGAATACCTACTCTCATAATCGAGAAATATCTACTTTCACAAACACAACGTGAAAACTACATACTATTGAATATGGTGCCATGCTGGGACTGAGATGTAGTTGAATTGTACCGATGTAATTAGTGAAATGATTATATATATATTTATATATTCATGTGTGAAAAGAATTATCAATGATTAACAAGTAGATATATATCAAATGCTTAATCATTGATATGACTAGCTTTTTTGGTATTGGTGATCTCAAACGCACGAGGTTGTTTGACCTTAATTAACCTTATTCTACCTTTTAAGTTTTAATTATTTTTGTACTTATTATTAAATACTTATTTAATCACTTCGTGTCTTTTCCTAACTTGGCCCTTATCGTTGTGTTAATTTATATGACGATCTATCATTGTTGACTTAATTCATAACAAACTAATTAATTAATAGGGCAAATTGAACTGCACCGTTTGAGGTTTGGGTAAGGTATATTTAGTTGGAAGAGTTTTGGTATTCTGCACTAACACCCTCAAAACTTAAATTTTACTTTAAAAATACCTAAAATGCCCCTAGTTGTATTATTTTATACTTTATTTTTTTTAGCTTTTAACCAAAAAATTTATAAACTTTAATATATATATATATATATGAGTCATTAAATAAATAAATAGTTTTAAATAAATAAATAAATAAATAGTTTTTAAAAAATTAAATAAATAGAGTATTAAATAATACAAATAGGGGCATTTTAGGTATTTTAAAGTCAAATTTAAGTCTTGGGAGTGTTAGTGTATAATACAAAAACTTTTCCAACTAAGTGTACTTTGCCAAAACCTCAAAGGGTGTAGTGCAATTTGCCCTAATTAATATTTAATATTAAAATTGGGTTTTGGCTTTTATACCAAATTCATTTTGTTCTATGAACTAACTAACTATTAATATCATCGATGTTTCTTATATATATATATATTTTATGGTTCATATTTATAGATATTTAAACGATTTTAAAATCAATAAAATAATTTGTTATTTAAAAATCCAATAAAAGATGTGTGGACAACTTTTATAATAATGACTATTTGTTTTATTGATTAAGAGATTGGATTTAATTTTATTTTGAAAGTTGACACGATTGAATCAACCCGTCTCCAACCACCAAGACAACATACTTTCGGTTATTGAACAAAACAAAACACTTATATCAATATCACTTATATCAATATATTTAGGTAAAATGTCACTTGTAATAAATCTCTTTTAAAAATACCTTTCTTCAATCTGTCTTTTTCAATAATACATTTTTTTTAAAGATACCTTTCTTCAAATAAGCTTTTTTCAACGATACCTTTCTTTAATTAAGCTTTTCTCAGCGATACCTTTCTTCAATTAGTTAAAAATTCTCAATCTCATATTCGATAAATATAAATGATTAAACTTAGAGAAAGAAAGAAAGAAAAAAGATTGATACTCTTTATTAGATTTTAGGAGAAAAATGCAACCCTCTTTTTTCAAAATGGGGATGCAAATTAAGCTTTAGGCCTCTTTTAACCCAAAAGATTAAAGGTGATTTTGACTAAACATGAAAGTTAGAAAAGATGTTTTTTGTCAAGTGGGGTCCAAAAGGACCAAAAGGAAGGGTCGTGGTCGTGTGGTGTGGTGGTGTGGTGGTGATGAGTGGGGTATCAAGATTAAAAAGACATGCACATCTTTAATTATAATTGGAAATTGGAATCATGTAACAGGAAAACAACAAGGTTTCTGGAACGGACCCACCCAAAAAAAAAAAAAATTTGAGATTCCCATCACAGTCCTTTCATTAAATCAATGTGAATACAAAACGTTCAATCACAACCATTGGATCCCTCCCTTCATCAATTCTCAACACAAGCATATACCTCTTTCCATCAATTATCATTATTATTTTACCGCATGCCGGTCCTGTCCTTTTTTTTAAAAATAAAAAAATCACTAAATTAAATTTAATATCGAAAGAATATTCACAAAAGATAACATATTTTCAAGAATATAAATAAAAATAAAGTTAACAGGAAATATGGTATAACAATAAAGTTAGGGGCGGTTTTTTTTTTCCCAATAAGACTTATTACCTCTTATATCTTAAATTAAGATAAATCAGTTTGTTTGTTTTTTCAACTTATATCTTATTTTAAGATATATATGTCTTTTAGAAAAAGTAAAATTTTTTGACTTTTATCTTATTCAAAAAGTGATACAGTAGAGTTTTTTAATAAATTTCCAAAAATATCTTATAACAATTCATACATTTATGATTTTATCCGCACATAATAAAATACTAAAAATCAATTTTCCAAAAATTCCCAATTTTGAAGAAACCCTAACACAACCTAATCAATTTTATATTTGTAATAAGTCATCTAAAATGAAAAAAATAAACATATCATAATATCTTAATTTTTAAGACTTATCCATATATCTAATAAATTAAGGTCTTATAAGACTTTAAACAAAAAAACAAACAGCCTCTTAATGTTTCTAGTGCAATTGTAGTCTTGTAAAACTCTTTAAAAACAATTGAATTTATATTTTATTTTTGTCTAAGTAAAATTTTTATTGTAGATTTTTAAGTGAATATGATTTTTTTTTTTTTTTAATCGAAGTAAATTCTATACGACCCGTTAGGCCAACTCCAATGTACAACACCAAACTTTACACCAATTAAAGAATATTCTAACGCCAATTTTTTTTAGTTTTTTTTCACTCCAATATTCCATGCCAAAATTTATGCCAACAAATCATCTTTAAAGTATATTATCCTAATATTTATTATAAAAGTTTAACATCAATTAATAAGTAAATAAAATAAATTATATATATTAATATTGATATTATTTCAAAAATCTCAACTAGATTTATATATATTTTTTGAAATACATATTGTTTTAATTAAATATATGAGTGTTAAATTTGGAATTTTTTTAAAAAAAGTTAAATGCTTGATTTGACTATTTAAAAAAAATTATAAATTTTTTTTGCTTTCATGAACAGTACAATATTATATTTTTTTTGGGAAATTGGATTATGCGCCACATTGGCACAATATTAGAGTTGCTCTCAGAGCTACTCCAACTTTACTCTAAATTAGCGCATAATGCGGGTCTAAAAAAAATGGAGTTTAGTGAACGGCAGAATATATATGTACATATATATTTTATTTTTTAATTGTCAAATCAAACCATAAACTTTTTTTTTTTTCAAATTTCCAATTTAACCCTCATATACTTAATTAAAACAATATGTATACTAACAAAATATACTGTTGGAAAGATCTTGGTGTATATATTTATTTTATTTTATTTACTCGTTAATTAATATTAAACTTTTATAATAATTATTAAGAGAATATTCTTTAAAGATGCTATTTTAGTGTAAAATTTGGTATGAAACATTGGAGTGAAAAAAATTTGTTGTAAAAATATTCCTCAATTAGACCATCTTCGCAACAACTTTATACACCCATTTTTTTTCATCTCCAACCCATTGCACCAAATTTTACTATAAAAAGAATATTCTTTTAAATATTCCCTTTCAAACCAATAAAAAACAACGAAACAATAAAATAAAAATAAAAAATTAAAGATGCGCTACAAAGTAGTGTAGAGATGGAAGTTGCGCCATATCTGGCACAAGAAAAAGGGTTGATGTAATATGGCGCAAGGAATAGCGCATGGGTTGGAGAAAAAAAAAAACTACAACAAAATAGAGATTAATGCTTAGGTTGGAGATGCTCTTATGTAAAGTTTGATATCGTACATTGGAGTTGCCCTTAATTTTTTAAAAAGTAGAAAAACACAAATTAAGAGAGGATACCAACTCTCTGTAAGAACTCTTTAGATCCTTAACGATGGTGACCGATTAATTATGTACAACTTTATACCATAATTTGCGAAGCAAGAAAGAGACATCCTTCTCATATTCCCAATCACTATGCACATATACATATATGGATATATACTAAATGTTCCTACTACATGGCGGGCACAACGGTGAAAAGACAAAAATACAACTCTACGCTTATCTACAGAAAGGTGGGGCCTAATGGCTTATTAGATTATTCTTCTAATAATAATGCTACTTTGTCCAAGTTTGGTATCCGAATCTGATGCGTAAATGATGTGTTAATCACTTTAATCTATTCATTTAAATTGTATTAAATTTACATGATTTAAACGAATAAATTATAGTGATGACATATCATTTGAGCACCAGATTTAGAAATCAAAATTTAGAGAAAGTAGTATTAATCTTCTCATCTGAAATCACCGATCACCATACATTCACAACCATCGGCTCCACAAAAGAAAAGGAGATCCTCTATAGTCTGTATCACTGTTGATGCAGGCGCAGTAGTACGGAAAAACAAATAAATTCCAAAAGACACACGCACGCGCGCCGTTGTGAACTGTGAAGTAGATTGATTTCACAAGCAGCCAACATGGATTTCTATAAAATGCTCCCGACTGTACGGCCGCCAAATATACACAAATAACAACCTGACAGCAACCTCCCGAGTCCTCCTCTGTGTTTTCTTTTTTTCTTAGTAAGGTATTTATCAGAGAAACTTGCATACACACAACACGATGCATCCTAACCAACAGATGAATGCCACGTAGCAAGGAAACTTACTTGATCGGTCCACATGGCATGCATACCCATTAAGTGTATTATGCATTACATCAGTGCATACCAGACTTTCTCCACGTACACAAAAATAATGGAAAAAAGGTATAGGAAGCCAAATACTTGCCACGTGGCAGTATCACAACATGTGGTCAGTGATGGTAAATTAATTGACTTTGTGGGGTCCGATTACCTCTAGCGGGAGGCTGCGGCAATGGGAGGGGGTTGGCGTTAATGACGGCGGCGGCGGCAGCGTCATTAATGGTGGCCACGCGAACTTCGGTATTGAGGAATTTTCGGACGATCTTGGTGGTGCTCCTGGCCACCACCTCCTCCCAAACTTCGTCGGCGTTGCGGCGGCCGCCTTTTCGAAACACCTCCGTGGCGTCGATGCGCATTTTAGTGGTTTTACGATTGTTGTAGAACGTGTGAATCTTTTGATACTGACGACAGGCTAGCTTCCACGTGTTGTCTTTTATTTTATCAATGGCAGCCTCCAGATACTTGACACGTGTCTTCTCATCAACAATCCCTTCAGCGCGTAGATATTGGTCTAGTTCTGGAACCCCAATCGCGCGTCTGATTCCTCTCGAATAATCAGCTTCCGGGTCGAATATTTGCCTGACTTCATCAACCAAGCCCATCTTGACCATCCTGTCAACCCGCTCCGATACAAACGAGTAGAGCACCGGTAACTTTACATGAACCCAGAGAAAACAACAATCATACCTCTCTTGGAAATCAGAGTCAACACCATTCACAAGAGCTTCAATGTAAGAATTGGACCCACCGGCGATGATAGGAAGTCGGTCCCTGCTGACGATGGATTCAACGGCTTTAGCTGCGCGGATCCGGAAGTCTGTCGCCGTAAAATTTGAACCGGGTTCTACTACTCCGAGCAAGTGGTGGGGGATGCCTTTACACTCTTCTTCAGTAACTTTATTGGTGGCTATGTCAAGACCTTTGAAGACCTGAATCTTGTCGGAGTTGACAATTTCGGCAGGGAAACGGGTGGCGAGATCAATGGCGAGTCGGGACTTACCGGTTCCGGTGGCCCCCATTACTATGACCACCTTATCTTTTGGGGGAAATAAAGGTTCCAAGTTTATATTCCCCTTACACCCCTGGAAGTTCACCTGAGGCTGTACGGCTTGTCTGCAGAAACATGACATGGATAGCTTCATATTACAACCTGGTAACAAAAATAAAAAATAAAAAAAAATACATTTGTTAAGTTAGTTTTTCGATTACTAACATGTTATATCTACAAAAATTACAAATAACCCCACATATATATAGTTTTTGCATGGACCACAAATATTAATTACCTTTAATATCAAATATATGCGGCGACCTGTGGAGGAAAAAAATGCGCCGTATACCTTCTTTCTCTCTCTCTCTCTCTCTATATATCTGGTTGTGCCGTGCTGCAAAAGTTGTCTGAAATGGGTGTTGTAATCTAAGCTGTGTGAGAAGCTAGTACTTTTTTTTTTTTTTTTTGGAACTTACAAATTGCAATAGAAATATTCTGTCTCTCCTAGTCCTATGTATAGCTATGTATTTTCTACGTAAGTGTGTCGTGTGTGTAAGTACAGCTGAAAATTATTGAAAGAATCGGCGAATAAAGGATTGGGGATGCCTTTCAAAAAAAAGAAAAAAGGATTGGGGATGCACTGATTGTGTTATGTGTGAAGAGAGAATTTTGTGGGTTTGTGTTAGAGAATGATTATGGTAGACATGAAGAAGATATATATCCATATATATATATATGGACATACAAGAAACAGCAGGTTATTCTAATAGTCAGTGGTGAAATAACTTTATGTGATTCTGGATTCTAAATTAATACACGTGTAGTTTTCTGACGGCATATATATGGACTCTCTACCTCTACAACTCTAGCTAGGATGAATCAACTAATTAATTTCGTCACACTCGGGCTAAACTAATATCATTATCCTCGTCGTCATATATTGATACAGTTAGTTATTAGTGAAACGAATATATCACGTTATCATATTTAGTTTAGAAAATTAATGGATATATAAAGACGAAGAAGTCGGTCAAATATCTTTTATTAAAAAAAATAATAATAAATTATGAAAGCCCAATTACAATTACAGCATAGTGACCTATGATAGTAATCTAGGGCTAGCTAGGTCAAACGGGTTCAGCTGACTTAAGTTTGGCTCTTAATAAAAAAATAATAATAGGATAATGTGTTGAATTGGGACCACTTAATAATAACATACTTGGTCTGAATATAAATATAAGAAGACAAATCTTTTTTTTGGCATGCATTATACAATTATTTTATATGAGCCACCCATATAGGCTAATATACATATGAAATTTTGTTGGATTTTTATATGAATCACAAGTTAATGTCTTATATGATGAGATAGATGGGTTCCTACTAGCTAGCTAGCCTGAGTCAATTTGTTTCTTTAAATAATAATAATAATAATAATAATAATAATTTGGTTTTATGTGTCTTAATGAAGTAATTAATTATCAACATTATTATTTTTTAAATAAATATTGTACCTAATTACCAACAATTTTGGGTGGGCTAGCTAGAACCTAGAACTAGTTGTTTTTTCAAGAAAGCAGTGGGCAAAGAAAGAATTTTCCTTTTTGTGGTTTTGATACCTAAATAATAATATTATATATGTGGTGAAAAGGCAAACTATTTAATTACTATCTCTTGATGAGAATATTATAATTTCTTTTGATGTTGGAGATAATTTTTTTTTTTTTTTTTTTTTTTTTTGATTGTTCTCTTCTTAATTGCCACTTTCAGTTGACAAAATTCTTGTTTTCCATGTAAGAAAATGTTTACTGTAAATCACATACAAAACCAAATAAATAAATAGCAATTTACATATAGATATTTTTTTATTTTAAGGTTTAGTTAATTTGTCATATATCCACATCAACTTTTATATAACTGAAGTATCTATCTTAGGGCCAGTTTGGTATTACTGTAACTTTTCTATAATCACTGTTAGCTATGCTAAATGAATAATCAGCTATGAAGTTAATTAAAAGATGTTTGGTTAATTGTATTTTTAAAATTGCTGTATAACTCAAAAGCAGTATTCATATATTTGGTAATTTTATTACAAAAGTGCTGAGATTAGTAATAATGACTAAAATATAAATGATTTTAGGACCCTATTTCATTTTTTTCATTAATTATTTATATTAAATCAATATTTAAGTAAAAAAATTTAAATTAGAATGGCTCTTGGGCCTTGTTTGCTCTGTCCCATCACTTTATCATTTGGATGGCGGTAGAGATGAGTCAACCCAATCGTAAGGATCGGTTTTGAGGTTACGCTGTTCTCGGTGATGATGTTGTCATCGCGGATGGCGCAGTAGCTAAGCAGTACCGCATATAAAAATATTTTTAAAAGATTTTATAAATCAAATCAATATTTAAATAGAATATTTAATTTTGAGATGAAATAAAGTATATAAATGATTTTAACTTGATTTCATAAGGATAATAATGATATTTTAAAAGATTCATTAAATACTGAAATAGATTATTCCATAATCACTTTTAAAAAATAACCCTCACCTACTTCTCAAATTCAATGTCAAAACTTACCAGATTATCAATTAATCACTTTTGAAAGTTTTACCAAACATTATTTTATGTCAAAATTATAATACAGCAGAACCCCTATAAAATAATATTCTTGGGACCCATCCTCATGTATTAATTTAGATGGGTTATTAATTTGAAGGGTGTTACATTGTAAAGTGTTATTTTGTATGAAAAAAAAATGTGTGGAAGTCGATTTTCTTATTTAGGGAAGGTTTCTTTTTGGATTCCTTGTTTAATCGGTTTTCTTCTTTAAAGAAAGTTTTTTTTTTTCTTCCAAGATTCCTTGTTTAGGAAAGATTTATTAAGAAAATTTCCAATTCCTTTTGGGAATATGATTACTTAGTGACTAAGGATACTCTCCTTAAAAATAGTGAGGCTTATTTTTTGATTGTATATAACAAGAGAGATCTCACGATATAACTAAAATTCTATTCCTAACGGCTCTTAAATTTTTTTTATTTCTATCTTCTTTATTATAACTTATAACAAGAGGACAATTCAAAAGATGAATGATAAAGTAAAAAATATCAAGCATGGTAGCCTTGTGCAAACTAGCATATTGAAGTATTTTCCTAGTTGTTGATTATTATGTAATATATTGGGACCGAAATTTTACACTAGGTTTCAAAAAGAAATTATTAATTATTACGATGGAGGGGTTTATTAATTTTTTACACTGACCCAAGTTGGAACCGAGATTTTTTATTAATTTAGAGAGGATATTAATTTATAGGAGATTAATTTACAGGGGTTCTATTGTATAATATGATTTTAACTTTTTTAAAGCAATACCAAACTAACCCTAATTGTAATGAAAAGCGAAGGTAATTTAGTTTAATCATAATTTTTTTAATGTAAATTACCGTAATTAGTAAAACAATATTCATGTGAGATTAATTACTAGTCATCATTTGAATAAAAATAAATAAATTAGCCGAAATTGGAACAGGAATTGAAGATGATGTTGAATTGTTAACTTCGAATTTTAGCCGGTAACATTGGGTTGCCAAAAATAGTAGCTTAGGAATCATATGAACTTGAAAAGTAAGGGAATAAATATATTAATTCAATATTAATGACAGTGCGTTTTCAATAAGGATCTTAGGATATAAAAATAAAATTAAAAATTAAAAATTAAAAATTATAAAAATTAACTTGATTGACTATATAACTGATCAATAGTATTCTTTTGTATTGTGGGATTGGTATATCTAACAAAAAATAAAATAAAATAAAATAAAAAAATCAGCTGAAAGTGTTATTTGAACTAGTGGAGGCAGTGAGTGAGTGACCATACTAATCATAGAATAATAAGTTAATATTTTTTTTGCAGATACTAAATTGTACAGATCATTATCAATAAATTATTATTATTTTTTCAAAGTTAAAGATATATATATTCTTTTTGTTGACCTTCTTGTAATTCTGATCTTCTTCATGTTTTCTTACTTTATAGTTTATAACAACCATCGTAGTTAACCTAGAAAACAAAAGTGATGATTATATCATCTTCTTCAGACGAGTCTTTTTTTAATTGAAATCTAACACCAAAAAGAATAGAGATTTGGTGAAACCTGTAGAGATCAAACACTATATGAACGGTCTGGATTCTACTCCCACGATATCTAGGAGATTACTTTATAGGTGGAGAGCACCATGAAGTAGTAGTAGTTCTGGATACTGGAAGCACTCGCTGGCTGCACGCATGAAACTTTAACATGTTTTCAAAGATGGTGGGTATGTCAAAAATATATATAAATATATTCAAACTGACTTATTATTTACACGCGTCCCCACTGATATTCTTGGCTTTAAATTTTCAAATCAAATGGAGATGATTTATATTATGGGGTACCATGATCACAATGATTAGCGAGTCATATATATATATATTTTCTATTATTAGTTCGTCATAATATAAAATATATCAGGACGAAGAATGTGGACCATTAGATTTACATACTTTAACTTAAAGTGTATGTACTTGTCAAAACTTCTCCATAATCTGTGATCCACATTCTTCGTCCTGATATATGTAGAAAGTCTACATATATCAGGACGAAGAATGTGGATCACAGATTATGGAGAAGTTTTGACAAGTACATACACTTTAAGTTAAAGTATGTAAATCTAATGGTCCACATTCTTCGTCCTGATATATTTATTGTCATAACGAATTAATAATATAAAATCTATATATATAACATTATCTAAGGTACCAAGTTGACAAATAATTTATGTAAGAGATTGATAGAAGCAAAAGAAAGCAACCATCAAGTCTCGAAATCATATCAGGCTTATTTAGAAGTGATCTGATGATGGAGGAGGAGAGATTGGTACATATTTAGCAATTCTTTTCTAGTGATGGTGATGGGTTGAGCGTGCGTGTGGGTTCACCAAAAAAAAAAAAAGTTGATTTAAAATTTTACTTATAATCATTATTTGAAATGGAAGTGCCACTTAGAGATTTATCATGAATGATCGAAAGGACTTCCACCACTTTATTTATTATATTTATATAGTGCATGGAGGGAAAGAGTAAAGATTTTTTGGATACGGAATTTCTATACGTTTTTTTAATATGAGATTAAATATGTAATGTTACATACTGAAAGGATCACTTTTGAAATATTGTATAAGTTACACTGTTTGAGTTAAAAAGCACATTCTGTAATGTTACATAATCAATTCATTGTGAAAGAAAAAAGACATATGAGAATCCTGTATCTCATAGTTATCTACAAAAAGAAAAGAAAAAAAAAAAAATCTCCTCCCCTTTGATAATTGTCTTCCATCTTCAATATTTTGATAATGCTATGTAACTCATCATCAGCCTTCAAATCTAATCGATCATTTCATAAGCTTTAATGGGGTCGGGTCATCGTGAGTTTTACTTTAATCCCATTAACAATCCAGTTAAGTGCATGCCTAGCCTCCATTTTAAAGGTATAATAGTACACTAATTGGTGAAGTTGTGATGATGAAAATCAAATCAAATCAATTATATAATCATCTTCTCTCCATCACATCATCATAATCACGATAATGATCATGTGATCATGATCAATCCCCTGTGTGTAATGCACGTGCTTGTTGTTGAATGTTGAAAGTTGAAACCAAAGTGGAACATATCTATATTTATATAATTAATTATATAACTATTTCACTTCACATCAACCAACAAAAGCAGGATGGCTGGACTCTGGAGGGTGTTTTGATTTATTTTGATCACCACCTCCTAATTATTAAAATTGAAATTTTAAATCTATTTTCGTGGTTAATATTCTCTCTCTAAACACAATAACCTTAAAAACAATCATGAGCAAGTCAATGGTCGATGGGGTTATATATATATATAACTATATTATTAAATTGAGACCGTAAATGGACCCGTGCAAAACCCTAAATATTATTATATTATATTATATATATTTACAACTTTGAGGAAGAGCATACTCACAATTGCAATTTTGTTTTAATAATTCAAGGGTCGTTTCTTCCTTTGACCCCACCAGCATCTGTTGATTACTCCATGGCCCAAGCTTCCATTATATATATACAAAATACTCATTGCACATTTGCATCGATCCATCCAAAAAAAATAATACCAATATATGTTCTTTTATACATATATATGATATAATTATTATGCCAATATTTTTGTTACATCTGTGTGGACTTATATATTTGAAGCATATATAGTTGAATTATATTATATACATGTCATCATTTTTGTACAGAACTTGGTTGCCGATTTGCTGGTTAGCATAGCTATATTGTCACATTTATTTAAGTCAACTAGAAATTAATAATTTAGTTGAAGAAGAATAATCTCCAAAGCTCTCTCTCTCTCTCCATCCATATATATATGGTTTTGTCAACGCTTTAATTTGGTCGTTGTTGAGTCTTAATCTTCTTGAATCATCAACAATTGATTAATTGTTTAATTGACTAACATCACTAATAGAAAAAAATAGGTTTTATGATGGTTAAAAACCATCATAAACATTACTTCTTGATGGTTTAAAGTGTCATTGAATGTGGTGTTAAGAACTAATTTATGACGGTTTAAATAACGTCATAATGTCGTGACTCGTGACGGTTTTTGGTGAATTTCCATCATACAAAAACGTCATGAAAATTGAATGTTGAATGTTTTTAACCATTATCCATTTAAGGTGGTTATAAACGGTCAAAACAATCATTATTATTTGGGAAATGCTATCTACCTTTCCCTTTTGCCTTTCTCATTTACCTATCTCACTCATTACTTGACATGCATACATTTTTTTTATTTAATAAAAAGCTCTCAATTTTTGCTACAAAGCTTATTTACATCTTTACCTCTTATTAATGAAATGATAGAGACAGCCATCAGGTGTAAAAACGTAAACAAACTTTGTAGCAAAAAGTGAGAGCTTTTATTTAAGAGAGCTTCTATTTAAGAGAGCTTCTTCTTACAATCCACAAATTATTTATTCACACTCCAATTTAATTTTGTTTATTAATGACAATTTTAACCTAAATTAAAATTACTAAACAAGGCAAAAAAAATTTAAAGACACTCCAAACTAATTAAATTATTAAATCTGTTATTACCATATTAAACACTCTCTCCTAATTAATCTCTCTCCATTTTCTTAAAAAAATAAAATCATATTTCCATACTTTTTGATCAATCTCTATTAATAGCTAAAGAAAAAAAAAAAAAACTTATGAATATTTTAGTTTTTACTAACAGTAATATATATATATATATATATTAAAAAGTCAATTTATTTATTTTAAAAAAAAAGATATATGAAAGCTTAAATAGTTTCAACTAGATTCGATTAAACTTAGAATTTCTAAAACTAATGAAAGAATTAAAGTTCTCTAGGCAATCACATACCTACAAGAGTAATAAAAAACATTTTCATATTTCGATTTAGAAAAAAAAAAAAAAAAAAGTTACTTGTTTTTTGAGTGTTTTTTTTTTTTTTTCTTAACTGCTTGAAAAAAAAAATGGATAGGAAATTAGAGATATGTACTGAAGAAGAGAGAGTTTAATATGGTAATTAAAAATTTAGGAGAAAGTATTTAATATGTAATAATTAATCTAATGATTTAGAAGAGATAATTTCTTTTTTAATAATTTAATTCAAAAAAGATAAAAAGGATAATCCTGTAACACAATGAAGTGTTTTAGAATTTTTTAAAATTTAAATTTTGAGAATGAAGTGTTTTTAGAAAAGAAGTGTAAAAAGAAAAAATTGGATTGTTAAAATAAGCTCTCTTTATTTAATGAAAAAGTGTATACGTGTCAAGCAATGACTGAGAAAGGTAAATGAGAAAAGCAAATGGGAAAGATAGATAGCATTCCTCTTATTATTTTCTTAAAAAAATTATTAATTAAATGGCAACTATTACTATAAATGAAATGGAATTTTTCATTACCATAAATATAGGTTTTTCTTTTTTTTTAAACGGTATCTATTTAAATAAATAAATAATTAAATAATTAAATGGAAATTATTACATTAAATGAAATGAGGTTTTACATTACTATAAATATAGTTTTTTTTTTTATTTTGTTTTTTTTACTGTATCTATTTATCCACCTATCTATATCAGGTATTTTTTTTGAAACTTTTTTGTCATTGGTAGGATATAAACAAATAAAAAAATTAAATTACAAATAATTACTATCAAATTCAAAATTTTATTAAAAACCAACGATAATCTCATTAGAGATTTAGAGTACACTCCATCCATGACGAAAATGTCTCAATATTAACAAGTTTCACATGTGGTATAATTACCTGTTAAATATAAATATATATATATATCAATAATTTGTATGTGTGAACCGCTACATTATATATATATATATAATGTAGCCGTTCACACATACAAATTATTGTAGAAAACTTTTAAATATCTATGAAATTTCAAACACACGAAATAAAATATAAAAAAAATTCTAAACACACCTGGAGATGATTATTCTCATGAGATATTCTCTCTCCTCTTTAACATTTATTTTAGTGGAAATTACCCACAATGACCACAAACATTAGTGGAAATTCTTTTTTAATCACAAACGAAGTTTTATTTATTAATAACCATGTTTTTGGGAAATTACTAGACAGTCCCCATATAAAAGCCATCCCCCAAACACTTTCTCTCTCTTTTCTCTCTCCTCTGCTCTCTCTCTCCCAGTCCTCTCTCTCTCTTTTCTCCTCTCCATCCCGTCGACCACCGCCGGAGAGGCCGGAGTTGTCTCCGAAACACGCCGGACTGCTGGTTCGTGCGACGACCAGGCGGTGCCTTCGTGCGCCGCTGGTCGTCGACGGCGCTGGTCCAGCTCGACGTCCGGCGTGTTTCGGCGAAGCTCTCCGGCGACAGCGACGGCAACGGCAACATGATCTGCAACAACATGAGAAATCAACAAAACCTAAACCTAATTTAATTTGAGGAAGAAGAGAAGGTAGAAGAAAAAGGGGAAAAAATAAAACCTAAGGATAATTTCAATTTAGTCCATTTTTCAAGTTTCAATATTTTCAATTTAGGCACGATTTCAAGTTTGAATATTTAAGTTTAGTCATGATTTCAAGTTTGGTCATTTTCAATTTATTCATGATTTCAAGTTTCAAGGTTTTAAAAAAAGAAAACTAATTTCAGGGGTAATCTTGTAATTGATGGACATATACTGAAAGTTTTTTAAAAAAGTGGTTACTAACAATTAAAATTTCAAAAGTGGTTATTAAGGAAAGTTTAATGTTTCCTATGGCTACTTATGGTTTTTTCTCTTTTTTTTATCTCTCTCATGCATGTCGCCTCCCCCTTCTCTCTTCTTCTTCCTCCTATTAAATTTGCCATTTCTTAGTAATAGAAAGATTTTGTCCTCGCAGACCTCATTTGGAGAAATGAATCCAGTAAAAAGAAAAACTAATTTTTTGTAAATAATTAAACTCAATTTCACCCTTATCCAATATTATTGCTACTTGTATTTTATTGTTATTGCTACCTGTACTTTGTTCACTGGTTCACCACATCTCTTTCCAAGTCACTTGGTTTTGTTAGGGAGAATGTGAAGTGATAAAAGTAAACCGGTGTTCATATAATATTGAAACAAGATAAAATCGTACATTGAAATGATTTATTGCATCTCCAAAGTCCAAAAGGATCCAAACCGGCCACATTCGTAAGCAAAAAAATAAAATAAAAAATTCTGGATATATAGGTTGAACTATCAAAAGATAATGAAAAAGGAAGACTGAGTTAGATAAAAAAAAAAAAATTGTGATTTTCAATTTTTTTAAAGTTATATTGGTTGATCATGGTATCAATCAAAATCAGAGAAAGAAAGGAGAGAAAAATGGTTTTACACTATGTTTGGTTTGATGGAATTAGAGAGAAAAGAAATTATAAGTTAGAGAGGAAAGGAAAGGAAAAGAAAGGAAATGATAGTGTTTTTAATGATAGTTGTTTGGATGGTTATGAATATGAAAGAAATGAAATAAAACAATTTTTATTTTTTTTGAAAAAGAAATAAATAGATATATTTTATTCCATTTACGGAAATATCCTTCTCACACCAATTACCCAACATTAGCATAGCAATATATATGGATCAAGATCCCCTACCCATCTCATTTGTTCTCATCTTTTAAACATCCGTCGTCAACACATGGTATACAAACAAATTGATGGGTAGGATTAATTTGTTTTATGTTTTTCTCTCTACCACATACCAAACGACGTCGTTTACATTATTTATTTTATTGTTTTTTTTTTTAAATTGATATCTGATGAAATGATTTTTTTTAAGAATTTTTTTTTTAAATCCATAAAAAACTAAACCCAAAATTCTTCTTCTTCAACCTCTCTCTCTCTCTCTCAAACCAAACCCAGATTTCAAGTTTCAACTCCATTAAAGGCTTAAAATGGTTCTAGCTTGAGTCATGAGTGGGGATGTCTTGGAGTGGAGCGATTTCTGATTTGCTTGGGTTTGTTGGTCTTCGTTGGTTGTGTTTTTCTTGGGTGGCCTCCTCCGTTTTTAAATTATTTTTTTTGCCTTTGCTCTGTTTTCGTCTGTTTTTCGTTTTGCCTGGCTGTTGTTGTAGGTTGTTCTTCTGTTGTTGAGTTGTGTTTTGCTTTTCTTGCCTTTGTTGGCTGTTATTATATTTACCGATTCAAAAAAAAAAAACAAACAAACAAACAAACAAACTCAAAGCTCCAAACCTAAACCCATTCAAGTTTCAACTCCAAACCCAAATCAATCATTGTCATCATTCAGATTCAAACCCAAGCTAAACCATCATCATCAAACCAAAATCAAGCAACTCGAAGAAGATTTCGATGATTATGGGGTGGAGATCCAGATTTACCATAAATCACAAAGGATGGACAATCTAGATCTCCACCGATCCAAGGAAAAAAAAAAAAACTAACAAAAATATATGATTCCCATAATTTTATTTTGGGAATTTTGGGCAAGATTCCCCAAAAAAAATTAAGAAAGAAAAAAAACCAAATCTCGTCCAAGCCTAATTTCAACTTCAATTTCAAGTTTCAACCACGAATTACAACTTTGTTTTCCTAATCCAATAACCAGCCTATTCTTCCAACAATCTCAGAGAGAGAAAGCGAGTCTAGAGAGAGAGAGAGAGAGAGAGAGAGGAGGTTATTTGGTTTTATTAGAGGATTTAGTATTAGTTGGAGAACCTACATAGAGGGGCAAGTTCAAAAGCTTAAGCTTTAAACCTTTAATGGAGTTGAAACTTGAAATCTGAGTTTGGTTAAAGACAAAAAGAGAGGAAAAGTTGAAGAAGACAAAAGTTTTTTATGGATTTTTTAAAAATTTTGTTTTCTTAAAAAAAATTGTTTCATCAGAAATCATTTTAAAAAATAATAATAAAACAAATAATGTGATGTCGTTTGGTATGTGGTAGAGAGAAAAAAAAAACAAATTAATCCTACTCATCCATTTGTTTGGATGCCACGTGTTGACAGATGTTTAAAAGATGAGAACAAATAAGATGGGTAGGGGATCTTGATCCAATATATATATATATATAACAGTAGCATAGCAATAGAACAATCAAATTAATTATAGTGATTCAAGCATGACACTATAATAATAATAATAATAATATAAATACTAATAAGTTATTCAAAATACTAAACAGTGCATAAAATTACGAAACCACAAAAAAAGAAAAAAAAAAGTTGCAAACTAGTTAAATAAAAACAAATTATTCAAAGTCATACAGATTAATCAAAATAAATCTATCCCAAAATATATAAAAACAAAAAAAAGTTGAATCGTAAGTATATCAATGATTACTATAGTTAGACACCGAAGTACAAAAATGTTTACACTATAGTAACCACATAAACTCAAATATCTAACTATAGTAAAATATAGTATGTATATCTAACAAAATGTTTATCACAAAATATTAAAAAATAAAAAAAATAAAAAAAATAAAAAACTGTTAAGAATTACAAACTACATGATTAATCGTACATAGCATTTATAAAAAAAAAATAAAAAATAAAAAGAATTGAAAATCCCATCAATCAATCATATATAATCAATTTGCCCTATGAAATAATTTTTTGAAAAAAGTCGGTAAATCACAAGCATATACATCAAATAAGCAATAACAAAGTAATAATAATAATAATAATAATAATAATAATAATAATATTATAAAATAGTTTACCTCGATTAAGGACGACAATTTGAGCAAAAATTGTCAATGAATGAGAGATGAATGAGAGAAATGTCTTGACGTCTTGTTATGCAGGTTTTAAGTAGATGTTAATTAAATTTACCATTCAATATTAATAGGGTTAGTTTTGGGATATTAAAAATATTATTAATTATGTATTCTTTTCCCTCCTTTTCCTCCCAAATATGGTGGGAAATCAAATTGGGTGAAGCAAGAAGAAATTATTCCCTCCCTTTCCTTTCATTTCCCTCCATCTCCTTTCCTTTCCCTCTCATTTAACAATCCAAACTAGATATTAGAAATCCATCAAAATCATTTCCTTTCCTTTCTCTTCTATTCCATCAAACCAAACATAGTGTTAATGATTGTTGTTTGATGGTTATGGGTGGAAAGGAAAGGAAAGGATAGTGATTTTATTTTATTTATGAAAATACTCTTCTTTTAATAATATGAATACCAAAAATATGTAGGGTTATTTTTGGGATTTTGAATAAATTATTAATGGTGGATTCCTTTCCCTTTTTTCCTCCCAAATTTGGATGGAAACCAAAGTGTGTAAAATAGGAAAAAATTATTCCCCTCATTTCCCTCTATTTCCTTTCCTTTTCCTCTCATTTAACCATCCAAATAAGAAATTATAAATCCCCTAAATCCTTTCCTTTCCTTTGTCTCCAATTCCTTCAAACCAAACAAAGTGTACAAGAGGAGAAAAGCAAGAGAGAGGAAAGAGGAGAGAGAAAGAAGAGATGAAATAAGAAAGATAAAGATTTAACAAGAAAGTTGTGTGAAAAGATAAGAAAAGATCAATTGAAAAATAAATAGGAGAGATATATAGATAATAGAGTTATACTGGACATTATTGTGTGCTTCATGACCTATTCAATAATTAATTAATCACAACCATTCAATTCAATTTAATAAAGGTTGTGTAAGAAAATGTATATATATATATATTCTATTGTCAGTTCATCCTGACAATAAATATATCAGGACGAAGAATGTGAACCACTAGATTTACATGATTTGACTCAAAATGTATGCAATTATCAAAACTTCTTTATAATCTATGGTCAACTTTCTTCGTCATAATATGTTTATTGTCAGGATGAACTGACAATATAAATACTGTACATATATATATCACTAATTAAAACCCACAAGAGAATTTTTGGCACGTATTCAATCATAAAATATATATGTATATATATATATATATAAGCAGTATTCACTCTCAAAGTATAAATGGAGTTCTCACGTCTGAAGCCTTAGCACAAGCATAAATGGAGTTCTCGCGTTTGAAATCTTGGCATTGGCATGGTGCGAAATCCGGTTACTTCAAACAACAAGCTGCAAAGTGTGGCGACCTCGGACGGCGTGGTGATAGAGTGTGGTCCAATTGCTTCCATGGCAATGGGAATGAAGGATAACTAAAAAAAAAACAGGGAACGAAGGAGGTGGCACTTGCTAAGAGAGTTAAAAAGAGATTGTTAGGGTTTTGGTATCTATGTAAGGGTGAACGATTGTATGCTGTGTACTGTCGATGTTATAACAACCATCAAGAACATGACACGTGTTAATTCACAACAATTTATCATTCTTGATGGTTTTAAATATCATCTCTTCTAGACCGGTTTTTGAATATCAACGAACCTGGTTTTCAAAAACCATCGATATGGAATGACATCATCTATAAGTATCATTAAGTCTTGACGGTATTTAAAAACCATCATATTATTATGATAGGTTTTAAAAAATTAAAATTTTATGATAGTTTTTAAAAACCATCACATGAGTTTGATGGTTGAAAAAAAAGTATTATAAATAGAGTGGCGCTATTGACACCCTACTATTGAACTATTTATGCCCCACTTTTTAAAATTTTGATTTAATTATATAAAATTAAATGGTTTTATTAATTTTTTTGATATATTTCCAAGACTACCCTTTTACTTATTTTTCAAACTTAATACACCCCGTACCTTTTTCAAAAAAAAAAAAAAAAAAAAAAACACTTCATCTTTAATCTTTATATATAGTTTTCTCACATCCATTTGTAGGACTTGCTTTTTCTTCTTATTTTCATGGTAAAACCATCTTTATTATATTCAATTTTTTTTTTTTTCTTTTTTTTCTATAGTTGATTGGATTGTTAGTGGTAGACTATGAGTGTAATATTATTAATCGTCTGGTGATTTTTTTTTTAGCGATTAAGTTAGAGTTTTGATGTGGTTTCGTTTTGTCAAAGATTAGGTTTTCTTGGTGTGATTTTGTTGTTGTTGTTGTTTTTTTTTTTTTTTTTAATAACATTAAACTAACCTTGTAAGATCATAATAAAATTTACAAAAGAATTGATACAAATTATAATATACTTGGAAGATCTGAAAGAAAATAAATCGAGAAAAAAAAATAGCAAACATGGATCTGGAATTTGAGAAGAAAAAAAAAACAAACATGTGAAACAATAAAATCAATAATTACTAAACATGGTAAACATGATATCAAAATTTGAAAAGAAAATATACATGAGATCAATATCAGAAAGAAAATATAAACAAAAATAGTAAACATTGAAATAATATATGTTATTAAAGCTTTTGTCATTAGGGTTTTGAAATAAAGAAAGTGTGGTTTTATTAGTTTTACTTTGCACAAGATTTTTTTAATAAAAATTGTATATCTCTTTAAGTAATTTGATAAAGAAAACAAAATAATAATAAATAATTTAAAAAGTGGGGTATAAATAGTTCAGTAGTGGGTGTGCCAATAGCACCACTCTTATAAATAAGTGTCAGAAAACACTCATTTTCTCATGCTTTGATGGTTTGTTTAAAAACATTCATATATGGAGTTTAGTGTGCCTTTTTAAAATAGGGATTACTAATGAATTTACGAAACTCGCATTGAAACATGATAGTGTGAAATAACTCTATAGAATCACTGTCAACTAGTTCACAATTATTAATTTAGTTTTGAGTGTATCTTATAATGAGTAAAACCTATAAGGGATATCATTATACCTACTACTCACTACCCAAAAGCTTATAATTAAGCTATTAGATAAGGACTCGATTATAATATTTAAAACATAGGTTGACACCCCTCGCATGTAACTTAAGGATAAAGATAGATATAGCTAATAGTGTTAGACATACAGGAGAATATATAAACAGTATAAACTCCAAAAATTCAGATTTATCAAAATACACTCAATTTCAAATTTTCAATAACAACAATGTATAAATATCAAATAGAGATTAGAGAAAATGTACTTAGTCGAAGCACATTAAATAACACTTTCCGTAAAGGAAATTTGCCGCCTCTACACAGTATTAATTATGGCGATTCCCTTCCAAGATACGACGACCACTAGGCGTTTCTTCTATTGTAGGAAGATTGGCTCTCGAACCACTTTGTTCACTCTTTCAATTGATTGATATATCGAAGAGAAGTTTTGAGAGAATTGAGAATTTTAGTTTTACGGAGAAAGAAAGAAAGAACGTTCTAATGTTTCTCAAAAGACAATTTGTCTTTTTCTGACAAACAATTTTCTTTTTTATAGAGAAATAATGAAGAGTTGTATCTCTTTAGAACAACTGTTAAATAAAGAGAAATATATACTGAACAGTTGTATCTCTTCAAAACAATCAGTTATAAAATTTGCAATAATTAATAAATTAATTAAATATAAATATAAGTAAACTTTTTGTTAAACAATAAATGAATATTTATAACAAATGGTGTCGCCAAACACATGTTTGATGCTCTCTACCTTATAACGTACATATGCAACGAATCAGAAATCCAGATAATCACTAAACCTAAAAAATAAAACTAATAGGTAATGACCACACCCTATATAGTATTTAAGACCTAGGTTGATTAGATTTATGATATGTTAATTAACAGAACCATATATGTGTGTGTGGTGTTGGATTAAGGATGAAAACTCCATTTAGGATATACTTCTGTAAATAGTTTGGTCAAATATGACTGAAAGCTTAGTTTTTGTAATATATAGATGGATAGATATATATGAAAAAAAGCAAGTCTAGCAACTAGCTATCTAATAGATAAAAAGGCAATTACATGATTCTACTATATATATATAAATGTACTGTAATATTATGTTAATCTGTTTTCAACAAGTCTAGCTAGCTACCTAGTTTACTTAATTAGGAGTACTTATCCAAACTTGATCCATTTATTTATTTTTTATTTTTTTCACATACATGATACATCCATCCATCTTCAATCCTGATCATCTGTGTTTATCATATTTTTCAAGTGCATTTTGGTTGAAAAGTCAGTAGGTCAGCTAGGTTATGTATATTTTTTTTTTATTTATGAGACAATATTGCACACTTTTAACCTACTGCTACTACTACCCTATATCGGATAATTAATACCTATAAATTATAATCAATTACTAATGTTCTCTTCTTCCCTCCTTTTATTTCTAGGCTCATTACCTGTAAATTCTTTCTGTAAATTCTCTCTATAGCCATCTCTTTATAGATCTATATTATATATATATAACTATATTCTGCTTGGGAAAAGGCAGCTATATGGCAACACTTAAAAAATTGAAAAAAATTTGTAGATCGAACACTTGGTAAGCCTTTTTACCTGGAAAATTCTATCATTTCTGAGTTTTGTCACATCTTATGTTAATGTTCATTATATTCTTCTTGTACGACTTTTGTGAAGTATCTACAAGCTAAAGTTATATAGATGCATAAAAAGTGAAAACCTCTTTGAGTCTTTTCTCTCTTTTTTTGTGAGAATTCTTATATTTTATTATGTGGCCACCACACCCTTTTGTGATCGAATATTGGTACGGAACTAAGGAATATCAAATACTGGTTAACACTGTTCTTCTCTCACAAAACTTTTTACTAACTTTTATACAACCATGCATGCAAATATTACATAGCCAAAGTTTTTTTTTTTTTTTTTTTTTCTAATTTATTTATTTATTTTATTTTAAATAAAAAAAATGATATGATCAAGAGATATGGGTTTTTGGTCGAATCGGTACCCCAACCGAACCGAAAAATTTAACTAAGTTTTGATTTGTGACTGAGCCCAAGTTTTATTTTGCAGGCCAACCCAAGACGAATTCAAGATATTGGGCCTATTAAAGATAGGATCAGACCCATAAAGTTGACTCATGAGTGGATTAGTAACGTCACGAGTTAACTCAGGCCGTGAACAAGTCAACCCCCAATGACAGACTTGTCGACCTCCAGCCAGATCGAGTTTGACTATTTAAAAAAAATTGGGATTTAGAGAGGAAGATACGATTTAAATCTACGATCTCAATATGTAGGTGAAATGTGAAAAACTTACCACTAAACCACCTTAAACGATAATTGTGTGTAGTTTATAAAAAGGACGTGGCGATAACATTAGTAGAATACTAATAACATTAACAAGGGCCTTCTGTCAAAAGTGTCGGCCCATAAGTCCAGTATCAATCACTAATAGATCAAATTCAGATTTGATGAATTACTTACCGGGTCCAAAATTTTGAAAATTTAAGTGGAAATATATAAAATATGACAATATTAAGCATATATTGCAACTATTTAAGAATATTTTTAATATCAATATTAAATCAGACAGAAGAAAGAGACGTCGGTGTCTTTTAACGGTGATGAGAAAAAGGTTGATGAGAGAGACCGAGAGAGAAAAAATAAATAAATCAAGAGAACTTCTTTTAATAATCCAATATTTTCTTTTTACACTTCTTTTCTAAAGACACTCCATTCTCAAAATTTAAATTAAAAAAAAATTCTGAAGACACTTTCCTTTGTTCCAAATTTATCTTTTTATCTTTTGACGCTACTATTCTAAAAAGAGAAATTATCTCTCCTAAATCATTAGATTAAATATTATATATTAAACAATATCTACTAAATTTTTACTTACCATATTAAACTCTCTATCCTCCAATACACAATAAACTTACGAATAAGCCTGATTTTTAGGAACCGTATATATGTATATATTAAAAAAAAAAAAAAAAAAAAAAAAAAAAAACTCAAACACTTTGTTTGTTTTGTTTTTTTTTTTTTTTTTTGTTTTTTTTTTTTAATCAAAATATGAAAATGCCATTTGTTACTTTTGTAGGTATGTGATTGCCTAGATAACTTTAATTATTTTATTAGTCTTATAAATTCTAAATTTAATCAAATTTAGTTGCAACAAATCAAGTTTTCATTATATCTTCTTTTTTTTTTTCTTTTTTTTTTTTTTTTTTTTTGAAAATTGACTTTTTAATATTACTATTAGTAAAAAACCAAAATATTCATAAGTTTTTTTCTCTTTAACTATTAATCAGAGATTGATCGAGAAAATATGAAGATATGATTTTTTATTTTTTTGAAAAATGGAGAGAGAGAGCGTTTAATATGGTAATAACAGATTTAAGAGAGTTGGTTTAGTACTTAATATTTAATCTAATGATTTAGAATAGATAATTTCTTTTCTTTTCAATAATTTAATTAGTTTGGAATGTCTTTAGAATTTTTTGTCTTATTTAGTAATTTTAATTCATGTTAAAATTGTCATTAATAAAAAATAAAAAATTGGAGTGTAAATGGATAATTTGTGTATTGTAAGGAGAAGCTCTCAAAAATCAGATGGTAAATTACAATTAGAATTTTAAAACAACCCCTAACCATATAATGTGAAAGACCTTTCTATCATTGCTTATACTGTTTGTTTGTTGTAAAAAAAATTTGTCATTTCAGAATTCTCCAAGGTCAGAAATGTCATTTTATTGTACTAATAATTGTAAATAAAATAAAATAATGAAATACCATATATATCCTTTATTTTCTATAGATTGTCTATAGATATATTAAGGGACTAATTGCACAGACGTCCACTGAGTTTAGGTATAATTTCATGCATATGGAACTTTTACTTATAATTACACAAACGTCCCCTGTCATCAGTTGACTTATGTTAACTCTAACCGTTGACCATAATTTTAACCTACAATGACTAAAATGCCCCTAGTTACCTATTTTATTATTTAAATTAATAATTAAAAAATGAAACAGAAAAGACAAAACAAAAAAACAAAATCAATCATTTATTTTTTCTTTCATTTTCTCAACCCCCGAACACAATTCAAAAATAAACTTAACAAACAAAAACCAAAACTCAATCCTCAAACAACAACCAAAAATCAAATCCATCAATTTCATAACCAGTTAATCATATCCATTCTAAAAAAATAAAATAAAATAAAATTTAAAGTAGAACTTCGATGGTGAATTTTTAACTTTCTAGGTTGAAGTTCTAATTTTTTTATTTTATTTTCTGGAGGGTGAATATATATGCAATTATGTCTAAAATTATGGGACGTTTGTGTGTCCACTCACCAAGTGACACCTCAGCTGCCATGTGTGTTGGGATGAAAATGGTGGGATTGTAGGTGAGATTTGATGAATTACTTACCGGGTCCAAATTTTTGAAAATTTTAGAGGAAATATATAAACAATAACAGTAATGCCACACATCCCACCTATAATCCCATCATTTTCATCCCAACACATGTGGCAGTTGAGGTGTCACTTGGTGAGTGGACAAACATTAATCGGTGAATGAATCATTTAATGTGTATCCACTCATCAAGTGACACCTCAGCTGCCACGTGTGATGGGATAGAAACAGTGGGATTGCAGGTGGGATGTGTAGAGCATTACTGATATATAAAAATATCACAATCTTAAGCATATATTGCAAATATTTAAGAATATTTTTAATATCAATAGTAAATCAGACAGAAGAAAGACACATTGGTGTCTTTTAACGGTGATAAGAAAAAGGTTGACGAGAGAGACCGAGAGAGATACTAATAAAAAAAAAATCAGGAGAACTTCTTTTAATAATTCAATATTTTATTTTTACACTTCTTTTCTAAATACACTTCATTCTCAAAATTTTAATTTAAAAAAAATTCTAAAGACACTTTCCTTTATTTCAAGATTATCTTTTTATCTTTTGACACTTCTATTCTAAAAAAAAAAATTATTTCTCCTAAATTATTAGATTAAATATTACATATTAAACAATCTCTACTAAATTTTTACTTACCATACTAAACTCTCTATCCTCCAATACATAAAAAACTTACGAATAAGCTTGATTTTCAGGAACCGTATATATGTATATATTAAAAAAAAAAATAATAAATAAAAAACAAATAATTTTTTTTTTTTTAATCGAAATATGAAAATGCCATTTGTTACTTTTGTAGGTATGTGATTGACTAGAGAACTTTAATTTTTTCATTAGTCTTATAAATTCTAAATTTAATCGAATTAGTTGCAACAAATTAAGTTTTCATATATCTTTTTTTTTTTTTTTTTTGAAAATTGACTTTTTAATATATATACATATATATACATATATATATATATTACTATTAGTAAAAAACCAAAATATTCATAAGTTTTTTTTCTCTTTAACTATTAATTAGAGATTGATCGAAAAAATATGGAGATACGATTTTTTTTTTTTTTGAAAAATGGAGAGAGAGAGCGTTTAATATGGTAATAACATATTTATGAGAGATGGTTTAGTACTTAATATTTAATCTAATGATTTAGGAGAGAGAATTTCTTTTCTTTTTAATAATTTAATTAGTTTAGAATGTCTTTAGAATTTTTTGTCTTGTTTAGTCATTTTAATTCAGGTTAAAATTGTCATCAATAAAAAAATTTAAATTGGAGTGTAAATATATAATTTGTGTATTGTAAAGAGAAGCTCTCAAAAATTAGATGGTAAATTATAAGTAGAATTTCAAAACGACCCCTAACCATATAATATGAAAGACCTTTTTATCATTGCTTATACTGTTTGTCTGTTATAAAAAAAAATTGTCATTTCAGAATTCTCCAAGGTCATAAATGTTATTTTATTGTACTAATAATTGTAAATAAAATAAAATAATGAAATACCATATATATCCTTTATTTTCTATAGATTGTCTATAGATATATTAAGGGACTAATTGCACAAATGTCCCATAAGTTTAGGTATAATTTCATACATATGGAATATTTACCTATAATTACACAAACATCCCATACCGTTAGTTGACTTTTGTTAACTCTAACCGTTGACCACAATTTTAACCTACAATGACTAAAGTGCCCCTAGTTACCTATTTTATTATTTAAATTAATAATTAAAAAATGAAACAGAAAAGACAAAACAAAAAAACAAAATCAATCATTTATTTTTTCTTTCATTTTCTCAACCCTCAAACACAATCTAAAAATAAACTTAACAAATAAAAACCAAAACTCAATCCTCAAACAACAACCAAATCAAATCCATCAATTCCACAACCAGTTAACCACATCTATTCTAAATTTTTTTTTAAAAAGTAGAACTTCAACGGTGAATTTTTAACTTTCTAGATTGAAGTTCTATTTTATTTTATTTTATTTATTTATTTATTTATTTTGTATTGTGTTTGGGGGTTGAGAAAATGAAAGAGAAAAAAAATGATTGATTTTGTTTTTTTGTTTTGTCTTTTCTGTTTCTTTTTTTAATTATTAATTAAAATAATAAAATAGGTAACTAGGGGCACTTTAGTCATTGTGGGTTAAAATTGTGGTCAACGGTTAGAGTTAACGGAAGTCAACTAACGGAAGGGGATGTTTGTGTAATTATAGGTAAAAGTTCCATATACATGCAATTATGTCTAAAATTAGGGGCTATTGTGCAATTAGTCCTATATTAAGTATTGTAAGTAATTTTAAATTACATATGGGACATTAATGGAAATAAGGAATAGAAAGTTGATACAAATTCAAAAAATAAAAAACAGGTTATAATTATGAGGCTGATAATGGAAAATATTATTTACTTTTCTTTAAAAATCAATTTGATGCAATAATCCAACGGTCAAAAAACTCGTAACAAAACACTTAAATTACGTGTGAAATAGACAACAACTTATTCAAATTTCAAACTCAATAAACAAAACAAAACCAATTAACCAAACAACATCGTCCTCCTACCAGTCAAGTGTGTCAGAGTCTTACACTTCCACAATCAATTGTTGTTCGAACCAAGTAACCAGTAGCTTCGAGATTGATCGAGATAGAGAAAGAAGATGTCTTGCTTGGCGTCATGTTGCTTTGCGATGACCTGCGGTCTCTGCTCATCGGTGGCATCAGGGATCTCCAAGACATCAGCCAGACTTGCTTACTGTGGCCTCTTCGGGCTCTCCCTCATCCTTTCTTGGGTCCTTAGAGAGGTTGCCACTCCTCTCTTGAAGAAATGCTCTTGTGAGTTCAATTCTTCAACACCCACCCTTTTTGTATTCTTTCATTTACTAATTTTTTCAATTGGGTATTGGAATCATCCATTTTTGTATTTGTTGCCGTTTTTATTGTATTTGGGTATAAATTTTTTGATTGATTGGTTCAAATTCCTTATTATGTGAATAGGGTTGGTAATTTTGATTAATTCGTTAAACGAATCGAATCATTGCTATCCCTTGTAAGTTTAATTGTTCATATGATCCGCTTAAACATTTATGCAAATTTCAAATTGGTGTATGAAATTTTGGCTGATTACTGTGTGAGTTTGATTCCTTATAACCTATGAGGAATCAATCAATATAGGTAATATAGTTATGACAATTGTTCCATATAATATGATAGCGGTATCAACATAAGACTACTTGTTAATGTGAAAATCTGTTATGCTTTTTGTAGGGATAAACACTTCGGATACATATACTAAGGAATGGTATCAAACTCAAGCAGTTCTTCGTGTGAGCTTGGGGAATTTCCTATTTTTTGCAATACTTGCCCTTATAATGATTCGCGTGAAGTACCAAAATGACAGACGTGATTCATGGCACCATGGTGGATGGATGGCAAAAATGATTGTCTGGCTTTTGCTTGTCGTCCTCATGTTTTTCCTCCCTAATGAAGTCCTCACAGTATATGGTCAGTTTCGATCCTGTAGTTAATATCAATATATAGATTTATCAGCCTGTTGTTTTTTGTTCTCCCTTTGGATACTTAAAACCAATCTTACTAGAAGACTGTCATCTTTGTATTGATTTATTTGTGTGCTTTACATGTGGTAAGACATATCTTTGGCTGCTGCTGTCACAATTGGTACATTAAAGATTTGAATGAGCTCAACTAACTGAAGTAAAATTTCTATGGAAGTTTTCTATGTGATACCAATTCTAATTTGGTTTGTGAAATAATGACTGGTTCTAATATGTATACACTGTTA
Source organism: Acer campestre (assembly GCA_954870605.1). Lineage (NCBI taxonomy): Eukaryota > Viridiplantae > Streptophyta > Magnoliopsida > Sapindales > Sapindaceae > Acer > Acer campestre. The sequence goes on along the minus strand of OX940811.1, from coordinate 5,652,193 downwards.
CACGACCCATGTATGTAAAGAAACTAAAATTTATCTACTAGATGCCCATAGTTTTATTATTTTCACTATCGGTGGTTTCTGTAAGCTACATGGTTGGCTATATGCACAGACTGGAAAGAGAAGGGGAATGATTTGTTCATCTAATTGTTTCTTTAGTGCTGAAGATCCCCTTGACTATGATGTACCATTCCCCGATTTGATTTGCACATTTTCATGTGCATATGTAATTCCCTCCCGACATTTAATGTCAGAATTCGTTGACCAACCTGTGCAAACTCTACTTGCAGGAATTATATCCAAATTTGGGGCAGGACTATTTTTATTGGTTCAAGTGCTTCTATTACTAGACTTTGTCCACACGTGGAATGATTCATGGGTTGCAAAAGATGAACAGAAGTGGTTAGCTCAAGTTCCAATTTCTCGTGTTTTTTCTTCCATTACTAATGTTTGATTTCTAACATTATAATTGGGCGTTTTTAGGTATATTGCTTTACTTGTTGTGTCAATTGTGTGCTACATTGCGGCTTTTGCATTCTCCGGAATTTTGTTCATTTGGTTCAATCCCTCCGGCAACGACTGTGGTTTGAATGTGTTCTTCATCGTTATGACCATGGTTCTTGCATTTGGTATTGCACTTATAGCTTTACTTCCTTCGGTAAGAATTAGATATCGTTTATTCGTTTTCTAATCATTGATGCCTGCCTCCTAAGGAAATAAGTAATAGACGGTTCCCAAATTGGATGACTACTAATTATCCAGTTTTCTTATTTTATAAAAACCGTAACATCATTTGATGAACCAGGTTGACTTTTGATGGCCAAAAACATCAATAATGATAATTATGGACATAGGATATACTGAAAACAATATCTAAACTCTAAAGTTGTTCTGCAAGACTGAAAATTTGCTTTGATTGTTTCCTATCTGCTAAATACTTCAGTTTACATAAAATATCATTAAAAACCAGTCCCAAGATTGTAAGGGCACAAGTCGTAGTTTATTGCTGCATAATGTCATCGTCCTTGTTCCACTTAAGTGCATAATAGTAGTCAAGAAAGCTACTAGTATACTTGGTGTCCTGACAACTTGGAGACCTTAGGCTGTTTCTCAGGGGTCATACCCTTTATTATACTTCAGTGCTCATACTAAATTGTGACTTACAATATATCATGGCTGGAATTTTTTGAACAGGTGAATGGCAGCCTCTTGCCTGCTGCTGTGATATCAGTTTATTGTGCTTATGTCTGCTTTACGGGGCTCTCCAGTGAACCTCATGGCTATGCCTGCAATGGCCTTCACAAATCCAAAGCAAGTTCGATAACTACCCTTATTCTTGGGATGCTCACAACAGTTCTCTCAGTCATATATTCTGCTGTTCGTGCTGGTTCTTCAACAACGCTTTTATCACCACCATCATCTCCTAAGTCAGGTGCTCAAACGACAAAAACTCTTCTAAGCTTTTGAATATGCAGACACAAATGTTTAGAAGATCTGTACAGTTTTGATAAATCTCTCAAAAGCAGCCATTTTTGATGCATTGGGTATTTTAAATGCAAAATTTACTTTAAAATTGCTAGCTTTACATTCTTGTTCATTAGAGGTGTTGAGTTTGTCCTTGAGCTTACAACTTGAGTTGCATTAAGAGCCCAACCTGGTATGCTGTTGGTTTGTTGGTCCCATTGTTCATAAATGTTAATTGTTACTTCATTCTTTTCTGTTCTCTGACAATCAGAAGAGAGTGACAATTTTTTCTTTTTTTGGGTGACCCGAACCCCAATCTCCCCTTAAATGGAAACCAAACCCCTCCCGAACCCCAATCTCCCCTTAAGTTGGTACCAGTTGAAATAACTGGTACCTACAAAAGCATGCGACTGGTTATCAAAGGTCAAAACTATTTTCAGAGGCATAGTATGATATCCAGTCTCACTTGCCTTGTGTGACATTTGCTAAATGCATCAAAACATGGTGAGAAAATGTATCTTCACACGCATAAACTGATGTGAGATGAACGATTGGCAACACGATAAATTGTGAAACAACAATCCAGGATTTTAATGTCCTTTTTTTTTCCCTGCTGGATTTTCTTGACTGGGCTGGTATTTTCTCAGCTTCTGGATGGCAGCTATTTTCTGGAAAATCTGTACAGAGTGACAGTAAAGAATATCAATATGTGATGTCTATTATTGGATAAGCTTTTTAGCAATATAATTATTTCAACCATATTAACCGGGTTGCCCTCACATTAGTGGAGACAGTATTTGCCCTCTCCCCTCACAATAGTATCGCCCACTTAAATTCAAAAGTTGAATCTGACTGTTGCATTGTTATCACATTCAGTTAATTGAACTTTTACCAAATCTTGTGTTGCAGGTGAAAGCAAGCCACTACTTGAAGGACAAGACGTGGAAGAGGGGAAAGAAAAGGAGAAAGAAACAGAAGAAGCACGTCCTGTTAGTTATTCCTATTCATTCTTCCACTTGATATTCGCTCTGGCCAGCATGTACTCAGCTATGCTTCTGTCTGGATGGACCAGCACATCCGATAGCTCAGACTTAGTAGATGTTGGCTGGACATCAGTTTGGGTTCGGATCTGCACTGAATGGGTCACTTTTGCACTCTATATCTGGACACTTCTGGCTCCAGTGCTTTTACCAGACCGTGAGTTCTTTTAGATATCCTACTCTTCATCATATTACATATCTCGCAATCCCAGATGCTGTTTATACCATAATTATCGACTAATAGTGTATAAAACCAATATGTTTAACAATGTTCTATGCTTTATTTATTTCGAGAGAGAGAGAGAGAGAGACACGGGGCGAGGGACATGTGTGACATATGTTTGTTGTTGTGTAATCTTCTGTATTAACTCAAATTTGTCATGCATATTATTTATGCTAAAGAAAAGCTGTGGAGTTGTTGTCTGGTGTTTGTATTTCCTACCAAAAGCATTTCTTTCTTTCTTTCTTTCTTTCTTTCTTTCTTTCCTTGTGTTGTGCACTGGAGATGATTTGTTATTGATTGATTTAATTTTTTTTCCTAGATGTAATTGGTCACTTTCAAAATCTTAGTTGTGGATATATCATATCAAATAATTTCATTGTTGAATCATGGAATGGTTTCATTAAATTCAGGGACAAAAAATCAGTGGTCCTGACCATGAATATTACACTACACATAAAGTTGTAGTCACAATCACTTTGAATGCTGCTGCTGCTATCCAGCAATTATGTTAATTTCATATTCCCACTTTAAATGGCCTTGAATTGAATTGAATTGAATTGAAATATTTGTCTAGATTGGATAACAAAATAATTTTTCAAGTTGGGATTAACCCATTTATCCATTTCTCTATCTCTATGAATTAATAACATTGTCGCTATATAAAATATATTAATAAAACATATTTTATAAATGTATTTTCTTATAATTTAATTAAAATTATTAATTTATCTCAAACATGTTTAGAGGTAATTAAAACATTATTTTATCTATTAATTTTTAAATTAAAAAAGTTGTTAAAGAGTTTTTAGTGAAAAACTATTTTTGTATAATTTATTTAAAAACACTCAATTTCTCTCTAATTTCGAAAAATGTTACACTATTTCAATATATATAGAGGAAAAGATTTTCAAAATTTTTAATTTATTTTTAATTTTATTTTTTTATAAATAAAAAAATAAAACATTTCCAAACGCAGCCTTTATATAGTCTCAAATAAAAAAGCAAAAGAAGAAGAAAAAATAAAATCCCCAATCAAGCAAAGAATAAAAATCAATTTCCCTACCCACCCTCCTCGAAGGCGCGTGTTCCACACACCCCGGCTCTTCCTTGTCAAACGACTCAAACCCAACCCCTCTCTGTCTCTCTCTCTCTCTCTCTTTAACTCCCAAAATTCAACCGTAACATGCACCACCACCTCCTCTCCGCCACCATGCCCTCCCCTACTATCGCCGCCACAACCACCACAGCCTCCTCCTCCTCCTCCTCCTCCTCCTCCTCTGCCAGCACCTGCAATGCTCTTCTCTGCAAACACTCCCCATCCGCCACCCTTGACCTCTTGATCATGATCCTCGTCCTCTTCTCCGGAACATTTCTGATCTCCTCCTACTTCTCCTACATCTTCCACTCTCTCTCTCTCCTCCTCTCCCAATCCTCCCCACACTTCGCTCCTCCGTTCCCGTACATTCTCGGCTTCCTCCTCTTTTTCGTCGCCGCCGTCCTCCTCCTCGAGTTCTGCTGCGGGCCTCGCTCCCGCAGGTGCCGTAACCCCGCTTGCAAGGGCCTCAAGAAGGCCATGGAATTCGATTTGCAGTTACAGACCGACGACTGCGTGAGATCGGGCGTTGCCGACGACATTGATCGCTTGCCGTGGAAGGGTGGCTCCGAGTCCAACCCAGACTATGAGTGCCTCCGTGCCGAGCTCCGTAAGATGGCGCCGCCCAACGGCCGGGCTGTATTGCTATTTCGAGCCAGGTGTGGCTGCCCCGTCGCCAAACTTGAGGGCTGGGGTCCCAAGCGCGGCCGGAAGCATAAAAAGTGAGTCATTTGATTGAATTTATAGAATTTGAGCTCTGTTTAGTTTACTTGATTGATTGTTTGGTCATCTGGGTTCATCACTGTACTGGTTTTTTTAATTAAGCAACTAATTTGTTCAATTGAAGGAGCTAGGTTTGCTGTTGGTGACAGATTTCCTTTTATGGTTATGCAATCTTTTTAGTGAGACTATGTTGATTGCTTACTGATGATGGTGTGATCTGCTAAGCTGTAGTTGATACGAAAATTCCGGGCATTTCGAGTGTATTATTAATCTTTTATAGCGGTATTTGGAGCTAGAATGCAAGTCAATATTAATGGAGAATGTACATTTCTTCTTAGGGATGTCTCAGGGAATATAGGGAATTTATGGTTAGCAATCTAGACCACCATACTAGCACTTAAGCTGGACCTAGGCGTTGAACATTAATCATCTGTGATGAAATTCTACTAAGGCATACATGTTAGGCTAGGTTTTTATTGAGATAGACTCCCATTCCTGTCTAGTGGTTAAGTTGAGTGTTCATGCTTTAATTTCACCCAAATCCTGGTGCTTTGGGATCTTTGTTCCATCAAGATTCATTAATACGAGTTGAGCTTTTCCTTGTTTAGAATCATCACTTGTAGCTCAATTCAACCGAGTTCCTGCTTCCTTTATAAGATATCTCTAGCTATAGTTTAGTCATTTGATCAAATTCAAAATTGTTCTTTGATAGCGTAGTTCAGACAAGTTTATTGATAATAGCTCAGGGACGACGCTTGGAATTTAAAAATAACAGTGATTGTGTATGTGAAGTTGTTACCAGGCTTATTACTTTATTGGAGTTTTTCTACTTTGAGCTATCTGATATACTGCACATGCTCATGTGCTTAGATGTCAGACATTCGCTAGTGAATTGGGCGTTCTTTTGAATAATTATCAACCTTGCATTTGTTCTGTTTTCTGACAAATCCATTTATTCATTTTCGCCATGAATATTGGTTTTTACTTGCTTTTGATCAAAATGATTACCTTATTAGGTATTTCAAAGGGGCAAGGTTTAGACTTTAGAAATTTAAGCTTCCACGACAGTCACAAATGGATGGTCGTGTGCTAATTTTCTGGCAAAGTCATTAGTGTATCCAGCAAAGTGCCAAAATCTGAAGACTAGGCTGCAGATACTGCTTTATCCTTAGGTCAGTGGTTCATAATGAACCATGTTGTATCTTCAAAATATAAGGTTATATTTCTGGCAACTTTACGGTTGTAGTATATCAGTGTTATCTCATGCGAAGCACCTAGCTGCCGCCTGTCCTAGATCTCTTGAGCAACTAATTGATGTTTAGCATATGGCCTTATACCAGCAGCAACATTAGATGTAATGTTGATGCTTTAGCAGACTATTAAGTGAAATTAGTTTGGGCCCTGTTGAATTTTCTGTCTACTGTGGGTGTGCATATATTAGCATCCCTATGTTTGATTTAGCAGATTCATGAAGAACAGTGTTCAAAAAAACGCTAGGTGGGCGGTGGGCCGATTCCTCGGCAGACCTTTACTAAGAGTATATCAAAATACAATTATACAAAAACTTGGTAATTCCCAAACAAAGTTAGCAAATATTTAAAATTCCACTAGACTATCAAAATTCAACAAAAATTAAGAGCCTTTCACATTCAAAATTCAGAGAAGAAGAAGGGTTTTTGCTGTGATGGTGTGAATGTGACCTAATTCAGAGAAGAAGATTTGCTGTTTTGCTGTAAATTAATCCTAAAACAACATTGTTTTGATGTTTAATTTTTTATTTTTTTTTAACCGCCTAGGGCACTTCATCGTCGCCTAGAGTGCCTCCTAGGTGGCGCCTGACACCGATTAGGCGCCTTTCCGCATAACATCACTAATTACACTGTATTCGGTGCGGTAGGCAGCCGCCTAGGTTGGATTTTCGAACGCTGGTGAAGAATTTAGAAACCTTTAATCCTTTTAAACTGACAAGAGGTTCGTTAGAAGTAAGATTGTAAGTTTTAGTCTACAGGCAATGTCTGACCAAAGTGTTGAGAATTTTGAGTATCATCAATCATCATTGGATCAACTGCATTATGGTTTATCACTAGTGAACAATCTAGGAAGATGGTCATTCTGTCTTGGTCTTCTGAACAGAATGTTCAGTTATTTTTTTTGGGAATCTTGGAACCTGAAGGATTTGGCCTTGTGGTTGAGAGGCGGGATCTCAACCAAGAGGTTAAGAACGAAAGCCCTTGGGGCCATCTACCTAGGATATTAATATTCTACAACTTTCATACCTACCATGATTGTAGGGTCTGGCAGTATCCCTCAGTTTATGGTAACAAGGAAAAGTCCGGGAGTTCTGGGGAGAATTTTTTGTTTTTTTGTTTTTTTTGTTGTTGTTGTTGTTGTTGTTGTTGGGAATTGTGGTATTAGTCATCTTCTGAAAGATGATTAGTTCTGGTTTAACTGAAGAGAACCTCTTCCCTATCTGGCTCAAGTTATTGTGTTACCGTTTGGGAAGTTTTTACTTTTTACTAGCTAGTTGGTCCCCTTACATCATGTTTTTCCACTTCATTATGCCAGCACTGTACGATGCAGACTTCGGTTTGTCAAATATTTTGTTGCATTTGTAGATAATTTTAGGTAAGAGGTAACAAATCAACTGCTAAAGCAGTCTTGCCTCTAGTCATACAAAAGTTCAGAAGCACAAAAGCGGGGCTCATTGCTTGAAATTGCAGATTTCTGAAGGGGTTCTGTTTGTGGCAACATGTATAAATTATGTGGATCAAACCCTGAAAGATATTTTTGCACTTTCTCTTAGACCATTGATGACTATAAAATTGGTTATTCCTTTGGGGTTTTTGGGTGCAGTATATTCGATAGAGTCACAAGTCTGCATGCTATCTATGAAATTTGAGACTGATATTATAACTACTAAGTGATTGAAAAAGCCATTTGTATTTTATTATGGTGTTTGATCATGTTAAATGTGTTGCTGTTACTTGCAGGGCTCTGGCTAATCTGGCTCCAAATGGAGGAGGGGATCATCGCTGACTGTTCATGGATGGTTTCGTCGTCGGGGTTCCCATTATATATGTCATCATTTTACTGTTTTGTTTACCTTTCAGATTTGAAAATGTTCTCATCCTTTAGCAGACTTCACTTTCAATCAGAACAATTATATAATCCTCTCGTATATCCGGCGGCGCGCATCCCCTTCAATGTCTGAAACACCCTCACTGTATCTCATCTACTTTGGATCATTGTCTCATTCTTTGAGGGATATACCAAATTTAATGGGAATAAATATATGAAATACCACATAGATACGTGCTCACTTGAAAGTTTAGCTTCAGGTTCAGTAGTTTTTGTTATCAATTTGAACTTTACATGGAGCTTCAAAACCTCATAAATCATAAATGACCTTTGTTGTTCATTATTTGCTGATCTAATTCTCAAGTGGTGAAAACTAAGAATTGCCAGAAGCATCATATAGTTGTATTCTCTAACAAAATGGACTTGTTCTTCTCACTGAAGCTCAGATTTATCAAGTTTGGACTGAAAAAAAAGAAGCCCAATTCATCACTTTTGCATTTATTGAACAGGACAGTTCTAGAATTGCATGGTCCACGTAATTTGATTCCCATCAATTTTTTTCTTAATAAATAATAAGTCCCTTTTCCCTTGTTAGGATTGCTGATTAGTAAATTTAATTCCCGTCAATTTTTCTTAGTAAGCATTAAGTTCTCTTTCACTCATACTCATTGGGATTCTTGATCTCATTAATATTCCCGATTCATAAACACGACGGTAGTAAATTTAATGTTAAATGTTATTTTAATTGCAACAACATCGTACAGTAGAGACTACAGTCTACAGAAGAGTACGTGCGATATCAGAATAGGTTCAAACAACAAAACTTGCTTCCCTCCAAAACAAAATACTACGTGAAACCAACATTACATGGTTCTAATTGCTTTGCATGATCTCGTCTCATGATCAAATCTCTCAAGCACACAATTCCTTCTCTTTCGCTGTCACCCAAAAATCTCAAATGGGTCTCCATTGTATCTTCGAAAAAACCCCCACTAGAGCATCTACATGCTCTCTACAATTCCAGCAAAATCCATCTTCAAACTTTAGATTACGAGCTCGCATTAGTTTCAGCTCTGAAACATTGTTCAACCCATTTGTTCGTTTCTCAAGGCCAACAAATCCACTCTCTCATTTTGAAATCTGGCCTTCTATCAAACACTTTCATTCAAAACAGCTTGCTTAACATGTACGCGAGATGCGGCTTCGTTTCTCATGCAAGATCTATTTATGATTCGTGTTCTAAGTTAGATCCTGTCTCTTGTAACATTATGATTTCTGGGTACATCCGAAATGGAAGATTGAAGGATGCACGGGAACTGTTTGATGTAATGCCTAATAAAGGTTGTGTTTCGTATACGACTATGATGATGGGGTTTGCTCAAAATGATTGTTGGAGAGAAGCAATCGAGGTTTTTAAGGATATGAGATATGCAGGCGTGGTGCCAAATGAGGTGACTTTGACGAATGTGATTTCAAGTTATGTCCGTTTAGGTGGGATTTGGGAGTGTAGAATGTTGCATGCTTTGGTGGTTAAAATGATGATGGATGCGTTTGTTCTTGTTTCAACAAATTTGTTGCACATGTATTGCATTTGTTCGAGTTTGGGGGATGCGAGAAGTTTGTTTGATGAGATGGAGGAAAGGAACGTTTTTTCGTGGAATGTGATGCTAAATGGGTATGTAAAAGCGGGGCTTGTCGAATTGGCTAGAGAGTTGTTTGAGAGGATACCAATGAAGGATGTGGTATCATGGGGTACAATGATTGATGGGTATGTGCAATTGGGAGGGTTGTGCGAAGCTTTTATGATGTATCGTGCAATGCTGCACGATGGAATATCACCTAATGTTGTTATGATTGTGGATTTGATTTCGGGATTTGGACGAACGAAGGCAATTGGTGAAGGTTCGCAAATCCATAGTACCGTTGTGAAGGCAGGTTTTGATCATTGTGATTTTATCCAGGCAACTATTATCCATTTTTATGCAGCCTGTGGGAGGATCGACCTTGCTTGTTTGCAATTTGAAGTGGGAATTAAGGGCCACATTGCATCTTGGAATGCCCTCATTGCAGGGTTTATGAGAAATGGAATGATTGAAGCGGCAGGGCAATTATTCAACGACATGCCTGGGAGAGATGTGTTTTCATGGAGTGCCATGATTTCTGGTTATACACAAAGTGAGCAGCCTAAAATGGCTTTAGAACTCTTCCATGAAATGGTAGCTACTGGAGTGAAACCGAATCAAATCACTATGGTGAGCGTTTTCTCTGCAATTGCCTCTTTAGGCACATTAGAAGAAGGAAGATGGGCTCATGAATATGTACGTAACAATTCCATTCCTCTTAATGACAATTTAAATGCAGCGATCATAGACATGTATGCCAAATGTGGCAGCATAAATACTGCCTTAGAAATTTTCTATCAAATCCAAGACAGAACCTCTAATGTCTCTCCATGGAATGCAATCATCTGCGGGTTAGCTATGCATGGACATGCAAATTTGTCTCTCAAAATATATTCTGACTTAGAAAGGAGAAATTTTAAGCTTAATTCGATTACATTCATCGGAGTCCTCAGTGCATGTTGCCATGCTGGGTTGATAGATCTGGGGGAGAGATACTTCAAGAGCATGAAGAGCACACATAATATAGATCCTGACATCAAGCATTATGGTTGTATAGTTGATCTCTTGGGCAGAGCAGGCCGATTAGAAGAAGCTGAGAAAATGATTCGGAACATGCCCATGAAGGCAGATGTTGTCATTTGGGGCACTTTGCTGGCCGCATCTAGAACACATACAAATGTGGAAGTAGGAGAACGAGCTGCACAGAGTTTGGCAGCGCTGGATTCGTCTCATGGAGCAAGTAGAGTTCTTTTATCAAACATATATGCAGATGCAGGGAGGTGGCATGAAGCATTTTCAATAAGGAAAGATATGCATAGTCATGGATTGAAGAGGTTACCGGGTTGCAGTGGCGTTGTATGATACAATGATCTGGGATTTCGTCAACTCCGTATGAAGATGCAGACTGCCACTCGGTTCTCCTGAAATTATAACCCATGGAAAATAGCTTCAAATCTCAGCATACATTAACATTATATACATGTTCCCGCCCAAGATTTTGGTACATTTTGACATTTTTGTTATTAATGGAGTCAATTTTTTTTAGATTCAAGCTACCTTGTATCAATGCCTTTCCATGTTTAGTACAGTATCCTTTTGATTTGTCGATTTCGAATGTTAACTATGGTTTTGTCAATGGAATCAACAAATAATATGCCCACATGAAAGGTCAGGGATGCCTCATTTTTTGTTACCATTCAATGCAACACAGTTTTCAACTTTTCATGGCTTAGGACTCTAAAATTTAGGATTTCATGTACAAGATGTTCCTTTTTTCCCAAAGGGGAGAGAGTTCCATTTCACAAAATTACAGGGCTTTGACTAGTAGTTAATTTCTGCACAACTTTACAACATGCTTTGAAGTACAATCGCCGATCTCAGAAAATATGGCAAGTCATAAATCCTTCTCGATTATGAGTTCAGCAGCTGCACCCATTGTAGCAACGCCGCCAATCCCAAGCAAAGCCAGGGCAAGCTCCTCTTCATTCCACTGCCTTAGCCCTCTACTCAGCCTCTTCAGCACCTCTACATCCACCTCTAGCACCCATGTCGGTGTACAACCTACCATCAAGCTCACGAATCCTGACACGTATGCATGCCAAGTAGCCCAATCACAACCAAGTGATATCTTCCCATCAAGTGCACTCGCGAGAAATTCCATGTGAGTCCCCAGGATTCTAGGGCGTCGCTTTGATGCTGCTGATGATGAGTCAACTCCCCAAGCAAATGCCCCGCTGAGTAGAGCAAAATATGCAAGTGCATAACCCCGAAGCATTGCAACCAGGCCTTCTGACTCTTGTTGCTCAGATCTGTGAAAAGATATGAACCAAGAAGGCAAAGTTTCTATTATCAATGATTGAACCAAGCCTAAACCCCCGGATAACCATACTAACGAAGCAGCAAGTGAAGCTGCAAGTTTCACTCGAGTCATTGCTGCAGCAAATGAAACCTGTCCATTCTTTGTTGTCTTCAACTTCACCAATTTATCTCTTGGAAGCCCATTAAATGCTATTTCTCTCACAGAATGCATCAGCAGAGAAAGAATCTCCCCAGTTATGAACCCGATATCTCTGATGGATCGATATAAACGCAGATAGAGAATCCCTGGAGCAACAGGAGAAATTCCACCACAGAAATGGGATCCAAATCCATGTCCAAGAAGAGCTCCAACACCACCGTTACATGAGATAGGGTTGGTGTCCAAGCCTAGGGCGGCAGTGAAGCAACTTTTAAAAAGCTTAACCACTGCATCACTATTGTGAAGGAAGACCGTACGAGATGCAGAAAAGACAAGGAAGTCAAACCATCTCTTAGCCTTTTGGGTCCACAGGGAAGCTACAATAGGCATGCAAGGCCATGGACAGTCTGCTGCAAGACACTCCAAAGCTGGACCAGCCAAATTGAGAAATCTTTCCGAGGCTTTATCGATTTTATAGGTAATAGTGAGGCTTACGAAGGCAGCCAAGGGCAGTGGAAGTGTAGCTGGAGAGCTTCCCCCTGTCAGAATGACAGTATTAGTCATAATATTGAAGAAAGTTTTTATGGAACAATGTTATTGAGAAACCATTTTTTTAGCACTCTAACAAGCTTAAAATTTAAGATGCAAACCTGAAGCAAAGCTTGGTATATCAACACCGGTGACAGAAAGGATTTTCCTGATATGTTCCTCAACACTGGACAAATTTGCAGCAGGGCTTGGCCAATCCTTACCATTCATAAAAGCCGGTTTCCAAACACCTCGACTTACTTCAGCCGAGAAGTAGCTCACAATCGCTGCCAAAGATGCAGGGAGAAAATCGGCTAAATCTTTAAGCCCTGAGATGTTGAAAGATCAAGAAGATTTAAGGTTATAACAGTACATTTTGACTCAAACCTATAATAAACCATAAAATCATAACTTACTGCCACATCAAATTCCACAATAGGTATTTTCATTTGTTTTCGGCTATGTGTTTCTGTCTATGAAGGAAATCCAGTAATAAAAGACTAACCTGTTGCCAGTTCACGAGGAGAAAGTCTTCCATGAGCGCAGGCTGTTAAAGCAGCATCGACCAGGAAAGGAACAGCTTCCAGAATGTCCCAGGCAGGCAATTTAGGTCTTAGAGAGTTATCTTCATTTCCAGGTCCAGATGAACTACTACTGCCAGAGGTAACAGAAGTTAAAGACTGGCTTCCTCTATTAATCTTTCTGTACATCATGTTAAGAAGCCCGTCTACTGTCTGATGAACTTGAGTTCCATGAACAAGACCAGAGAGAGTTGCCGCTATACACCTTTGATGCTGTCGATACCAAACTTTTAATTTCGGAAATGAGTCCACAAATATAGGTTTTGGAGATGATGAGCTTGCAACAGCTGAGAGTCTCCGTTTGTTCCGATCCTTGTGAATGCTTTCAGAAGACACTAGATGGGAGTTTCGTACTGATAGGAGGTATTCGGGAGTAAGCTGAGACCCAACTGTGGGCACATCTCCCACTCCATGTTCAATAGGTGGATGATTAAACCTCCACAGCCTTAAAAGAAGAGTAAATGCATTTGAGAAAACAGCATGAGCAGAGAAGTCTTCTCCTGTGGGGAGAGTCCAAGAGACATTGGGCACACATGAACCAAAAACTTCACAGATCGGCATCAATGAGCCTGCAAGTTGCGGAACCTGGAAAGCGAAAATTAATAAAATCATTGCCACAAAAGTCTCAACCATTGAAAAACAACACAACAACCCTTTCCTCCCTACTTGAATTCAGCTTCATTGAGAGGCTTAATTCTAGCAACTAGAGTTTTCATACAACATTCTTTTTTCTACAGTGGTGGAAAGAGATTTGAAGAAGAAAACATCACAAGTCATCTACATAATCCTGTCAAAGTAGCAGCGATGAAGTTTTTTTCATATATGTGACAGGAGATATTTAGACGGAAAGTAAAACGTACCAAGCCATGTAGAGAAAAAATTTGAACAATATCAACAGATGCTATCCCAACGATTAGTACGTTCAGCATTTGAGCATAACCTATCAAATGGCTGTCACCCCCATCATAATCTGCAGGAGCTGGAGGAGACAATAATCTAGTGATAAATTGAACAGTGTGCTCCTGCATGAAACACAAACATGAACATAATTAGAACCATTTGGTAATTCGGAAAACAAAAATAAATGTCCTTCTTTCTTGAAAAAAGAATAAGTGGGTAAAAGATAAAATGCAAGAACAATTCAGATTCGTAGAATATTCGAATACAATGAAATAAATGCGCATTTCGTCAAAAAAATTCATATATGGTATAAGTTATAACTACTATGTCATTACCTGTATATTCCAGCCAAGGATTAGAGAGGCTCCACAAAGTATGGTTGCAGCAGATATCTTCTCATCATCAGATCCTTCGACCGCAAGCTCAAAAATTTTCTCGAGCTCTGCTAAGCTTCCATCAAATCCATGAGCTTATTTCAGTTGCTTTACCCTTGGTAAATTTACAAAAAAGAGCATCTGATTTACCTGGCTTCAGGAAAGAAAAAGGAGTAACTGAAGACCAGGCCAAAATCAAAGAAACTAGAAGATAATCTAAAAGTTATTTAGTTCGAGATAACCCTTGAGCGTTCGTTCATATATTGGAACCTCTATCAATGAACTGAATGATGTGTAACGCTAAGTGCTGAATTCTAATACTCATATAATATTGTTTTCAAAGAATTATGCAAACTGGAATGTCCGAACTCATGGTACACATTGTATTGATCATGTTTTCTTGGAACTTAAAACTTCATCATCGATGATCTCCAATAAAGTTTGTTAGTCATTCTCCTAACGTTTTACATATTGTAACTGGACAATCGGATTCCCAAATCCAACTATGATTCGAAGTTGTCTTATAAAAGTTAATTAGATAGGAATCACTCTAGAGGAGAACAACAGTCTTATTGAGATAAAGTTCCAACATCTTAAACATCATAAAGTTTGATCATTCACGTCCAAGTTTGGAAAGAATGAATAAATGTAAATACCTTGAAGCAGGACTTGAAACTAGAGCTTTTATCATTACTGGGGTGAGTGGGGCTCCGTTCATGAATAATGACCAACTAGACACCTGAGCTGGCATGTTATGAGGTACTTGGTTGATGTGCCCATTCACATAGCCAGGCCAGAAATATGCTGATGTGTCCAAAAGATTTCTGGCGATACAAGCCTCTACTATTAGATGGCGCATGTTTCCAGCTGACAAGGCCATAAAACTAAGATTAGATATATATTACAAAAGGAAAAATGCTGGCTCCAGAGAAATAATAGAATATGGCACCAAGTCACCAACGTTTAAATCAGATAGAGACCAAAGAATGCAGATAAGAGGAGTATCATCTTTATCATGCTTCACTAAACTCAACTGCTATTGCTTTGTATAGAGAAACTTTTATAATATTTCCATGCCAGCTTAAGGTAATAACACATGCATATAGGCCTAAAATTTAACTTTTTTCTTTTACTGCAGCTGATGTCTTACTCTGCCGCAAATAGAATATAGTTAATTAATTTTTTCTTTCGAATCTCTTCATTTATGAACATATTTTCTCACAATTTCCTCAGAAAGACATCAAGGATTTCTTCAGAATAGGGTCTAGAACTCTAGACCTCTAGTCATATGTTCTCTTAGGTGTTAAGTGAACACTTGCTTAAAATCATCGTAAATTATAAATGTGGATCAACTACTTAATCTTGCACCAACACTAGAGTATGTTTCAGCTTCGATTGCCATATAACTATTTTGAAGAGTTGCAAGAGTTCAAAGTATTACTTACAACAATTGACTGGCATGTCTTTCATATTGATGCACTCAAAGTATGCAGTCCCAACATTGATGCCAGATACAAACAACATGGCTTTCGCAGCAGCCTGATTGGCTGCAGAAACAACAGATCTAGGTGGAGTCAGCAAGCCCTGATAATCACCCAGTACCTGTAAGCTGGAAACCAAATCACTGCGACGTTTTCCCAGAACCCCTTTGTCATTTTGGTGATTGGCGGAGCCACATTCTGTTTTGTCTATTGGTGCACTCTCCTCTTCATCAATAAGATCGGCAATTACAAGAGTTGTAATGGAAAACAACATGCATAAGCGAGGATCTAGGCGAGGCATAGGACCCTCAATGATATCCCTTTCCTACTAGTCAAAGAAAATTTAACATCAGACATGCCTATATATAGGAGTAAAATTTCGAAATGACTGTATACGGATAACAATGAAACATAGATAGTAGTTCTCCTTTCACATCTGTGTTAGTTCAACAAAAAATAAGTTAATTCTGAGGCTGGAGACATGCAGTTCAAGTAACTGATTTAAGGAAAGATAAAATATCTTTTGCACCGAAAATCTAAAGAAAATATTATTGATAAAGAAAGTAAGTTTCCGATCAGCTATAGCAAATACTTACCCTTTGAACGAGACGGAGTGCAGCAATCCAAAGGCCTAAAAATGTGTCATGCCAAGTGGTGCCATTTATTGCTTTAAGTGTCTTGATCAAACCTGCAGAATATGAAACCTTAAATTTCCATTCTTATACGTGCTGGTTTCTTTTTGAACTGAAATTACACTGTTTCAATGGAGATAATATGTTGACGACCGAGTATAAACATTGCATTTACCGGTTATTATTTCAATAGCACTTGTTGCATTAACTTCATATCCATCCATAGCATCCTCTAATAACAGATCAAGCGGAAGCCATAGAGCAGAAGGATTAGCCCCATGGCACAAACCAGCAAAAGAAGCTAGAGATCCAAAAGCTATAACTGCATGGAATTTTTGCTGTGAACTTGTTTTGTGCTCTCGAGACAAGACATTGCGGGCATCTGATGTCAACTGCATAAGATCCTCGGGAGTTAAATTTTTTGAATTTTTCAATGCTGATGAATTTGCTCCTAGTAGCCGTATTCTCTGGATAAAACCTAGCCAATGTGTAGGCCTGAAAAGGTGACAGGGGAGTGTTACACACTATATCTTGCAACCGAAACAAAAGCTCTGTATAAGACTAATTACAAGTACTTTTGAAAAGCATAAAGGTTATGTATTTAGCAGAAATTTTGTCCTAACAAATAAAACCAAACTTTATAGAGAACAGATACTACTGCACTATTCAACTGATACTCAGACCATTCTCGGCAAAACTATATTTGTAATGAAAATCAATATCATTAAAGGGTTAAAAGTTGAAGCATGAGATTTGATAAGTGCTAAAGGGAACAAAATACATACAAGTTTTGGCGTGCCAAGAATATAATTCTAGAAGTTACTTTATTTTGCAAAAATTGCCCGATTATTTCAATCGCAGTCACAGTATTCATAATCTGCAATTTCTCATGATATTCAGTCCTCTCCTCATCGTAACCATCATAACCATCTATTTCCATTTCGAGAGGTTTAGTTGGCCATCTGGACTTCCTTTCTGGTGTAAGTTCCAGCAACCCTTCATCATCTAGTGATGCATCTAGCAACTGCCACACAACTGAAAAGATATACTCAACCACAAGAACACCAGGTTCACTTGCTGGCAAACCAAAATACTCGGAGAGATGAAGAACAGCATCTATCGATTTCATGACCCTGTACAAAGAAGATTTAACAAAAAATTTATAATCAGTTGCATCTCCGACGTAGTATAAGTAATAGCCATTTTAAGTGCAAATAGCTCAGCCATCTTAGAAAGCAATTCTGATTACATATAGGTAAGAAAACATTAACTACTTAAAAGCAACTCCATTAAAATCTTGAATTATGGAGCACTTGCACCTCTTGATTGAATTGGAATGGAAATGGAAATGCCTTCAAATATGTTAAATTTTAGAATTAATCAAAATTTAGTTATCAAATTGGGATAAATGATGGTTCTTACATCAAGATTAAAAAAAAAAGACTTTCCATGATTTGAATGGGAAATTTTCAAATGAGAGAAAATTATCTTTAAAATTGCAACACAAGATACGACAAAAGTCACAAATATATAAATATACTATGTAGCATAAAGTCTTAATGTACTACCTAAATTATGTTCACAATGTAAAGCATGCAAAGCATCAAAAACTCTGTTCTATCATATGAAATGCAAAGCATAAACCGGAACTTACTTTTGGTAATCGGGTCCATAAATTTGACATTTAAGTGTAAAAGCATGCCTCTTAAGAAGTTCCATGTAAAGCCTATAAGCTGCTGGCCGAACACGTCGACTTGGAATGACCCTGTGGAAAGAACATTACCATGAATGAGGCATAACAATACACAATGGTAAAAAAAAAGAAAAAAAAAAGGAACTAAAAGAAAACCATCCTTAGACATAAGCTTATCGAGATGCCACTATGAAGTATGAACCACTAATAGTTAAAAGTATCCTGTAGTTAGAATATTCCAGCCAGAAGAAAATTCAACAAAAGCATGGTTAGCAATTCGAAAAGGATAAATTATCAAAATGTCACCCAAATTCAAAGAAAAAAAGAAGAAGCTAATGATATGTATTGGTCTAATGCCACCCGAAAACATAAAAATTGCAACATCATGCTATGAACATGGGTTCTTAAGTTCTGTAAATCCAGACTAAGATGATTCATTAACTATGACTTGAAAAGAACAAAAACTACTTGGTCAGCTAGCTCAATCCGGTTGACACCCTGAAATTTTTCTAAATTGTCTAATCAATTCAAAAACCAAATTTTTTTATTTTTTTTTTGTGAAAATGAGAAAAAAAAAAAAAAAACGTCTTTAGAACTAAAAATTTATATACTGAGCTCAAAAGGCCAACTGGGATTGATTAAAACTTTCATATTAGTGAAAAGATCAAATCTTGTTGCTTCTCATCAACTTCCAGAGCAACAAATCCAGAAAACAGAACAAGTAAAAGCAAAAACCAAGATCAGACCTGTGAGAGAGCAAAGCTAAGAGGAGCAAAGGAGGGACGATCTTGAGCAAGAGAGCTTTTTCTAGAAACTTCCAGAGAATAGGAACATTGTTATCCCAACAAACGTAAGAAACCAACACGTGAGCCAACTCCACAGAAGGCAGACAAACTCCCGCCGAGTTCAAACTCGAAGACACCTGCACGGCCCACCGCAGTGGATCACTCCCTTTCTCCTGCGCCGCCTTCGTTATCTCCACCACGTTGTCCCACACACCACCGCCACCGCCGCCGTCTATCGTCACCACCATTTCAGCTCCCGGGACAAACGTCTTCAGAGCAAAGTGAAAATGATGTTCTCTTTTTCTTTTTTCAGTTATGTTTTTATATGTGTTTCGTCTCTTTGTATTTTTTTTTTATTTTTTATTTTTTTAAGGAGATCTTGGATTTGTGTTGTGAGATGTAAAAGTCAAACATAAGTGGAGAAAATAAAATATTGTCTTAAAATTAAGTTTAACGAGTTTGGTATAACTCCATTTATTTATTTTCTTTTTTATTTAGTTTTGTTTGCCAAACTTTTGTACGGTAGAATCCCTCTAAATTAATATTCTTAGGATCCACCATCGAGTATTAATTTAGAGGGATTATTAATTTGAAGGGTTTTATATTATAAAGTGCTATTTTATTTTAGAAAATATGTGGAAGTCGGTTTTCTTCTTCTGAGAAAGTTCATTTTTTCTTTAGGATTCCTTATTTAGAAAATTTTCAATTCTTTTTAGGAATATGATTACTTAAAAACCAAGGATATTCACCATATAAACAATGAGACTTATTCTTTGGTTGTATATAACAAGAGAGATCTCAAGATATACCTAAAAAATTTATAAATTCTCTATTTTCTATCATCTTTGTTATAATAAGAAGACAATTCAAAGGAAAGAATGAATGATTAAGTCAAAAATATCAAACATTGTGGTATTGTGCAAACTAGCATCTTAAAGTGTTTTTCTAATTCTTGATTATTATGTTATATATTTTGTACTTCTATGTAATTATTAATTTATACAATAGTTGGAACTGAAATTTTACATTGGGTTTCAAAAAGAAATTATTAATTATTACGATAGAGGAGTTTATTAATTTTTTACATTAGCCCTAGTCGGGACCGAGATTTTTAATTAATTTAGAGATGATATTAATTTATAGGAGATTAATTTACAGGTGTTCTACTGTATATATTTTTAATTATATAAATATATGATTTAATTGAAAAACAAAAGTCTTTAATTGATACTTTAAATATGATTTTCTTCAAAGTAAAATACAAGCGTCAGCAAGATCTTTAAAAAAAAAATTATAAAAAAAAAAAAAAAACAGAGCTAATTATGATTGTTGTATCAAAAATACAATTTTATAAATATTATAATTTTCTTTAAAAATAATATAATCATTTAATAACTTTCCTTTAATAAGTTAAAATTCGTGTAAGAATTTGTATTAAAAATGAGGGGCAGCCGGCAGGCCGTCCATCCTACTTCAATAAATATACATCAATGTATTTTTCTTTATTGCCCCCCAGAGCGTAAACAGCGGTAGATAGACGAGTTTAGAGTTTGGAAAGTCAGCTTGGAGCTTTAATTATACTTTATTACAACAACAACAACGACGAAACAAAAAACAAAAAAAAAAACAAAAAAAACATTCTCACAATATAATGTTTTCTATAGCTTTCATTAGATAAGAAAAAAATCCGACAAAAAACCATGAGAAAATCCAAACTCTTACCATGAGCCATCTTGGCTTTGGACA
Source organism: Acer campestre (assembly GCA_954870605.1). NCBI lineage: Eukaryota > Viridiplantae > Streptophyta > Magnoliopsida > Sapindales > Sapindaceae > Acer > Acer campestre. The sequence goes on along the minus strand of OX940811.1, from coordinate 5,631,775 downwards.
CACCGTAAAAAAATGAATTTACGTTTATCAAGGGGTTTGACTCTTTTTTTTATATATATATATAAAAATGGTAGTTGAAAAAAAAAAAAGAACATTTTCAATTAACGGTCTTATTGACAGGTGGTGAGAACTGAAAAATCCAATAGAAGTGTAGTTTTTATATCGAAAAAATCGAAATATATTTCAAACCTTAAAAAAGCTACACTTCTATTGTAAGGTCCATCTCACCGAAGATTTTCTCGTAGGAAAAAAAAAAAAAAAAAGATTTTGATTTGAATTTGGGGATTATATGATGGAAGTAAAGTGATGTCCCACAAAGGGAATCTCAATATCACATCACAAGTTTAAAAGGATTGCAATTTGCAGGTTGCAACCAACAACAGCCTAACTTTTTTCAGTTTTAAAGATGAGTCTAAAAAAAATGACTCACCATTCACCAACCTCCATCAGGACCACCACCTTAATATATTCTAATATGTCCAATTAATACAATGGTATATCTAAGGTTAATGTTCAAGATTAAATAAATAAAAAATGATTATTTATTTTTATTATTTTTTGAACAAATCAAATTTTTAAAGAAGATTTTAAATGGATTTCAAAGTTGCTGATCCACCCTGAACTTAGTTTAATTTATACTGTTTGTGAGGTTCAAAAATCAAAAGTTGTCATAAATATTTAAATATAATTCTTGTGAAAATTAAAACACATGATGTACATAAGATAATATATATAAATATATAGATTCTTAAAAGAAAAATTCAATGGATATAGTATATTAAATAAGAAACTATAGTGGTTAGGGGTAGGTAAAGATATGACAGATTTTGGAACAACTTGTGGTGTGAGACAGTTGTGATGATGGATCTGCTTTTAGCTTATGGCTTATGGCTTGTTGCTTTTGGCTTTTGGATATATGTAGTGATGCAAAAGTTTCGTGTCAACTTTTCCTATTGAACTATTGAAGGCAATGTTAGGGGATGCAATACACATGATGTCTTTCTTTTCTTTTTTTGATGGAATACACATGATGTCTTTCGAGTGTGGGATTTCGTACTTTTTATTTTATTTTATTTTTTTTCGTATGGAATTGGATTAAGTAACATTACATAATATAAATGGTCTTTCAATCACCCTATAACGTTCCAGAATATAAAGTGACCTTGAAGCGTTCTATACAGTGGCGTAGCTAGAATTTTTTCTATGGGTGGGCTAAGCATATTTAACATTTCGATAAATGAAACTTAATAAAACATAAAAGCTCTAATAGTATAACAGCATATACACCTAATTAAAAGAAATAAGAAATGTTAGAAGTCCAATTTATTTTGTATTTTATACAAAATTATAAAATAAAAATAAATGACAATAAAGGAAAAATATTAGAGTTTCCTAATTTTTTTGTAATATATATATATATATTTTCAATTCAGTACGCACTAATATAACTTACATCAGTGTGTTGCATGTGGACCATTAGATTTACATGCTTTGACTAACTGTGTATGCACTTGTCAATGTTTCTTCATAATCAGTGGCCCACATGCAACGTAACTTACATTAGTGCGTTGCATGTGGACTACTAGATTTACATGCTTCGACTCAGTTTGTATGCACTTGTAAGTGTTTCTCCATGATCAGTGGTCCACATGCAACGCATTGATGTAAGTTATATCGGTGTACACTGACCAAAACCGGGATATATATATATTGATGATAAAATTAATATTTTGAGATTAGTCATGTAAGGACTATGAGAGGGTAAGAGAGTCTTGCACTCATGCTAATAAAACAGGAGATCAAATAGTTTAACAATCAACATAAATAAAATAATTTAACAATCAGTATTGAAAATAATTAAATTTGAATTACAAAAATTATTTTATTAGATAATTTAGTGGGTTTTACAATATAGAACGTACTCTAAAATATTTGTATCGATTTGAAAGAATTTAGTTTGATTATATTAAATAATCTCATAATTAACTCATAAATAATTTATGTAACTAATAATATTTTTTTTCCCTAGTTTTAGACCGGGCTATAGCTAGGGGTAGCCTACCCTTGGCTACGCCCTTGGTTCTATAATAATGAAAAAGTTGAGAACTTGTACGAAAAAGACGTGTGAAATCCTGGGTTGGTGGGTATTGACTATGGAGAGACTTATTGGCTTAATATGTTAATTAAGCGCTTGTTTAGTCAGATAAAAGTGATTTTATTGGAAACCAAATATTTAATTTTGTTATTTTTTTTTAATCCATAGCTTAAAGAAGTACTAAAATTTGGTTCAACTTCCTACCAAATAACATATAATAAAGTCTAAAATCCAAAGCGAAACCCCCACTTTGTTTTGATTTGTTTGGAGAGGAATATGAATGTCTTGCTTGGATTGGTTTTTGTTTCTTTGGGGTTTGGTAAGCTAGAATATTAAAAAAGTCTATTTAAAAAAGGGTAAATTGCAATAAAGTACCCTCATGCTTGCCTATACTACTGCTAGATCAAACTTTTTGCTTTAATTACAGAAAGATACCTTTGACTACTTTGACCACCAGTAGACTTAACCGTGTACTTAATGGTGTAAGGGTAAAATGTTCGTTTTACAGTAAATACATAGCATTAGTGGTCTGGTACGAATCGCACCATGAAGTACACCGTTAAATCTAATGGTGGTCAAAACAGTCAAGAGTACCTTTCTGTAGTTAAAGCAAAAGTTCGATCTAACAATAGTATAGGCAAACGTGAGGGTATTTATTGCAATTTACCCTTTGTAATAAACAATTTATTAAAACAGTTTCTAAAAGTATCTTGATTACATACTTCGTTAGATCTTCCAACTTTGATTAAATATAAATAGATTTATTTATTTATTTATTTAGCAGTCTCTCGATCTCTCCTAACAAAAATTCCTGACTCCGAACCTAATTATAAGGAAACGTAAAAGAATTTCATTTTTCTTAAACCGCCTTTAAGGGTGTCAAAATCGCGTCCAAAGGTTGTTAACATGTACTAATCATAAAAAAATAGAAAATTGTTAATATGATAATTACAGATACCACCTTTGGCTTTGAATTGATAATCTTTGCTTACCTTGGATTGGTTGATATGATTTGAAGAAGGTGAGTTAGGTGAAATGGTTATGTCATCCAAATAACTGTTATCATGACAAATTTTTCTAAGTTGTTATAATCAGATTAGAGGTTGGTTAAGCTTAAGTAAGATAAAGATGTTGAAAGAAAAAAAACTAAAAAAAAATGGATTAAGGTGATTAATTAACTGATTAAACTTGTGTGAAAACTTCATGATTCATAGTCCCCACCATGCCCTGTTTAGAGTAAATGGAAATTTAAGTAATAATTAATGTTGTTGATGTTTTCTGTATCTTATAAAGAGATGCCTTACCAACCAAAAAACCAAGCCTGCAAAGACAAGCAATCATGATTGAACCATGTTATTTTTTTGTGTATAGATTGGTTCCGGATATATTAGACTAGACTTTAGATGGCGTTTATCTTCGTGACAAAATAAGTATTATCTACCGTATTTCAATAAAACTTGACCGAAAATTATAATTCAAGGAGTAAATCGTCATGACAAAGAATGTTGAAAGCGACCATTGAGAATCCCACAACACCAAGTCACCAACACCATGTCAAGATTCAACATTTCCCACTAAGAGCAAAATGCAAGCAATGGTGATGCAGACATTTCCATCTTCAAATAGCAAATTTGAAAAATATAATAAGATTCAACCATATATTTCTGAGTACGACACGTGGAGGATCACAATAAGACATTAAATAAGTCCGAGCTTTGAAGATGTCCTATACGAATATAAATATTACCCTACATGTCTGTAAATGGAGTTCATTACAGACAAAATGTAACTAACAATGATATATATATAGTATCAAAACTTAAGATGCTCACTTGCAGCATGAGAACAAATACTAGAAGGTGGCAACAAAATGATGCTTAGAAATCTTCATCAAGCTTGAAGACGAAATTCTTCCCTCCTCCATTTTCAAGGCTTGACATAATAGAAGCCTTTTGATAATCACCTACTCTTCTCTCAAAGAAGTTTGTCTTCCCCCTGTAAAGTCAAAAATTGAAAAATTAAGTACAGCGTTGAAGACATCATAGTCAACATTATAATACTTAGTCCTAACTAATTTTTCAACCGAAAAAAAGCTTAAATCAAAAGTCAAAAAAAGTTTGAAGATCAAAAGTTAGGATATTGACTTCCATGCTTGGTTCCTCAATGTCCTCCAACTAAGCCTTGTGAGTTGTGACCATCAGAGACTCACTTTCTCATCCCAATCTCCCACCAAGTCACTCACAACCAACAAATTTTCCCACAAAAACAGTAACTATGGAACTGGACTTCTAGAAAGATCCCCACATGTTGTATAGACAAGGTCAACTAACAAAAGCTAAGAACAAATTTTAATGGGTCCCTGAAATGGTGTCCACATGATTAAAGTTGTAGTACAAGATCAAAATTCTTACTTTATTATGTTGGGTAGGCTGGTGAAAAGTTTTCAAATCAATGTTTGACATAATTGCAAATGATAACTCCTAGAAGGCAAGCTTATATGATGTGGGGGACGTATAGCTTGATTGCATACAGGGAATGAGTCCTGTTGAGAGTTTATATAATCTGAAGTTCGAATAAAAGACTTAGATCCGGACAATTAGCATGTAGAAGTTCAATCAATCATCAGCAGTTTCAAGTAGAGATATAACAGGAAAGAACATTTTTTTAGACTTGCAAGAAATCAAATGTGTGTTGATCGATACTCACTGCAAAGATATAAACTCCATCCAATCAAAAGGATTTTCCACATTGTACTTCTTCTGGCACCCTAATGTATCCTGATTTAAAAAATATATATATATATGAATAGTTCAGTGTGAATTCGATTTCGAAAAATGAAAAATGAAAAAAATAAAACAGAAATAATCAAGACATACCAAAAGATGGTCAGCAACAAACTTGATATACTGGCTCATCAGACTTGCATTCATGCCAATCAATGCACAAGGGAGGGACTCACACACAAACCGCGTTTCAATTTCCACAGCTTCATGAACGATGCGATGAACTTTTTCCCAAGGAAGTTGCTTCCGTAACAAACTGTATGAAACCACAACAAATACTCATGTTCAAATAGAAAGACATCACAATATCTGGTAAAGCAGTGACTCTTAATCATAGGCAAGCATCTTAATAATATAAAAAATAAATCAATTATTAAACAAACCAAAAATCGTTACCTGTACAGAAGGCAAGCGAAGTCGCAGTGTAATCCCTCATCTCTAGATATAAGCTCGTTTGAGAATGTCAAACCTGGCATCAATCCTCTCTTTTTAAGCCAGAATATAGCACAGAAGCTGCGAAACACAAATAAATGGCAAAGAAAAAGGACTAAATCAAATGTTTAACATAATACATGAAGTGCTAACATAGAAGGGCCTGACAGTCATGATGTTTAAAGAACATTACCTTCCTGAGAAAAAGATTCCTTCAACACAAGCAAAAGCTACAAGCCTCTCTGCAAATGAAGTGGAACTGCACACAGGACATAGTGAGATATCGTGGAAAGCAAGAGCTCCCTAGCTTCAAATTTATCACAGTCAAGGAAAAGACCCAAATAAAGTTTGACTACCACAGAATTGAGCAGAAGCAACTAAACTCAATATTTGAGTATGATCATAATGCAGTACTAGACAGATTACAGAAGAATGTATACAAAATCTAGGCTGAAATCTTATTCATGAAGCTTGTGTTATGTATGTTCCAATTGTAAGTTCCAAAATTTATTTCTCCTGCTTCCAGACATGCTGCTTCTGTGCAAGAGACAAGTCGAATGTTCAAAAAGATTTTCAAAGATAGTGTAGCATCGGAGAGATCCATATTTCTAGTTAAACTGAATTGTGACGAGTGAAATTCCAAGAACACATGCACAAACCCACTTGCAAACCATAAAAATCACATCCATCCATATAATAGAGGACACTTATAGAAACAAGATCAAAATTAGAATATAAAACCTCAACGCCAAGCATACCATAAATGCTCAAAATTACTTCTACCCATCAGAAGATTATATAAGGAATTCTTTGGAGAAAAAGTTATTATGAATATTTCAAATTGAACAATAGACCTGAGGTAATACCTATTAATCCACTCAAATGCCCAATTAGCCTTACTAGCCACACAAGGAATGTTTTCAATTGCATTAAACAATCTATGCTTTTCTTTTGAGTCCTTGATATATGTCTCCAATAGTAAGCTGTACATCTCTGACAAACAGCCAGCAATAAACACCCCAAATCAGGTAGCTCGTCATGGGTAATGAAGGCAATAATAAAAAAAAAAAACATCAGTTATGATGCTCTACCAGAATGAATATTCTCCATTGCTATTTGAAATCCATAGAATGCCCGTGCCTGAGAGATTGAAAAGGCCTTATTAGACAGTTAACTTGAAGGAACTTTCTTTCGTTTGCCATGTACATTTATGTTTTACCAGCAGAAATGACTTAATATGTTAGGGGAGACGATATGAAGAGCTAAAATAATATAGTACCAAGCAGCATCAATGCATCTACACTATATAATTCATTAAATGATAAACTTGATAAAATGAAGGAACAGGAAAGTCGGAATGAGTACAGTTGACCCTGCATTTAAATTGAAAATATTAGATAAGGGAGCTTAAACTACAATTTTACCTCCGGAATTTGAATGTCATTTATAAACCTTGCAGCCAAGTTTTCCAAAACAATCCCATCGGAAGCAGCAAAAAAGGCCAATACATGGCTTATAAAATGCCTCTCAGAATCAGACAGGCGTTCCCACTGCTGAACATCCTGGGAGAGATCAACCTCCTCAGCTGTAAGCCCACTAACAAGTTATCAGAATAAATGGAAGGGGCAAAGAAAAAGAATTAACACGATTAAGTAGAAAAAATAAATGTGTCCAAGTAGAAGGTCCGATGATGAAGATAGTCTCTCTCAGAGAATATTTTGATAACTTTTGCTATTATTATTATTATTTGACAGGGAAGAAACACAACTTAGATATCAGGAACTCAACAAAAATGACATTGTGCTTCCTTACAAACAAGAAGTTAAATGATTCAAGTCATGTACTCTACTGTACTACTTGTCAACCTCTATCATGTCACAATTGCTACCAACAGACTGACAAGGTCCATTAACAGACTCACACCAGATAACATCTTGATCAGAATCATCAGATGATTAATTCAGGATAGGCCATATTATTTACATCAGATATCACACCCAAGGTTCCCAAAAACCATACATGACAAATTGACAACTCAATTTCAGACATGTTATGCTGAAGTCTTGTACATATTTGTAAGATTGAACTAACAAAACTGGTCATTGTAGCATGGCTGAACATAGATAAGTCTGTAAATTATCAAATTTTAAAACTATGACTCTAATTTAAACTCCAACCAGGAGAGTCACATTTCAGGATATTCAACAGATACTTATCTAAAAAAGGAAAAGAAACCATAGCTCTCATCCAAGACAATTACATGCAAAAATTCAAGCTTAGCAGTCAAAAAGCTACAAAATCCTTCCTACATTTGAGAACAAACTAAAAAAAATCAACAATTAAACAATGAACAACAAGTTAACTGTTCCATTCAACTTGCATATGACAAATGTACCCATGTATAAAACAAACCCAATTTTCAACAGAAATTAAAAAAGAAGGAAAAAAAAAGAAACAGAGTTTAATGAACGTGAAAGAATCAAAGTAACAACACAAATACCCAACCATAAAAAAAAGAGAAAAAGAAAAAAGAAACCGTTGACAGACAGTTGAAAAAGTAAAAACTACCGGTCCAAAAACTGGCTTGAGCCTTCTTGTACATCTCCCAAACTTGCTTGTATCTTATCGGGAACATACAAAACCTCTCGTTTTGCTCCATCAGTATCGGCTCTTCTTCTTCTTCTTCTTCTTCAAGTTTGTTCCTTTCTTGCTCTGTTTCACTTTTCAGAGAACACATTACTCCTCTCTCTCCCTCTGTGTGTCTAGTCTCTTCAAGTTTGTTTCTTTCTTGCTCTGTTTCATTATTCAGAGAACCCATTTCTCTCCTGCTCTCTCTGTACTTGTTTCCTCTCCAAGTTCTTTCCTTAATGTTTTGTTTGTGTGGCGAGAAAGAAAATGAAAAACCCTACAAAAACCCTCTTCGAAAGAGAGAAACCGTCAGATTTTTATTTATTTTATTATCAGTTGTTGATGATGATTTATGGATAACGAATCCTGAGACAATTTTTTTTTTTTGTTTGTTTCTTGTTTTGTACGTTTTCTGATCATGGGTTGGGCTACTTTTTATGGGCTGACAAGCCCAATTAATAGCAAACACGTGAAACTCCAGTGGGTTCGGTTAGAACTTAGAAACCGATTTAACCGAAACAAGTGTTCAGTTTATTCAGGTAGAAACTACCTACCGAACCCGCCAACTCATGACATGGTTTTGATTTTTATTAGGAATAATTATCTCGGTGGCCATCGAATTGATGACACACTATAAAATTAGCCATTGAATTGGAAAGTTGTTCTAAAATTGCCATTTTTGGTGAATTTTGTGACACTAATAACCATTCCATCCAATTCCATCTAATTTCATCCGATTGTATCTAATGAGTGACATTTTGGTAAATAAGAGAATGACATTATTTTAGATGTTTTTTTTAGAAATCAATTTTTCAAATGAGTGACATTTTGGTAAATAAGTGGATGACATATTAATTTATTTTAAATGTTTTTTGGAAATCGATTTTTTTTTTTTTGAAAAGAATAATTATATTTAGTGTACGTAAATATATATATATACACATACATATTTATACATACTAAATATAATTATTCTTTAAAAAAAAAAAAAACAATTTCTTTTTTAAATCAATACGCGTGTCTCTTCTTTATTTTTTAGATTTTGTAACCTTAATCTTCTTTAAAAAAGAAATATATATATATATATGTGTGTGTGTGTGTTTTTGATATATATATATATATATATAACAATTTTTTTTATAGATATATATATATATATAACATTTGAACTTATTAAAACATGTGGCTATGGTTGGACATATGTTCTGACTAGAGACTATAATATATATATATATATATTAGATATGCTATACATATATACACACTAAATATAATTATTCGTTTCAAAAAACAAAAGAAAAAATTGATTTCCAAGAAAAAAAAAATCTAAAATAAATTAATGTCATTCCCTTATTTACCAAAATACTACTCATTGGATAGAATTGGATGGAATTATATAGAATTTGATGGAATGGTCATTAGTGTCACAAAGTTCGCCAAAAGTGACCATTTTAGAACAACTTTTCAATCTAGTGGTCATTTTGATAGTGTGTCATTAATTCGATGGTCACCGGGATAATTATCCCTTTTTATTAAGACAAGTGTGGATTTGCTTACGGTTTTTACGGTCTTCAAGTCTTTTTTTTCCCCTTGAATTGTGGGAGGGGTGTTTAATCTAGTATCTCAATTCTCAACTTTGTTAAGAGGTGTAGTTGTCATCATGCGACCACGTGTTTGTCTTAAAGTTGGTGATTAAGAATAGGAGTGGCGATAATGGCACCCTTTAAAAATCGTATGTACACTTTTTCGTAATCACACTTATAAATTTTTTTTAAAATAATCTAGTTTGTAAATAAACCTCACTTAATATCAAAAACATACTTTCTTTAATTATGTTCTATTATATTTTTGCATGTATACACCATCTGCATCTACTATTAAATTTATTATGTTATTTAACAAACTTTACTATTTTTAAAATTTTGTTATCTCCCAATTTCTTATTGATTGTTTTCTATCCACAAAATCACTCCGATTTGAGATTTTTTTCGGTTTAAGATTCACCTTTTATTTTGGGAAAGTCGTAGGGATGCAAGGTTTGTATCATGTCTTAATTGATTTTTTTTAATAGATGTCTAAGTTAGGCCTGGCGCGGTTCCGGTTCGGTTCCGGTTCCGGTTCCGAACCGGCGGTTCCGGTTCCTCGAAGGGGTGGAACCGGAACCGGAACCGGTTTTGACCGGTTCCGGAACCGCCGGTTCCGGTTCCGGTTCCAGTGGAACCGGCGGTTCTGAACCGGTTTTTTTTTTTTTTTTTTTTTTTTTTTTTTTTTTTTTTTTTTTGTTAATAAAAAATAATAATTTAAACTTGTATAAATGTATATGTATAGACTATAGACCGACGTAATCGTATAGTTGTATTGTAAGTTGTAGTTGTAAATAAAATATTAAAATAAAAATAAACAAAATGACAAATTACAAAATTAAATAAAAATAAAAATAAACAAAATGACAAATTACAATATTAAATAAAAATAAAAATAAGCAAAATTATAAATTATAAATTACATTTCATTGGGTATTTGGGAATTAAGTCACCCGAAATTCCATAATAAATAAATGACAAATTACAAAATTAAATTAAAATAAAACTAAAAATAAATGTAAAGTTATTAGCCTTGCACTTAATTTTTACCACAATTAAGTTGCCTACGTATCCTCTTGGGGGATTTAGAGGAATCAAAGGCCACGTAGTTCTTTTACCTTCTATTGCATGTTTGGCGCCATCTATATTCTGTAGTGTGTACTGTAAGTCTGTAAATCTGCTATTCTGGCTCCGCTGCATTAGGTTCGTCGTCTTTGAAGAAGTCGTATGTTGGGTCTTGTTGAAGTTCTTGTTGTCTGTATTGTGCTTTTGTCCAATCATCTATACAAACTTGCATTTGTAGTGATTTTGGAGTTAAGCAAGAACGCTGTTCATCTAGAATATTTCCTCCAGCGCTGAACTCTTGTTCCACTGCCACTGTAGAAACTGGTGTTGAAAAAATATTTTTGGCTATCATAGCCATGATTGGATAGTACACTGCGTTCTCTTTCCAATATTGTAAGATTTCAAATGTTTTCCCTGACCCATCGTCTACAAACTCATAAGAAGTATTTAGATAAGATTCCAGCTCGGAATACTTATCGGTGTTTGATGAAGAAACACATCTAGGTTTTTTGGATTTTTTGGATAACATACTATACCCTAACCCTATAAATCCGGAGGAGGAGGATTTTGGGGCCTGAGATGTAGTTTGTGTATGTGTAACATTTAAGTTTAGTGACGATCCATAAACTATAAGATATTCATCATATAAATCATACAATAATTTCTTAACTCTAGCACAACATGCATCAATATCATATTCCATTTTTAAACCTTCGACCCCATAATAACCATTTAGATAATAAGACACACTCTCTAATTTACAACGTGGATCAAAAATCATGGCAATCAAATAAATATTTGGAATCTCCGTATAATAATCCAACCATTTTTTCTTCATAGCATGAACGGCTTCCCCTATTGATATGTCGGATTCACAATGACGAAATGCACCAGCAATATTAATACTTTCAAAAATAAATAAATGAGTTGTAGGATAATAAACACCAGATAAATTTTGTGTAGCATTATTAAAGATGGATAACAAATTGAAAACGTTGTAACAAGCATCCCAATGTGATTGATAAAGTTGAATGTGGGTAACATGAAATTGAATAAAAGAAACTAATAAATCCCTATATGCATAACTTTGAGCAAGCAATTTATAAGTAGAATTCCAACGTGTTGGAACATCACGAGGAAATCTAACGACACGTCTACCATTTTGTTTACAATATTTTACCCATTCATTCATTGTAGAAGAATGTTTCCACAAATACATTAGAGCTTTTTTAATAGGTAAAATAAAATGTTCAAGAGTTTCTAATCCTTTTTGAACACATAAATTTAAAACATGGCATGCACATCTTTGATGAAAAAATGTACCACCCAGATAAGGTTTGCATAATTCAAGTAAAGATGGAATAGCAGCAGTATTGGCAGAAGCATTATCAAAACCAATTGCAAAAATTTTGCTTTCAATATTATACTCTGCAAAAATAACTCTAAGCTGTCTAAAAATATTATGAGCAGTGTGTGCATCATCAAAAACTCTAAATGCAAGAATTCTTTTTTGAATAGTCCATGTATCATCCATAAAATGGCAAGTGACACCCAAGTATGAATGAGATTTCCAATGGTCAGTCCATATGTCGGCACATACGGAAACACGACCGATATGTTTATCAAAAAATTTTACTAACTTAGTTTTTTCTTTGTTGTAAATCTTTTCAAGTGTTGCTGTGAGCGTGGTTCTAGGAACACGGCATGCAGCAGGGTTTAATGCTCTTCGACAATAATTAACAAAACCAACCCTTTCACCAAAACTAAATGATAGGTGTTCTACTGCTACCATTTTTGCTAATTCTTCTCTATTTTGCTCATCAGTATAACGAAATAATTGTTGGTTAGGAGTAGCGTACCTGGGAATTTGTGTTTGTGACCTCGATCTAGTCTCTGCTTCTGGATGTTTAGTTAAAAGATGCTTCCGATAACTGCCATGTCCTCCAGATTTATGCCACTTATATACTTTGTTGCAGTAATTGCAAGCCACTGTAATGCTCCCATCTTCTTGCCTAATTTTCTTAAAATGTTTTACGAAGAGATCAGATTTGCTTTGCTGCCTCTGTATCAGATCATCTTCCTGCTCTCCTGGTTCCTGTGGATCAAATCTAAAATCTGTAGGTGTATCAATATAAGGCATATTATCTGACTGGCTTGTCAAATTGGGGCCGGGGGGGGTGTCATCGGGATTGGGTTCTGAAATTATTAGAGGGGGAGTAGGAGAGTTTAGACCTAGGTCTTCAGCATAGGCCCGGCGTTGCAAATACTCGTGATAGGCGGTGTCGTCACGACCGAGATTATCGATCATAGGACCCTTACCTCTCATCGAAATTGAACGCCTAGGACCATCACGGCCGTGACCCCTTCCACTTCCACTTGCCATTTAAAAATTGAATTGTAAAATAAATTGGAAATAAAATTAATTGCAAATAAAATAAATTGGAGAATAGAGAGAGAAATTAGAAATTTAGAATTGGAAGTAAAATTAATTGGAAATAAAATTAATTGCAAATAAAATATATCGGAAATAAAATAAATTGGAAATAAAATATATTGCAAATGAAGTAAATATTAAAAACTTAGTAATTGACAATATTAAATATTTGGAAACTTGGAGAGTTGGAGAATAGAAAGAGAAATTAGAAATTTAGAATTAGCAATAAAATAAATTGAAAATAAAATTAATTACAAATAAAATATATCGGAAATAAAATAAATTGGAAATAAAATATATTGCAAATGAAATAAATATTAAAAACTTACTAATTGAGTAATTGCCAATATTAAATATTTGGAGAGTTGGAGAGTTGGAGAATTGAGAGAGAAATTAGAATTAGAGAGAATTGAGAGGAAATAATTGTGAGGAAAAATGAAAGGGGGGGGGGGGGGTATTTATAATAAACAAAAAAGAAAAAGAAAAAAAAAAAAAAAAAAAAAAAAAAATCAGCCGTTGGAGGCCCAACGGCCTGCTGACGTCAGCAGACCGTTGGGGGCAACGGTCGGCTGACGTCAGCCGACCGTTGGGCTCCAACGGTAATTTTAAAAAAATTTAAAAAAAAAAAAAAAAAAAAAAAAAAAAAAAAAGGAACCGGCCGGTTCAGAACCGGAACCGGGTCCCGGTTCGGAACCGGAACCGGAAAACCGGTTCCGGTTCCGGTTCCGGCCGGTTCCTCCGGTTAGAACCGGAACCGCGCCAGGTCTAGTCTAAGTCGATGTTCTTTGATGAAATTGAAAAAACAACTAATATTGATAAATAAATAAAAAAAGAAAAAAAAAGTTTAAAGCATGTTTGAAAGGAAAAAAAAAAATACAGTTTTTCAAGAGAAAACAATGCATAATGAGTTTCTTAAAAAAAAAAAGCATAACAAATTTTGTTCTAATAAAAAAAAATTAATTTAAAAGATTTTGATTCATTTTTCATACTTAACATTTAGCTATAAATTTTTATTGCCTTAAAAGAAATTAAAAATATATTTGAAATTATTATTTAAAAGAGAATCTAGGGTTTTGAGAAAATGGAAAGAGTTTTTATGATACATATCAATATCAAACCATTAATAGGGAAAAAATAAATTGACAAAAGAATAATGTAGGAAATTGATTAATAATTAGTAGTTGGTGTACTTACAAACTATTTAGTCATTTTAGTAATTTTACTTACGCGTATTATTGGATTTTATTTTAATTTTTTTTTTTTAAAAGCTTATTTTGATAATTCATTTTTTTCTTTTTACACTTCTTTTCTAAAGACATTTCATTCTCAAAATTTAAATTTTAAAAAATTATAAAGACATTTTCTTTTGTTCCAAGATTATCCTTTTTTATCTTTTAACACTCCATTTTAAAAAATAAATTTATAAAGACACTCCATTTAATTTTAATAAAAGTTAGGATGAACCATCACAGTCTTTGGATTCATCCGAGAAGTAATCTTTTTTGAATTAAATTATTAAAAAAAAAAATTATCTCTCCTAAACCATTAGATTAAATATTACATATTAAACACTCTCTTCTAAATTTTTAATTACCATACTAAACTTTTTCTCCACCAATACATATCTTTAATTTTCTATCTCCATTCATTATCAAGTATGACTAACGGTTAAAATAAATAAATAAAAATAATAAAATAAAATAAACTTACGAATAAGCTTGATTTTTAGGAACATTATATATGTATATTTAAAAAAAAAAAAAAAGTACTTTGTTTTTAATTATTTCATTAGTCTTAGAAATTATGAGTTTAATCGAATCTAGTTGCAATAAATCAAGTTTTCATGTATCACTTTTTTTTTTTTTTTTTTTTTTTTAAATTGACTTTTTAATATATAAAAAAAATATATATATATATATTACTGTTAGTAAAAAAACCAAAAATATTCATAAGTTTTTTTTTTTTTCGTTAACTGTTAATTGAGAAAGTACGGAGATAGGATTTTTTGAGGGGGTAATTACCCTGGTGGCTATCGACTTATGTCACCACTATTAAAATGGTCACTAGATGAGGAATTGGTTTAGAAATGACCATTTTTGGCAAACAATGTTACACTAATGGTCCTTCCGTTATAACACTGTTAACTTTTTCTAAGAATGTCTTTCAAAAAAAAAAAAAAAACACTTTTTCTAAGAATGTTATACTAATGACCATCAATTTGTTCACTTTGTATCAAAAATGGTCATTATAATCATTTTTCTCCAAAATTACCCTAGTGATCATCCATTTGGTCAATTGGTATCAAAATAAGGGTATTCTAAGATAAAAATAAGGGTATTGCTCGTTATCATTTTACAAATACATTTTATATTTTTTGAATCCACGTTCGATATTTCATTTTTGAGAATATAAGGGCTTCTTATTTTGAAATCATTCGTTCAATTACCTAGTTCAGTCTTCATTCTTTGAGAATATAAGGACTTCTAACCAAATCAAATCCCATTCGTTCAAATATTCACAATCCCACCTAGGATTGATATATACGTTAGTTCATCGGTTGATAAGAGACTGTGTAACATATTACTCTTTTCCTCTTGTTTCCAACTTCCAAGCATAATAGATCAAACAAAACCGACTCAATAAGGTTTAATGAATTTTAAGGTTCAAAGTATATCTCCTCCGAATAGCAAAGTTATACTGCAACCTAACAAATTTAAACTTGAGATAATCATAGAACCATATTGGTAATATATTTGTGCATTTCCAAAAACAATAAAACATGAGCTTTTCAATATCATAGAATAGAGACGCCAAGCAGGCATTAACATCATTTTGAAGAAAAAATATGCAGCAACTATTGAGGGCAAAAAAAGCTTTACATGGTGTTGAATGTTTATGAGCAGAATGATTATACCCAATTACACCATTTCGATACCAATTGACCAAATGGATGGCCACTAGAGTAATTTTGGAGAAAAATGATTATAATGGCTATGTTGATATCAAGTAAACAAATTGATGGCCATTAGTGTAACATTGTTTGCTAAAAATGGTCATTTCTAAATCAATTCCCCATCTAGTGACCATTTTGATAGTGGTGGCATAAGTCGATGGCTACCAGGGTAATTACCCCTTATTATTATTATTTTTTTAAATAGAGATAGTAATTAGGAGAGAGTGTTTAATATGGTAAAAATAAATTTAGGAGAGAAAGTTTAATAGGTGATATCTAATCTAATGATTTAGAAGAGAGATTTTTTTTTTTTAATAATTTAATTAGTTTTGAGTGTTTTTAGAATTTTTTTGTCATGATTAGTAATTTTAGTTCTAGTTAAAATTGTCATTAATAAAAAAAATAAAATTAAATTGGAGTGTAAATAGATAATTTATGAATTGTAAGGAGTAGCTCTAAAAAAAAAAACTAATTTGAAATGTACATACGGTTTTGAAGAGGTGCAGAATATCGATACTCTAAGAATAGATTTTTGATTGGTCCAAGATTAACAACATCTGAGTCAATGGAAATTTGGGCCGTTTAAAAGACCGGCCCATCCTAGTTTAATCTTCACTCAGAAGTCACAACCAATTCTAAAGTATATTAGTGACGCGGCGTCCGTACAAGTCATTAGCCCATTATATAATTCTATCATTGATCTTGGAACTTGGGGTAGTAAGTAGTAACCATCGAGTCAAGGGCAATATGGGCAGTTTCAAAGGTCCAGCACAGTTCAATCTATATATCCCTTCTTTGTGATGAGGCTCTCCATCTAATTCTATAAATGTTCTGAATTGCTCATGAATAGTGTTTCTTATAACAATGTTTTGAATTTAAAATAAATTTAATTTATTCTTTAATAATACATATGATTGATTTCGATATCTAATGTATCATGATATACCATTAGCTTGAATGCTTGATTAGCTTGATTAGCTTGATTATTTTTTTAAAGATGCTTGATTAATTATTGAGTACAATGAATAAAAATATATACAATATTTGTCATTGTTATACTATTATACTATTTATTGGTTTGTATTCTTTTAAAAGCCATTTCCATGCCTATGTAAACACCAACCTATGCGCATTTAATAATCGGAATCTCCACAATGGGAAAAGAGAACTTAATTTATGATTCGTGATTATAATGTTTACTAAAAATTGATGCGAATCAAATTAAGTGAATTCTATAAACAAATGAACAATTAAACAGATCAGAGGAATCATTTATTTCTGCCTTGACCTATGCGGTCCAATTAGTGACAAGATTTAATTTTGCTTAGGCCGCTGAAGCCGCAGAATCAGAGCGAATCTTAGTCTCAACTACATGGAGACGCTTAGAACTTCCCTTACTCATTTGAGACTTGGAACTAAATAAAATCTTAAAAGTTGGCTTCACTTTTCCTTTTGATTTGGTCACCATAGGAATCCAATTATTGTTAAACACGGGATATACTTGACCATGATTAGAATTTGAAGCATGAATATCTTGGTCCTCTGATATATTCTCCAAATTAATCTTTCATCTTTTATCTCTTGAAATCTCATCCAAAACTTGTTGATCAAAATTTTGGAAGTTTGTAATCCTTGAATTGTGAAGAATCACCATGTTATTAATGTAAATATTCTCTAGAGAACATTGAGGACTCTTATTATTATCTTCTAGATTTAAATACTTGGTATTCAAATCATTGAAGATAGTAACATTAATTCCTGCATCTTGATTAGGAAATTGTTCAACTGTTTGAATTTGAATTAAAAAAAAAAATCTCAATTAGATCCTGATATTCCGCAAGTGCATTAAATGTGTCAGTCCTAACTAGAAACTGTCCTTCACATATTGGGTCAACTTCTTGAAACCCAAACTTGTCAACTTCAAAATTGGTTGTTGTTTCTCGATTCAGTTCCTAAGTATCAATCACATTTAATTCAAATAAATGTGGAGAAAATTGGATGCTACTGTTTTTGTCTTCCACATTAATTATCAAATTTTCAAAATTTTGAATATGCACAATTTCATCTTCCTCTATCGTTTTTTGATTGTGTGAGAATATTTTGCATTCCTCCATGGCAACTTGCACATTATGGTGGCTAGTGGTGTTGTTTTTCATGATAGGCTGATAGGTTTGCCTTGGATTTCTTGATTGTGATCGACCTCTGTTAGAATTAATCTCTAGAAGATTTTCATAAATAACATCCATAGAGAAACCTTTATGGTCATCTCTCTCCATATTCAGAAGGATGGATGATTTGAAGTTAAATCAATGTCCACAAAAACTCGGGCATAAAACTCATATGCTTGATCCCTTTGTAGCTTGATCTAGTTGCAGAGGGATGCCAGCTCCTCGTGCAATCTCCATGATTGTAGTTGGATGCCAATATTCTAAGCATAGACCGTAAAACCTCACTCAAACTTGAGCATACGATAATTGTTGATTATATGGATTAAAATCTGGTTGCCATTGAAAAATACGAAAAATACCATTTGAAGTTAAGCGAGAACCTCCACTCCAAACTCTCTTTAAATTTTATTCATTAGAAAAATGAATATCAAAATATCCTTTTGGAAATTGAGTAAGCTTACAAGGATTTATGAGTTGCCTTTTAACTCACTAGGCTTTAAAGGTACATAACCTTTTCTTAAAAGCAAACGTCCGAAAAGATTTTTCTAACAATATTTCAGTCTTTCTTGGACATATTTTTGGCTGATGCGAACATACGTGATGTCCTCTTTCATAACTGGCACCGGGAGAAGATTTAGTTGAACATGTACTTTATCGGTTTTGAGTAGAACTGTAAAAGTTTTCGGTTTTGATGATGGTTGTAGTAAAGTATTGGGGACATTTGAGAGAGGGGCTGAGCAAGAAAATTTCACGGACATACTTTTGAAGGATCCATGGACAAGGATACAAATTCAAAAGTGAGAAAAAACTCAAGAGGGAGAGAAAGTCATCCATCTGACTTCATATTATATTATATTACTTGTTTTAATCAAGTAATTTTATCTTTAATTATATTTCATCATCTAAAATGAAATGATTTAATTTATTTAGACACTTGTAAATATTAAATTAAGAAAATGGTTTTTCAATTAATGAATATAAAAAATATTTTAGTTGAATTAATTACATTAAAAAATTAAATTAAATTATAAATTTAAAGTTTATTTTTAATAGTATCATGCATATCACCATTAATAGTGTAGGGGCATGAATGTAAAATTACAGGTTTTTAGATGTTGTATTTTGAAAAAAAAAAAATAAAAAAATACACACACACACAACTTAACTTTTAATTCAAATTTCAGATACAAAAAATAAAAATAAAAAAACAAACATGTTGTCCAAACTTTAGATTTGAGACCTATTCAGATTGTAGTATATTTTAAACTATTTAGATTTTAGACAAAAAAAAAAAAAATGACACATAAGGAGTTATTTGTTTTTTTGTTTTTTTAATCTTAAAACTGAATAGTGTTGAATATTAATAAAGATTGAATATAGACTAAAATCTAAAACATGTTTGTTTTTTAATTTTCTCACATTTGAGCACTTTGTCAATTTGTTTGTTTTTAAAGATAAAATGGTTTGAAAACAAATAATTTGACATTTATACCCTTATCACTATTAATTATTATATATTTTAATACTATATGGTACAAATTACAAACAACTAAATAAAAATAATTTGACAAATCCTAAACCATTTTTTAATGTAAAAATTGATAAGATATTATTAACGGTTATGATATGATAAATAATGATATCGAAATGTTTTTGATTTTTACAAAATAAAAAAATAAAAATTGAAGATTCAGTAAAATGGTTGAAAGTGACTATGTGATTAAGGTTTATTTTATTTTATTTTGTTTATAGTTATTTAACATTAGTAATATGTCAAAAAAGAAAGAAATTTGTATAATATAAAATCATGGTAATATTAGAAATAATATATTTTTGGGACGATAGTTTTGGAAAGAAATATTTTAAATGTAATACAGGATTTGAAATTTTATGAAAAGTCATGATTTCTTACTTTTCATTTTCAGTTATTTTTAGACATTTTTAAATTGTTTGATCACTTAAATAAAACAAACAAAACAAGTAAAAAGTAAAAAGTTTCATTTCAAACTTAAGTGGAAAAAACAAACTACCTTAAATGAAATATATATAATTTGTAATAGCCTAATAGGTCGTGTTGTAAGAGTGAGACGTGGGAACTACTTCATGAATATTTGAAGATATCCTTTTTGTTTTGGTTTTTTTGGGGTAATTTTACTAAAGTCCCTATTTTTTGGTGAAATGTCACATATTTAAACGTTTTTGTTATATTAGCAACTTTAGTCCTTTGTTTTTTCAAAATTCATCACTTTAGTCTTTATGTTAGTCAAATACTCAAATGTTAATTAAACTTAACGGAACCAGGGTTATGTTAGTCTTTTTCATAATGACATATCACAACAATTTTTTTTTAAAAAAAAGATCATTTAATCCGACAGTTAAGAATAACCTAACTGATCGATCGATTAAACTTCATCATTTTCATTTACAAATATTGATAATATTTAATAATTTTTTTTTTTTGAAAGATTCAAGATTTTGACGATATTATTGAATATTTCATCGTATTTCCATGAATTTGTGTTGGAGCTCACAATATATCCATGAAAACAATATTTACTTTCATCAGCTTCAATTCGAAGAAATGGAAAACAAGCCCATGCCAATTCAGTCTTTGTTTCTTCCTTTGCCAGAGACACAGAAAAAGAAATAAGTTAATAAAAAAGGCAAAAATCAGATGTTTCCACCAAAGTCATCCATGGAAATATTTGTTATAATTAAAATAAAAAACCAAGAAAAGATTAACCCAATATGTACTGAAAAACTAAACCCAATATTTGTTATAATTGATTGATAATTTTTAGCATGGATTTTTGCTATTTGTCTCTGCTCTTCTCCACAAGTTATCTCTGCTCTACTCTGCACTCGATTTTTATTCTTTAAATTTTATTTTTTGTATATTCTTAAAATTCATAAAATAATTTCAGTGACTTGTTGTTCTCTTGTCTTGTTGATTTTAGTTTGTTAAGATAGTTTCGATCTCATGGAAAGTGTTTTTGAAATTTCTTTTTATGCTTATTTGATTGTTTTATACTTTTATACGGTTAGAGTTGGATTGAAACATTATATTTACAATTTTTGGTATCTGTGCATTAGATGTGGAATCCATAGTTGCTATTGGGAACAATATGGTAGATGGAGATTCTTCGATGGAGGTACATTGCCGAGGCGATAGTGATCCATCGACTGGATCTCCATCGCTTCGTGATCCATTGATTTTTTTTTTTCTAATATTTTTCTATTATCTATTTTTTTCCTGTTTTTAAAATTGTAAATGCTTTTTTTTCTTAATAATTTTCTATTATCAATAAATTTTTTGTTTTTTAAGATCTTAATAAATTTTTGTGTATCTTTCAAACAAAAATTGTGTTAATTTAATTTTATAAACCAATTATATATACATATACTGCATGAAGAAAATATATTATTTATTTTTGAAATAATCATTTTAATGCTAAAATCCTGAAGTGATTTGATTTTTTTTTTTTTTTTTTTAAATAAAGGCATAATTACAAAACATTTTAAGGGCAAATTGACCTTTTAGGCTTGTATTATATATTAAAAAGGGTATATTTGTACTTTACACACTTTGTCAAAGTTGACAATTAGTTTTTTAGTCAAATAAGTTAAAGTGATATATTTTGAAAAAAATAAAGGACTTAAGTTATTAATATGATAAAGACGTTTAAATATGTGATATTTTACTAAAAAGTAGTGATTAATGAAATTATCCTTTTTTTTTTTTTTTTAATACATCTTTCTTTATTCAAAGTTGAAGGTCTAGCGGTGCAAGTTAAGAGAATTAAATTGAAACAAATTACAAAGTTGCAATTTTTTTATTCATGTCAAGAATTCAATATCCATGAGCGGCATTAAATTAATTAAAAAAACTGTCAAATCTTTGAATGTGTGTATCTATCGAAACTTTCAAAATGATTGTGTCCACTCCCTAAAATTGAGATTAAAATACATAACTTTTTTTTTTTTTTTTGAAGAAAAAATACATAACTTTGACTTCTATTTAATTATTGACATATAAGATGAGAAAAACTCATATATGATATACACCCAATTCAATGCATCCTAATCTTTAAGTGCATGTCATGTGGTATGAAAAAACTATTTGATTGGTTTTCCTTACCACGTGGCATGCACCTGATGGGTGGATGTATTGCATCGAGTCCAAATCAATATTGTATAATTTTGACCAACCGGGTTTGGAATGGACATTTTTTTTTAAAAAATAGTTATTAAATTTTTTTTCTTTTTTTCTTTTTTTCTTTCCTTATCGATTCAATATAAACAATAATAATACTACTTTGTCCAAATCATTGGATATTTAATTCTCGTAAATATTTTATATTTCCATTTAACGTAATATCCTCCTCTGCTATATAAATAGGCTTCTGTTGTAACAGGATTAGTATTACAGTTACAAAATCATTCTTCTCTGTTTCATGTTCTTACAAAAACTGTAGTTAGAAAAATGTCAAGCTTTTATTTATTTATTTTATTTATTTTGTTTTTGTCAAGTTCTCAGTGCTTTGGGAACCCACCAACCTATGGAGCTGGGACTGTTCAGGAACTTGGAGGCCTCAAGGCATATGTCACAGGCTCTTCAGATTCCAAGCTCGCTGTTCTTCTTATTTCTGATGTTTTTGGTAACAACCCATCTCTGATAATCTGTACTGTTTTGTTTTTCTTCTTTTAATCGATTTGTGGTCAATGGTGTTTGAGAAAATGTGCTCTGATGCTTTTCTTTTTCTTTTTTTGGAAACATTTTGCAGGGTACGAAGTCCCTAAATTCAGGTACGGTATAATTGAGTGTTGATTTAGCTTCTTGATGAATTGATTCTTGACATTATCATTAATTTTAGATACTGAAATTCATATTATGACAACAATTTCTGTCAATTTAATCTTGTGTTAGAGATAATTAAAAGGAATTTTAATATTTCTGTCAATTAAATATTATCAATTTTTGTAAATGAAAATGATGAAGTTTAATTGATCGATCAGCTAGGTTATTCTTAATTGTCGGATTAAATGATCTTTTTAAAATTTTTTGTTGTGATATGTTATTATGAAAAAGACTAAAATAACCCTGATTCTGTTAAAATTGACTAACATTTGATTATCATAAGAACTAAAGTGATGAATTTTGAAAAAACAAAGGACTTAAGTTACTAATATGACAAAACGTTTATATATATGACGTTTCACCAAAAAGTAGGGACTAACAATTTCTTATGTTTGTTTGTCATAAAGGAAAATTGCAGACAAAGTTGCAGCTGCTGGATTCTTAGCCGTGGCTCCTGATTTCTTTTATGGTGATCCTGCTAACTCAAGCGATCCTCATTTTGAAATAGATGCATGGCTTAAAAATCATACAACTGTGAGTTCTTGCTTGTAGATTTCTGATTTGTTATATGCTTCCATGTCAACATAAAAGGACTGATTCCATTTATGTAAGAGCATCTCCAATGCAAATATGCATTTTTTAGTTTCTAAATAGTGACACATTAGTATTTCTATTCATTATGGATCTACGTACTTTGGCAAAAAAAAATTAAAGAAATGCATATTTACATTTCCTCTGCAATTATCTAAAATCAAATATGCATCCATTTTATGACCAATTATAATAAAACAATTATTTCACACTCTCTCCTCTATATTTTAAAATTAAACGAGACTCTAATATTATTAGTGGAAAGAGTTAGAAATCTTAGTCGGGAGTTTCTAAAGTTAAAAACTCAATTCTATATTCTTTAAAAAATTTGCCACATAACCTCCATATTCAAACTTGTGCATCGATAAATTCTCTGTGGCTAGACTCTAGAGAGTGCAAATGTATGATAACGCTCGAGATTTTGTAAGTGACAAAGTGACCTCCTATGCTCCTAGCCTTAATTGTATTACATTTAGCTTTACCTTCCATAATTATCTTGTAGGATAAAGGTTATGAAGATGCCAAACCAGTAATTGCCGCTCTGAGAAGTAAAGGTGTGTCTGCTATAGGGGTTGCAGGGTTTTGCTGGGGAGGTGAGTTTTTTTTTTTTCACTCTCTTTTTACCATTACAATGATCTACATTGTTATATGTCTTCAATTATTTGGAACATGTTGACGGAGCAGGGATCAAGACTGATCAATTAGATAAAAATTTCATTGCTTGCACCAGGGAAGGTAGCTGTGAAGTTGGCTGGTTCTGTCGATATTCAGGCTGCAGTTCTGCTGCATCCTGGTTTTGTCACTGAAGAAGATATCAATAGTAAGTTTTATGCTTTTCAGAGTCACTCTACGAATTTATCACTGATGGAGCATTGTTTGTTTCAGAGGTCAAGGTTCCAATTGCTATTTTGGCAGCTGAGTTAGATCAAGCTCTCCCAGCAGAACAACTGAAAGATTTTGAAGAGATATTATCAGCAAAAGCTGAGGTACAAAACCATAAATAGAAAAGTTTTGTTCATTCGTCGCCATTTCAAAATCTTAAAATTTAGGCAGTGCAATTTTTTGTTTCAATCAAAAGCTATGGCAAAACTTAACCGGCTCTCATGAATTCCATGGCATTTGATGAGACCTGAACATATGCTAATGTAAAGAATCATCTCTTAGTAAATAGACAAACTAATTTTTGCAGAGTTTAAAGAACAAGAGATACATAAGACTCTTAATTGTCTTTTGAATAACCGTGGCATTTCAAAATTTTCTATATCGGAATCCAACCTTACGTTCCTTTGTCTGATTACTAATTGCAGTTCGATAGTCTTGTGAAAATATACCCTGGTGTTGCACATGGATTTACTGTACGTTACAACGATGAAGACAAATTTGCTGTCAAGAGCGCAAAAGAGGCACATAAAGACATGTTGAATTGGTTTACAAAGTATGTCAAATGTGATAGGTACGAGTGAACTTTCCGGTAGGGTAACTGCACTTATGAGACAATGTGGCAAACAACCAACTGGCTTTGTATTATCCTTGTAGTTTCATCATGTTATCATTATCACTGATGGTTGTTTGTCTACTTGGATTGGAAGAAGATCACCATGTTAATACTTATTTTTTTTGAATAAAGTCGAGAGAGCAGTTGACCATGATGATACATTTTGTTTTTATTGAAGAGATCAGTTGACCATGTTGATACTCTCACTTGTTCAATTTGGTGGCCTATAGAGAGAGAATAAAAAGGCGCTGGATGTGAGGAAAAGGTACAGGACTTAATATATATATATATATATATTACTTTTCTCCTCGGTGCGGACTAATATAAAATACATCAGTGCATTGCATGTGAATTATAGATAGGGCTGGCCCTGGGCCTGGATTTTAGGGGCGGTCGCCCAGGACCCGTTATTTGGAGGGCCAAGTTTTACATGAAATTAGTTATTAGTTAAGAGTAATGATACTACACCCAAAATTCCAATCCAAATGTGAGGTGTCATCACCACACAAAATCTTGGAAATCATGACATGGGCCCATGTTTTGTGTGGTGATAACACCTCACATTTACGTTGGAATTTAGGTTAAAATTTTGGGTGAAATAGCATTCCTCATTAGTTAAATATATATGGGCCCAATAAATATTTTGTTGACAATTAAAAGGCCCAGCTTGATGTTGTTTTGATACCAAGTCCAACAACACTTTTAAAAAAAGACCCACCTTGATGAATGCTAAGTCTAACATCACTTTTAAAAAAGGGCCCATTGTCAATAATTCCAATTTCATTAAATTTCCTTCGGTAGCTTTATTTTTAGGGTAATCAATCTTTTTATTTTTTTTAAGGGTAATCAATTATCATCTAGCATTCGGTTCTTATTCCTCCACCAAATGCGCAGCCGCTCATCTCTCTCTCTCTCTCTGAACTCTCTGATCTCTCTAAAGTCTAAAATCTAACACTTTCACTAAAATCTTATCTGTCACTTTTACTGTGTTTTGACTTGTGAGTTGTGAGTTGTGTCAGCGCTCACTGCTCAGAAAATATTCAAATAAGGTAATTTTGTTTTGTTTTTATGTTTTTTGTTTTTTTACAAATCGTAAATTAGTCTATACTACTATTGCTCTGTTGTCTATTTTGTACTTTTGTTTGCCTGTGTTTTTCATTTATGCCTTTCCCTGTGGAGCGTGGACACTAGACAGTGGACGGTGAACCTATGGTCTTTAAATATTTAATCTTTGTGTTGTCACCTTGTTGAATGTTGACCTTGTGAGTTTAGTGAGTTATGTCATTGTTTTGCTTTTGTGGGCTTTTTGTTCCTTGTTCTTTAATAATAAATGTTTGTTTATATAATAAATGTTTTTATCTTATGATTTTATTTAATCTTTAATAAAATTATCATTTAAAAACTAAATGTATGAAAATATGTCATTTATATGTATATATATTGAAAAAACTACGAAAATAAATAATGGGCCCATTTTAGAGATTAGCCCCGGATCTTCAAAAAGTCAGGGCTGACTCTAATTATAGATTATGGATAAATACTGACAAGTGCATGCAGACTGACTCAAAACAATTGAATCTAATGATCTACATACAAGGCACTGATATATATTTATTAGTGCTCACTGAGGAGAAAATTTTCCTATATATATATATATACATATATATTATAAGTTATGTACCTTTTTCCTCCATTTCCTTTACTCACATCTAGGACCTATTGTATTTTTTTTTCTTCCTTCATGTCGTTTATCATTTAGGGAAGATAAAAATAAAATAAAAAATTGATTTCAGACCTATTCAAATTTCAGTATAGTTCATACATATTTAGATTTCAGACAACAAAATAAACGATCCCAAAAAAACAAATGACACGTAAGGGGTCGTTTGTTTTTTTTTTATTTCAAAAATGAAAAGTGCTAAATTCTAATTAAGACCGAATAGAGACTAAAATCTGAAACTGAATGACATGTTTCTTTTTTATTTTTCTCACATCAGAGCACATTGTCAATTTGTTTGTTTTTAAAGAAATAATTTGACATTTATACCCTTATGACTATTAATTATTATATATTATAATACGATATTGTACAAATTACAAACAACTAAATAAAAATAATTTGACAAATCCTAAACCATTTTTTAATGTAAAAATTGATGAGATATTATTAATGGTTATGATATGATAAATAATGATATTGAAATGTTTTTGATTTTTACAAAATAAATATTAAAAAAAAAAATCGAAGATTCAATAATATGGTTGAATGTGACAATATGAGTAAGGTTTATTTTATTTTGTTTTGTTTATAGTTATTTAACATTAGTAATATGTCAAAACAGAAAGAAATTTGTATAATATAAAATCATGGTAATATTAGAAATAAAATATTTTTGGGAGGATAGTCTTGGAGAGAAATATTTTAAATGTAATACAGGATTTGGAATTAAGTGAAAAGTCAGAATTTCTTACTTTTTATTTTCAATTATTTTTAGACATTTTTAAGTTGTTTGACCACTTAAATAAAACAAACAAAACAGTTAAAAAGTTTCGGTCTTGAGTGGAAAAAACAAATTGACCCCTAAATGAAATATATATAGTTTGTAATAGGTCGTGTTGTAAGAGTGAAACGTGGGAACTACTTCATGAATACTTGAAGGGGCTGTCCTGCAGCGTGTTTTCAGCCTGTTTTCGTTATTGTTTTCCAAAAACAATTTCGAATACGCGTCCTGTAAACCGTTTTTCATTTTATTTTCGAAATACAAAAACAAAATGAAAAACAAAAGCAATGTTAAAAGTGGAAATTTTGAAAAACAAAATAAAGTTGTTTTTCATGTATTTGTTTTTGTTTTTGTTTTTCATTTAAGTGGGTCCCATGTCATTAATTAAATGGGTCCCATGTCATTTAAAATTATTTTTTTTCTTTTTTCTCACCCACCACCCACGACCTTATCTTCTTCTTCTTCCTCAACTCATCTTCTTCCTTCCTTCATCCATGGCTCCCGCCACCCATCTTCTTCTTCTTCCTTTCTTCTTCTCCTTCTCACCACCGTCACCTTCTTCTTCTCCCCACCGTCATCTTCTTCTTCTTCCTCCTCCCTTCTTCTTCTTCCTCCTCCAATCGCCGCAGCTCACCGCCGATCTGGTCTTCTTCTTCTTCCTCCTCCGATCGTCGCCGATCTCTGCCGATCTGGTCTTCTTCTTCTTCCTCTTCCTCTTCCTCTTCCTCTTCAACTGTTAAAATTTCTTAAACCCTAAATTAAATTAAAAAATGTTTTTTTTTTGTAATTATTTAATCATTTATTTATAATTGTTATAATATTAAAAAAAAAATTAAAAATTGATATTTCAATTTTCGAAAGTTTTGGTTATCCTACCGGACCCGTTTTTTCCGTTTTTATTTTCAAAATACGGATTCCAGCAAATGCTACCAGACGCGTATTCGGAATTCAAAAACAAAACCAAAAACACTGTTTTCATTTTCATTTTTATTTTTATTTTCGAAAAACAAAAACAAAAACAAAAAACGGCTTACAGGACAGGCCCCAAGATATCCTTTTTTTTGTTTTTGTTTTTTTGTTTTTTGTTTTTTGGGGTAATTTCACTAAAGTCACTACTTTTTGGTGAAATATCACATATTTAAACGTCTTTGTCATATTAGCAACTTTAGTATTTTGTTTTTCAAAATTCATCACTGTAGTTCTTCTGTTAGTCAAATGTTAGTCAAACTTAACAGAACCAGGGTTATTTTAGTCTTTTTCATAATAACATATTACAACAACAACAAAAAAATCATTTAATTCTACAGTTAAGAATAACCTAGCTGATAGATCGATTAAACTTCATCATTTTCATTTAAAATATTGATAATATTTAATAAATTCTTTTTTGAAAGATTCGATATTTTGGCATTTTGGCGATATTATTGAATATTTCATCGTATTTCCATGAATTTGTGATGGAGCTCATAGTACATCCATGAAAACAATATTTACTTTCATCACCTTTAATTCAAAGAAATGGAAAACAAGCCCATGCCAATTCAATCTTTGTTTCTTCCTCCGCCAAAGACACAGAAAAGAAATAAGTTAATAAAAAAAGGCAAAAATCAGATGTTTCCACCAAAGTCATCCATGGAAATATCTGTTATAATTAAAATAAAAAACCCAGAAAAGATTAACCCAATAGGTACTGAAAAACTAAACCCAATATTTGTTATAATTGATTGATAATATCTCTGATCTACTCTGCAATTAATTTTTGTATATTCTTAAAATTCATAAAATAATTTCAGTGACTTGTTGTTCACTTGTCTTGTTGATTTTAGTTTGTTAAGATAGTTTCGATCTCACGGAAAGTGTTTTTGAAATTTCTTTTATGCTTATTTAATTGTTTTATATAGTTAGAGTTGGATTGAAACATTATATTTTCAATTTTTGGTATCTATACATTGGATGTGGAATCCATGGCTGTAACTGGGAACCGGTATGGTAGATGGAGATCCTTCGATGGAGGTACATCGCCAAGGTGATAGTGATCCATCGACTGGATCTCCATTGCTTCATGATCCATTGATTTTTTTTTATTTTTTTTTAATTATTAAGTTAAACTGTTTTTTTTAATATTTTTCTATTATCTTTTTTTTTTTTAAATTGTAACTGTTTTTTTTTTTTTTTAATAATTTTCTATTATCAATAATTTTTTTTAAGATCTTAATAAATTTTTGTGTATCTTTCAAACAAAAATTGTGTTAATTTAATTTTATAAACCAATTATTTATTATTTATTTTTGAAATAATCATTTTAATATTAAAATCTTGAAATTATTTGATTTTTTTTTTTTATAAAAAAAAAGGTAGAGGTTTAATAACAAAACCTTAAGGGAAAAATTGACCTTTTAGGCTTGTATTATATATTAACAAGGGTATATTCGTACTTTACACACTTTGTCAAAGTTGACCGTTAGTTTTTTTGGTTAAATGGACTAAAGTGATGTATTTTGAAAAAATAAAAGACTTATCGTTTAAATATGTGACATTTCGTTAAAAAGTAGAGATCCAGTGAAATAACCCCATGATTTTATTTCTCAAAAAGATATCTTTCTTTATTCAAAGTTGAAGGTCTAGTGGTGCAAGTTGGGAGAATTAAATTGAAACAAATTACAAAGTTGCAATTATTTATTTATTTATTTATTTTTATATATATAAGTAACGCTACTTTGTCTAAATTTGGTGTCTAAATGATGTGGCATCACTCTAATTCATTCATTTAAAATATAAAAATTTAATATAATTTAAATGAATGAATTATAATTATACTATATCATTTAGATACCAGATTTAGACACCAAATTTAGATAAAGTAACATCATTATTTTTATCTACGTCAAGATTTCAAGATCCATGAACGGCATTAAATTAATTAGAAAAACTGATAAATATGTGAATGTGTGTACATATCTATCGAAACTTTCGAAACGATTGTGTCCACTCGAAATCTCTAAATTTGAGATTAAAATACCCAACTTTAGACATCTATTATTGAGATGTCGGATGAGAAAAACTTATATGCATCAAATTCAATGCATCCTAATCTATAAGTGCATGTCATGTGCCATGAAAAACTCATTTTGATTGGTTTTCCTTAACACATGGCATACACCTATTGAGTGGATGCATTGCATTAAATGCATGCAAGATTTTCTTTGAGTCAAATTAGTATAATTTTGACCAACTGGGTTGGGATTTGGGAATAGACTTTTTTATTTAAAAAAAAATAATTATTAATTGTTTTTCTTCTTTTTTTCTTATCGATTCAATATAAACAATACCTCAAAAATCATTGAATATTTAATTCTCTTAAATATTTTGTACCTTACCTTTTGTATTTCGATTTGAGTTTGAATGTTTCTATAGATAGGCTTCCACAGTTATAAAATCATTCTTCTCTGTTTCATGTTTTTACAAAAAACTGTAGTTTGAAAAATGTCAAGCTTTTATTTCTTTATTTTATTTATTTTGTTTTTGTCAAGCTCTCAGTGCTTTGGGAAACCACCAACCTATGGAGCTGGGACTGTTCAGAAAGTTGGAGGCCTCAAGGCATATGTCATAGGCCCTTCAGATTCCAAGCTCGCTGTTATTCTCATTTCTGATATTTATGGTAACAATTGTTTTTGTTCTTTTAATCGATTTGTGGTCAATGGTGTTTGAGAAAATGTGCTCTAATGTTTTTTTTTTTCCTGAAATATTTTGCAGGGTATAAAGTCCCTAAATTCAGGTACGGTATAATTGATTGTTGATTTAGCTTCTTGATGAATTTGATTCTTGATATTATCAGTAATTTTAGATACTGAAATTCATATTATGACAACAATTTCTGTCAATTTAATCTTGTGTTAGTGATAATTAAAAGGAATTTTATAAATCTTATTAGTTCATATGTTTGTTTGTCATAAAGGAAAATTGCAAAGAAAGTTGCAACTGCTGGATTCTTAGCCGTGGTTCCTGATTTCTTTCGTGGTGATGCTGCTAACGCAAGCGATCCTAATTTGGATCGAGCAGCATGGCTTAAAAAACACCCAACTGTGAGTTCTTGCTTATATATTTCTGATTTGTTATATGCTTCCATGTCAAACATAAAAGGACCGATTCCATTTATATAAGTGCATTTCCAATACAAAAATG
This sequence comes from Acer campestre, assembly GCA_954870605.1. Taxonomy (NCBI): domain Eukaryota; kingdom Viridiplantae; phylum Streptophyta; class Magnoliopsida; order Sapindales; family Sapindaceae; genus Acer; species Acer campestre. The sequence goes on along the minus strand of OX940811.1, from coordinate 5,600,007 downwards.
CATTTTTGAGTTTCTAAATAGTGACATATCGGCATTTCTATACATTATCATTATGGATCCACTTCGGTAAAAAAATTAAAGAAATGTATGCAATTATCTGAAGTCAAATTTGTATCCATTTTATGATCAATCATAATAAAATAATTAGGAAAATGAAACCGTTTCAAATTCAATTTGTTACCTCGGATTGTAGATATAACCTTCTTGGGATAATTAGAGATTTAGAGTTGTCATCATATTCAAACTTATGCATCGATAAGGCGAGACTCTAGAGAGTGCGAATGTATGATAAAGCTCGAGATTTTGTAAGTGAAAAAGTGACTTCCTATGCTCCTAGTCTTTAGTGTTCAAAAAATCGGATTCGGCGGCCGCCTAGGCGCTGCGGAATTAAGGCCAAATCGGCCTTCCTAGGTGGCCGAGAGCCTTGCGGCGGCAGCTGGTCAGTTTTTTGAAGGAGTCGGTAGCACCTGGTCTGGTTTTCGGAGGCGGCTAGGGCTTTTTCTGAGAAAGAAGAAGAAGGTGGCTGTTTTTCGAAGGAGGTGGCGGCAGCTGATCTATTTTTCTCTGATAGGTGGCTAGGATTTTTTACTTTCTCTGATAAAGAAGAAAGAAGAAGATGGCTTGGATTTAATGAATTTTGGGCTTCTATTTAATGTGTTTTGGGCCTCTATTTAATGCATTTTTTTTTTAAAATAACCCTTAAAACGAAACAGTTTTTAACTTCATTAAAAATAAAAAGCCTAATGTCATTTGGGCCTCTATTTAATGTATTTTTGGGCTTCTACTCTATAAAAAAAAAAAAAAAAAAAAAACAAATCTGGGATTCACCTCTTTAAAAAATGAAACCATAGTGTTCTTTTCTCCTCTTCCCTTCTCTTTTCTTCACCCCTCTTCTCAACAACGTCAGCTGAAGTTCCGCCGAATCGGCTCAAGAGCCAGCATATTTGACTTTTAAACCTAGTTCAGTCTCTGACTTTTAAAAAGTATATTTGTAAGATAACAAAACATACCCTTTATCAATGTAAAAATCTAAAATATACAATAAAAAGTAAAACTATATTAAATAGGTACAAGACATAATAATAAAAAGGGAATTATGTTGATGATTTTGTTTGAATTTTATCATAATATGAGTTTTATTATTTGTTTTATAGATAAGAAAAAAAAAATAAAAAACAAAAAAAACCGGCCGCCTAGAAATCTGTCTAGGCGCCGACTAGGCCGCCTAGGCGCTAGGCGTTTGTCCACCGCCGACTAGCGCCTAGCGTTTACTAGAACACTATTAAATACATTTAGCTTTAACTTCCATGATTATTTTGTAGGATAAAGGTTATGATGATGCCAAACCAGTGATTGCCGCTCTGAGAAGTAAACATGTGTCTGCTATAGGGGTTGCAGGGATTTGCTGGGGAGGTGAGTTTTTTTTATTCACTTTCTTTTTACCGTTACAATGATCTACATCGTTATATGTCTTCAATTATTTGGAACATGTTCATGGAGCAGGGATCTAGACTGATCAATTAGATAAAAATTTCATTGCTTGCAACAGGGAAGGTAGCTGTGAAGTTGGCTGGTTCTGTTGATATTCAGGCTGTAGTTCTGATGCATCCTAGTCGAGTCACTGAAGAAGAAATCGATGGTAAGTTTTACGCTTTTCAAACTCACTCTACGAATTTGTCACTGATGGAGCATTGTTTCTTTCAGAGGTCAAGGTTCCAACTGCTATTTTGGCAGCTGAGTTAGATAAAGCTCTCCCAGCAGAAAAACTAAAAGATTTTGAACACAGATTATCAGCAAAAGCTAAGGTACAAAACCATAAATAGAAAAGTTTTGTTCATTCGTCGCCATTTCAAAATCTTAAAATTTAAGCGGTGCAATTTTTTGTTGATTTCAATCAAAAGCTATGGCAAAACTTAACCGGCTCTCATGAATTCTCTGGCATTTGATGAGACCTGAACATATGCTAATGTAAAGAATCATCTCTTAGTAAATAGACAAACTAATTTTCACAGAGTTTAAAGAACAAAAGATACATACGAGTCTTGTCTTTTGAATAACTGTGTCATTTCAAAATTTTATATATCGGAATTTGCATATCCAACCTTACGTTCATTTGTCTGATTACTAATTGCAGGTCGATAATTTTGTGAAAATATACCCCGGTGTTAAACATGGATTTACTGTACGGTACAATGATACAGACAAATTCGTTATCAAGAGAGCAAAAGAGTCACATCAAGACATGTTGAATTGGTTTACTAAGCATGTCAATAGTGATAAGTGAACTTTCCGGTAGGGTAACTGCACTTGTGAGACATCTCTACTTGGATTGGAAGAAGACCACCATGTTAATACCTTTTTTAAAAAAAAATAAAGTCGAGCAAGAGAGCAGTTGACTATAATGATACATTTTTTATTTTATTGAATAAAGTCAAGTAAGAGATCAGTTGACCATGTTGATACTCTCACTTGTTGAATTTGGTGGCCGAAACCTGGTTTGTAATTCAAGCAATTCATAGCAATAACAGCTTTAACTTATAAGCATTTGCATTTTTTTAAAAATTTCTTTGGGCAAAGAAATGGTTAGACATAGTTGGTTTTCTTTGCAGAAAAATCAGTATAAAAATATCATCACTGATACTAACATCATATCCAGGGGTGAAACCATAAAAAAATTTCTGGGTGTACTGTGGACAATTTCATATAGATAAAAAATTACTATATAATAAAAAAAAAAAATCATTTTGATAGCAAATTTTGACGGTATGAGAAATTTTTTATTAATTAAAATAAAAAAGTATACCTAATCAGTGAACATAATGAGTCTTACCTTCAAATATATAACCTAACCAAGAAAAAACATAAGAAAATAAAAATAAAATATGCATGCAATGTAAATACAATAAGATTTTACTTAAATTTTGACTTCTGAGGCTTCAGAGAAGCAAAAGCATCTATTTCTAAATCTGAATCAATTGTAAAAACAAGTTCTCTTTCAATATAAACAACCATAAAATTCTCAAGAAACTCGTCATCCATCTTGTTGTGCAAAGACGTTTTGAAAAGTTTCATAGCCGGAAATAAAACTTAATTTTACAATTAATTTTACAACATAAACTTTAAAATAAAAATAAAAATAAAACTTTCGGTTTTATTATACCAATGTCTAATTATCTCCATAAATTCAAAAATTATGAAAACTCATAAAATTGAAATTCTTGGAGACTTGGAGATTAGTTTATATAGTAAATCTACTGCTTTTGGTTTGTTGTTAAGGGGTTAAAATTTCCCAATTTGATTTTTGAATCAGTAAATGGTTAAAATTTCTCAATTTGATCTTTCACTTGGTTAAGGAAATAAAATGAGCTTTAATGAGATTGATGCATGTTTTTAAGTTATTTGGCTATTATTAAGATGTAAGTTAAGTCAGAATCAGAATTGGGCTGAAATATACTTAGAATTAAATGGGGTGTATTTAAAACTATTACTTTTTTCTTTTCTTTTCAAAAAGCTAGGGTGGGCAGCCCACCCTAGCCATGTCTAATTCCGCCTCTGGTTGATGATTATGTTTTGATGAATCAAGGAAGAGATGTTTGTTTTGGTTGATGAGTAAGTTTTTGGAATTTGAAAATTTGGTGTTTGGGGAGTTAGAAAATGCAAGAAAAAAAACTTTGTAGATAAAAAATTCTAAGATATTTATTTATTATATTTTAAATATTAATTTGAAAATGATTAAATAAGTAATCAGGGGTATTTCAATCATTTTGTGTTGAAAATTTGGTCAACGGCTGAAGTTGAAGTCAACAAACGGTAGGGATAGTTTGTGTAATTTCAGTCAAAAGTTATATATGCATATAAGGGAAGGTATCATTTACCCCCCTATATTTTGACCTATTAGAAAATCTCCCCCATGTATTTCGATTAATGGCTGCTTTCCCCCCTAAAATCAAAACATTCGCCATATTCCCCCTTCCCGTTAGATTTTCCATTACAAAAGTTAATTTTCACTTTAAAAGACATTTTTTCCCTTGAATAGTTGATGTTAGTGAGAAAATACATTTATACCCTCAAACTCAAATTAAAAATAAAATAAAATGTAAAGAAAATAAATCAAATTCACCATTTCATCGACCATCATGATCATCACTAGTTTATCGATCATTGTTTTCATCAAAAAATTCACCAAATTCCAGAATTCACAACCAAACAATAATTCACCACTTCATCAATTTTAAAACCCAGAACTACACCACCACCAAACCTAACCCAATCACCAATAAAGGCATAGATTCACAACCAAACCAAAAACCATCCACCATAGCCAACCACCATTAGATTCAACAACCAAAACCACCAAAATCTAGAAACCACCACCACCACCACCCCATAATCTCGCCGGCAGCCCACCCAAACAACTAAAATCCAGAAACCACCAACATCCCACAACCCAATAACACCCAAACCTATGTCAAAGGAAAGAAGATGGAGAAGAGAAGGAGAAAAGGAAAGGAAAGAAAAGATGATTGGCGGTGAGATGAGATCGATCAACAATGATCTCCTCGTTCGGAAGGAGATCGAGTGCCGATCTTCTTGTTTGGATGATGATTTGCGCTCGTAAAGTTGGTGGTTTGGGTGATTTGGTGGGTTAGGATGGCGACTAGGGTTTGGTGTATGAGTGGTGGTGGATAGAGTTTGGGTTAGGAGATGATGGTAGAGAAAAAGAAAATGGTGATTGGTGGAGAAGAAGATCTCTACCATCCATCTTTCATTTTGATTTTTTTTTTTTCTTAAATGGATCTCTACCTGATGGACGGTGAAGATTTGTTTTAAAAGAAAAAAAAAATGGAAAGTTAATTTCCCAACCACACATTAATTTTCTTTCTTAAAATCATAAATTTTTATTACTGATTTTACATTTATGCCCTCTCATATTAATTGTCATCCATATTCCTTTGTCAAAGTTACTGTATTACCATTTCAGTCAATGCAAAGATAACACTCAAATGGGTATTTTAACGGAAAATCTAACATTAAGAAGGAATATAGCGAATACTTTCTATTTCAAGGGGAAAGCGACCATTAATCGAAATACAAGGGGTGATTTACTAATATGTCAAAATATAGGGACAAAAATGATACTTTCCATGCATATAATTACACCTAAATTTGAGAAATGTTTATGCAATTTACCCTTTTTAAAATTTATAAATCGATAAAGGCAGCCGAATAGTTTTCAACATTTCTTTCCTGTGAAAACAATTTTTAAAAACTTCACGGCTGCCATAGTTATCCACTATATCCATTTTTTTTTAAAGGGAGTTAACTATTATATAGGAAGTTGCTGAGTGGTTATATGAGAGAGCTTGTTACTTTTTATTTTTATTTTTTTGACTTAATAGCACTGGACCCCCTTGAAGTGTGCGCGAATTTAGAAAATTCTGGATGATCAAATTGATCCATTTGATAAGATGTAGAGAAAAAAAAAAAAAAAAAGTAAATTTGAAATAATAAAAATTATGGTAAAATTTATAGTCAAAGTTAATGATATTTATTGGGTGAAAAAATTCCATAGCCGTTAAAATATAGCTGTTTGTTGTTAAAGGTTGTTAAAATTGAGATGTTTGAAATTGTTGAAATTAGAAAGAGTTGTTTAAATTTAAAATTAGACAAAGTTGTTAATGACAGTTGTTATAGTAATTAATGATGGTTATAAAAAATAATAAAATAAAATCTGAAGAGTGAGAAATCACTCAGCAATATTGAAGATTGACAAAGATTTTCTCAATTGAAGAATACAATTTGACCAGTCTGTTAGAGCCATATTTGCTGATGTGGCTCATTTAACTTTTCTAACAATCTCAATTGACAAGTCTGTTGGAGTTGCTTTTAGGGAATTATTTTGATATTGTTTTTTATATTCAAATTCTTTAGTGGGATGGTATGTATTTTTGACTGTGATTATAATCACCAGGTTAAACTCGACTATGGTTAGACGATCTAGTGGGTGATCGATGGAGCTCGAGAGTGAGAAGATAGAAAGGAAGGATAAGAATAGGCAAATCAACATACATGCACTTTTGAGTGTTGAAGTCATATGGTTGATTGATTGTTGTGTGAAGAAAACCAAAGCTTCTCAATCCGACCAACTTGGCTTCAGGTTCAACCGATAGGAGCTCAAGAATCAAGATGAATCCCGGATATATTGTAATAATTAAGAAAAGAAAAAAAAAAAAAATGAAGCTCGTATTGCTTATACATGCTCGTTTTGATTCAAAAATCACCGTAATTCTTGGTAGTAATTTAAGCATCACAGAAAAACATCAAGCTAGGCAGCTGAGCTGACTCTTCTGGTGATTATTTTTCATGATTAGCAAGACTAGTTAAGACCTTCATTAGCAACTGTTCTGTGGATTAGTGATAGCTGATGTGGTGTCCAGGTCGGCAAGTTAGTTAGAGAATTCTGTTAGTCAATTAGAGAATTCTAACAAACACACGTCTGGTGTGTTAAGTCTCAGAGCATTTTCTACATATATAAAGTTGTAACAGAATGTTGAAATACAATTAGAAAAGATATCATTCTGATCATTGTAAATAAGAAAAGTTTCTCTCTGTTATTTTCTATGATGGAGTTCTTCAAGAATCTCTAATATACATAAAACTCTTTGAGTAATTTCATCGAACACATTGTTGTTCTTATCAAACATCTTTCTTCATTCTTACACAGATCACAAACTAGTTTTATTAAATGGTATACACAAAAATTCATGCTGAAATTTTGACTAATCAAGGTTTGGCGGTGCAATTAGACCATGTAACGTGCTTTGGAGGTATCACTTTAAGCACAGGATTGTACTCAAAGAAGTTGGTCGGTCGGAGCTCAAACCCACTACTCACCGTTGGCATCACCGGGAAATCTTCTTGGCAAGTAACATGATGAAATCCCATTGTGTACCACAACACTATGTCTTTATTCTCAATCGCCCTATTCCTGCAAGTTCAAACAATCGATAAGTCCAAGTCGGATTTTTTTAATAGAATTGCTATTTAATTTACTGTGAAAAGTGTATGAAATATATATATATATATATATATCAATTATTTCAATGTATTATTAATGTGCTATAAAGTTATACCTGTTGGTCCATGTAAGCAAGTCGTCGTCACCGTGACTTTGATCAACATGGTCACCTGCTGCCCATTTTTCAGACTTGTTATATGGAGTGACCCAAACATTATAGTTAGTAAATGCCGCCCGTATTTGCGGGTAATCATCGGCCGTCAAAAGCGGGCTAGCCGCAAAACCTGGTACTAGGCGGTAACCTACATGGTTTCCCAGTTTAGTTTTCTTATTAGGGTTCACCAACGCAAGCTCCACCGGCTTAGAATCCAGTACAATTCTTGCATCAAACTCAGTCTTTGCCGTTTCTCTTTCAACAGTCCAGTAACTCTTCCTAGGTGTTTTAGCTTCTGTGTTTCGTTTAGTCACCAAATTAGTCTTGACAAAGGAGTTAGCATCGCCATCGATGTCAAGATCAAGATAGTAGTTCAAGAAGTGGTCGTGGAAAACTCCGATAGTATTTTCTGCAACCAATGTACCATGTGCGTCCTCTTTTATCTGATCTACATTAGTGTATGTCACAGGCTTCACTTCTAGTACTCCTGTTAACCCAACCTGTATAAACTCAAAAGGAGCACAAGAAACATTGACCATATTATCTCTCTGAAATAATTAATTGTAGATGATGGTACTTTAATGAATTTTTTATATAATTTTTTTGAGTTGGTACTTTATTGATTTAAGCATTTTTTAATTTCTCTAAACATTATTCAAATATAAGTACTGGAACAAAAATCTAAACCCACTTTATTTTATATTTTAATTTCTCATTATTTACTTTTTTTTTTATTAAATATTCTTATTTAAAATTATCTTCAATTACATTACAATATTACATGTACGTCCTATCAGCCACATCTTGGAGGGCCCTAGACTCCGGAATCTTACCACTCTCTAACCTGAGCTTTTCCATCTGGAATTTGCAATAATGAATTCCCAACAAGCTTATTTTTCTGCCCTAAATAATGATATATATAGTATGGTTCCATTTCAATTTGTTTGAATGAATTCGGCTACTATACTGTATTGTATAGTTGCTGAGTTAGTTTCTAGTTATTGGATTTTAATTCAAGGAACTACGGAAAAAAAAACTAAAAGAAAATATTTCTCTCGCACATAACTACCCAACAACTATACAAGTATTATACAGTGGAGGAGTCCTGTTTGAATAGGCACACGAAAAAGATAAATGTTGAATTGACAATCTTACCCCCATTTTGATAGAGCCACTTGGCTTGAATTCCCAATCAAGTACGTAGTCATAATTTCCCACAGTTGCAACCGTCCTCACCACCAAGCTCACCTCTGGTCTCACCTCCCTTACCTGCACCACATTATATTATAATCAAATTAAAACCTGGCCACCATGGATGATAAATTATGATTTATAACTATAAAAACGTTTTTAATAAAGAGATAAAGAAATTACATGTCCAGGCATTTCAGCCTCAGTGTGGCGCCACATGATATCACCAGAATGACGTTCAAATATGCAAATGGCATTTGGCGATTTTACCGGGGAGCCGTCTTGACCGGCGTAGTAACCATCCATGAACACTGCATTGGCCGGACAGTCGTTCAACGGCTCAAGTGGCACAGCCGACAGACCGATCCCGAACTCCCCATTATCAAAGTATGTAATGTAATACCATCCCTCACTTGGGTCCATGTAAGGAACGAAGATCTCAGATATATATCCTCTATACATAACTCGACGATACTTGTGCTTTTCAAGGTCGTAAATTGATGCCATAGAAATTACTGAACCGATTCGAGCATCAAACCCTACGTGCAAATTCCAGTTGGCCCATCTGATCAAATTGCATATAAGTGTATTAGAAAAAATAGTCTATTATTGAAGGATCTATGAAGAGTTTCTGTGGATCGATCAAATTACAGATCAGAATGATGCGTGGAGCGTTAAAGATAAATAGACTTATCTGGTTCTTACAACTGTAAAAGCTATAAAAAAAAAATAGGGAAATTATTATTCTCTCCCCTCTAGTTTTAAAATTCTCCAATTTCCCTCCTCCCATGCACAAATACAACCAATCTTACCGTATAGAATTAGCATGGGAGGGGCCAAATTGGAGAATTTTAAAATTAGAGGGAGATTGGAGAATACGGTAAACTACAGGGGAGAGAATGATAATTTCCCAAAAAAAAAATTAGTATTTTCAAAAATAGTAATAATAATTAGGCTAATTGGCACGGATACCCCCTGAACTATACCTGAATTTGCACCTTACCCCTTGAACTTTTTTTTTTCGCCATTAAACCCCATGAACTCTTGTAATTTAGCAATCGCTGAAGGAATTTGCCCCCTTACCAGGGTGTAGATTCCTTCAGGTAAGGGGGCAAATTCCTTCAGCGATTGTAAATTTACGAGAGTTCAGGGGGTTTAGTGCCGAAAAAAAAAGTTTAGGGGGCACAGTGCAACTTTTTGAAGAGTTTAGGGGGCATTCGTGCCAATTAGCCTAATAATTAATACTTATCTTTTTGTACTTACAAGTGTAAAAGATAAAAAAAATATTAAGGGCCCGTCCTGTAAGCCGTTTTTTGTTTTTGTTTTTCGAAAAGAAAAATGAAAATGAAAACAGTGTTTTTGGTTTCATTTTTGAATTCTGAATACGCGTCTGGTAGCATTTACTGGATTCCGTATTTTGAAAACAAAGACTGGAAAAACGCGTTCGGTAGGATAACTGAAAACTTTCGAAAATTGAAATATCAATTTTTACATTTTGTTTAATATTATTACAATTATAAACAAATTGATTAAATAATTAACCAATATAATTTTTGTAGTGTAATTTATAACTTAAACACAAGAACACATCATAAATTACTTCCAAAAAAAATCAATTAATCAAAACTAAACTCTTAAATTATAAATAAGTATTATTTTAATAAATATAAATAACAGTAAATAAATATATAAAAAAATTAAAAAGAAAAAGAAAGGAAACCGGATTGGAGAAGAAGAAGAAGAAGATCGGAAGAAGAGGAGATCGTGGGTCGATCCGCTTTTGGAGGAGCAAATCGGTGACGAAAAATAGATCGGAAGAAGAAGAGATCGGAGGCAAGAAGACGAAGATGACGAAGAGAAAAAAAAGGAGAAGATCAGTTGAAGGTAGAAGAAGAAGAAAGAAGGAGATTGACGTTGAAGAGAGAAAAAAGAGAAAAATAAAAAATAAAAAATAAAAAATTAAAGGAGATGAGGTCTGGTGGGTGAAAAAAAAGAAGAAAAAAAATTAATGTATGTGACCCACTTATTTAATGATATGAGACACACTTATTTAATGATATGAGACCCACTATAAATGAAAAACAAAAACAAATTCATGAAAAACAAGTTTTTTTTGTTTTTCAAAATTTTCACTTTTAACACTGGTTTTGTTTTTCATTTTGTTTTTGTATTTTGAAAATAAAATGAAAAACGGTTTACAGGACGTGAATTCAAAATCATTTTTGGAAAACAAAACGAAAACAAACCAAAAACAGCCTGCAGGACAGCCCCTTAGTATTTTCAAAAAATAATAATAATAATTAGTACTTATCTTTTTCCAAGTCAAAAGAAAAGTATTACTTAGACAAGTAATTAATGCATTGATAGTTGACATTTAAATAGTAAAAGATGTTTTAATAAAAAAAAAAAAAATTAGTATAAGATGCTTGAAAATGCTTTTGTAAAATAAGATGTTTCAAAAAAGAAAACAAACTTAAATATATTTTCTGCATAAACTCTTGATAATAATTTATTTCAGATAAAACCATCTTGCTTCTTATTTCGCAAAATATATAATTCTAATGTGGCATTAAAAAAAGTTTTTTTTATTTTATTTATTTATTATTTTTTTTAAGTATTATAATAAATTCCGACACTGTATAAGTCGGATCCAATATTTACTTTCACAACAACTTGAAAAAAACTCTCTACACATATTTACAAAATGATTTATGGTGAAACTTCGAACTCTTATCCACTAACGTGAAAAAGGAAGTGCACTGCAATCTATCCATACACGGAAAAAAAAAAATGTTTGTTAATAAGTCATATAATAGAGCTAAAGTTTAAGTAGACATACTTGATAGTGTGGCCATCAAGTGTGAACCCTGGTCCGTTGGCTGTCACGGTGGCTGCATTATTCATACGAGGACCGAACGGCGGCTTCATGTGCGACAACCGGTACTCTGTCGGCTCAGGTTTTGGTATGGGAGCAATCTCTCTATCGTGATATTCAGAGATTTTAATCTCGTCAAGATCGACAACTATGGTTATCCCTTCTATCGGTCTCAAATACATATTAACCGTCCCTTCGGTGTAAAAACAAGGGATTTTCAACACTCTTTTGCTCTTCTTCTCTCCAAACCACCCAACAGAGGCAGTAGAACAAACAACATCAGAGATGTTGAGTCCTCTCTTCTTCATAGAGGCTTTGAACGGCCCATATCCGAGCACCAGTTCAGTCGCAGCTTCTTGTTCTTCTATGGTGATTAGAGGGAAGCCATTTCCTTGGTAGATTTTGTCGGAAAAGACGGAACGTGTCGAAATATCTACAATGATTTCGTGGGTTTGTTTGTTGAGCCGTGTAACGACACGGGCTCGGCGATGTGGGATTCTTGCTGGGTTTGATTGCCATAACAAGACGGCTTGTTTTTCAGGCTCGTCCAAGCCTACGTACTGGAAGGTGATGTTGTGGGGGACGAGACGGTACGCTCTTTTGACAATGATTTTGACCAGGTTGAACTCAGCTGGGGTTAGAGGGTCTAGTGGGTGCTGCTTCGCAGAGCTCGAGAGTGGGAAAAGAGAAAGGAAGGAGATCATCAAGAGAAAACAAAACAACAGTTTGACTGTTGAAACCATGGTTGCGTTGCTTGATAATATTGTTCTGTGAAGAATACCAAAGATTTCAAGTCATTAAATAGAAAAACTTGGCTCGGAATTGTCCATAGCTAGTGAGAAGTTTCAACGATATAATAATAGTCAAGTGGGTTGAAAAATAGAAAACTTGCTTGATAATATTGTTTGTTCTGTAAATTTTTTTTTTTTTAAAAAAAAAAAAAATCAATTCCAAAGAAAATCACAAATCGATCCCAAAAACAAAATCCACAAATCTCATTCAATAATTCATATATTCTCCTTTCTTCTTCAATCAATTCCAAAAGAAAATCACAAATCAATAATCCCAAAAAAAAATCCACCAATTCATATCATCTTCATCAATGACCTGGAAAAAAAATTCCAAACATAAAATAAATCACAAATCAATCCCAATAACTAAATCCACAAATCAATTGTTTCAACAATGCTGATAGGATGCATATCATAATATCAATTATAGTGCTCCTTGTTTCCAGTTACTTATAAAAACATATATTTGACTTTTCTAGTAAATTACCATACAAATTAATTACAATTTTTATTTTTTGGGTTCCATGAGTAATAAAAAAAAATACCAAAGAATGTTCAAATTTAAGTTGTTGACTACAATTTACAATTGGGACATTTTTTATCATGGAAGATATTTTACCTAATTTTGTTGTTTATTTATTTTTTCAAAAGAAAAAAAAATTGCCCCCATCATCAGTGATTCGAAGACGGCAATCTCCTGGGTGAATGGAACAGGCATAGGAAATTTAAAGCTTGTTAATTATATCGACGACATTCGAAGCTTCTTGAGTCTCCTAAGAAAAACAGAGGTTGTGTTCAGTTCGAGGGTGAGCAACTCTTTTACGGACAGTTTGGTAAAGAAGGGGTCGAGTATAGATGGGGACTCGCTGGCATGTGGAGTTTTTAGACTTTGTTTTCTGTTGTTTTTTTGTGGTCTGCTCCCCTGTTTTTTTAGCTCTGTTTTTCTGTTTTGCTGTTTTTGCTGTTCTTTGGGTTTTTGCCGAGGGCTTTGCTTCTCTAGGCTTTTGTTCTTTGGTTGGCTTACTTTTGCCTTGTAATTCTCAGGTGTTGTTTATAACATGTTGCTGTTCAAAAAAAAAAAAAAAAAAAAGCTTCAAGACATCACGCTGGGTGGATTCGAATTACAATTAGAAATTATGCAGGCATAAAATAATAAAAAATAATCATGTTGGTGTGTACAAATCATATATATATATAATAATAGAGTTTCACCAGCACCACATGTCGTCGTAAGAGAAGTTTGATATTAAATATAGTTAATATATAATATATTAATAACAAAGCCTTTTTTATTAAAAAATATAATATTCAATAATAATATTAATAAATAATAAAGTAAGATGAATAAGGTTGACTTTATATTCTTATTAATTAATTAGTTATTAATATTTTTTTTTTTAAAGAGATAGAGAGTCATGACTTCTATTATTATTTCAAATTTCAAACCAAGTTGGTTTTAATAAATTCTTACATTTATTAGTTTTTGAAAAGCTAAAACCTTTTGAATTTATACGCTTATTGTTTCTTTGTGTATGTGTTTTTTTAAGAACATTTATAATACATAGAGTTTATTAATATTTATCTCACAAATAAAACTTAAGTTTAAATGAAAAAGAATCTCAACAACCCCATGTACTGTATAAATACTCATGTAAATACAATGAACGTTGTAATATTAGTATTAATTGACTACCTATTTATTTGACTCTATAAATTGAGACTAATTCTAATTCAGATTTAGAAAGGCACCTAATGTGTGGAGCTTAACTGATCATTTGCCTCTTTGTTTGACGGCCACCACTTCCGGCCAAAACAATCTGCTGATGAACCTGAGCTGGAAGATGGTAAGGAGCTAAAAGATGCAATGAGACACCAATTGGGTGGGTGTGTTCGAATTTTTAGGAACTTATTACTTTCATTATTTATTTTTCTGGGTTCATTTTCTTTCTTCTTTATATGTCCATCATAGGATACTATCATGTTTCATGTTTCACAAAGGATTCATTCAATGGAATCGATTATTTGTAATCATCTATAGGTTCAATTATTCTTTTCTGGGCATTATAAAATGACACACACATCTTTGAATTTCTCAAGAGCTTATGATGAAGAAGAAGCAATTGCAAGAGCATATGATTTAGCTGCACTCAATCACCGGAGCACATCAACTTTCACCAATATTCCGATACAAATTATATCAATCTTTGATGCTACACATAAATATTATATATATGATCGAACAACCATATAATATATGTGACAAATATCAAATTATGAGAAAGAAATTGAAATTATGCAAATTGTACACATTTGCCCACACATTCATTATATCCAGCACAGAATATTTTCCAGGGCTGCTTTCCGTAAACAATAACATTGTTTGATTTTCCTTTTCACATAAAGAGCATTGGTTTTTCTATGGGTGTCTCCAACTACATAGGAGTTGCAAGGTAGTAATCATATTTTTTGAAAATTTGATATATGATTATCAAACTTTTCTCTATATCACTCATGTATATAGAGCAAAAACCGAAGATCAATTTGGGTAGGCACCACCACAATGGGAGATGGGTAGTGAGAACGGGGAGAGTTTTCGGAAACAAATACTTCTACCTTAGCACTTACAGTAAGTTATATTGGCATATAAGACATTGCAACAATTGAGTATAAAGCCTGCTTAGTTGTCATAACCATCACCAACAAAATACAGCCCAAGGGAGGAATTCAAATACTCAATTTTCCCACAACTACAAACCACACAACTTCCAATATTATGATACTGTAATTTGTTTTCGATTACTTTGGTTTCTTGAAAATAAGGTTGAGTGAGAGGTGTATTTACTTCTCTATTATACTATTTATATATAAAAAAAAAGATTCATATTGAATCCTTTTTATTCATTTGTATTAATAATATTTAATTTTTTTTTATTCATTTGCATTAATATCATTGTAATTTTTTTTCACTAGAAGCCGACAAATGTCTCTGATTAATTATAAATATAAATATATATTTATTATAAATATAAATATATAATATATATGAAGTGTTTAATTATTATGTTAAATATAATTATAAATATAAATATATAACTCTTTTTTTTTTTTTGACAATATATATAACTCTTATTTATTATACATATAAATAGATTAATCCATGAGAAGTTGGTACGTTTCCTTTATTTATTATAAATATAAATATATATTTGTTATAAATATAAATATGTAATATATATATGAAGTGTCCTACTTATTATAAATATAAATATAAATATATAACCCTTATTTATTATAAATAAAAACATGAAATATGAAGTCTCCTTATTATTTATTATCATTAAAAAGTGTTCCTAATATATAAATATAGTATATAACCCTTACTTATAAATATAAATTTATTGTAAATATAATTATGTAATATGAAGTGTCCCTATCATATTATATATTATAAATAGTATATAATATTTAAATTTAAATTTATTTCATTCTATTTTTTAGATAAATTGTCGATGGAATTTTTTGTTCATTTTTTTTAGTACACAACATATTTTAAATAATTTTTTTAAACTAAGCCCGTGCATCGTAATGGTTTGTACACTAGTTAAAATAATATAATACAATATCCAACGGTTATCATTTATATTCAATAATCGATCAATAAAAATAGATTAGTTAATATAATATAATAGAATTGAAAAACATAATATATTTTATTATTTTAATACATTTTAAACCCTTAATACAACACCAAACAAACACAAATATATGAGATACTTTTAACACGTTTTGGAAAATCAGTGGAAATAGCCTACAAACTTTAGTCACTTTTTATTATACAAAACAATTAGCGTGGGCAAGACAAATGAATTCTAAGTTAACAGTTCGAATCACAAAAAGCTTAAAAAAAAAATAAAAATACCTGAACTAGATAGATAGATAGATAGATAGTTAAAAAATAATAATAATAATAATAAATAATAAATAAAAAAAAAGGGATGAATGTCATGTGATATAATATGAGTTCAATATTGTACAAAAACAGTTTTGACTATTGAAGCCATGGTTGCGTTGCTTGATAATATTGTTCTGTGAGGAATACCAAAGCTTTCAAGTCATTAAATAGAAAAACTTGGCTAGGTATTGTCTGTAGCTAGTGAGAAGTTTCAACGATATAAAAATAGTCACGCGGGTTGAAATTAACAATGATGGTTTTCTACTTATTTGAAGGTGCCTTCCTTTGACAATAGCCTTGAAAAATTAAAATTAAACAGATGGTACAATTAAAAAATTTGTCGATTTTGAAATCTCAAAATCTCAAATGGCTTTTTATTTCAACTAGAATATGATATCACGTTCATATCTTTTGAACTACAAAAGTTCTCGGTATTCTCACATAAGTAATTCTGTATCTATACAAGTCGATCTTATATAACTATTAAATTTTGATAAGCTATTTCAATTTTTTAGATATATATTTTTTTCTTTTCATTTCTCAAAGCTTATTAGGGTGTATTTCAAATGGCTTTTCAAATAGAGTTTTTAGAGTAGATCTTAAAAAATAATAATAATAATAATAACTAATGATAATAACTTTTAGAGATTTGTCAAACCATCAAATAAAAAATAAAAAACTCAAAAAAGTTTTTAACATTAAAAAAAAAAAGGTTAATAGCACCAATGCCCCTTGAACTTATAGCGCGGTAATAAAGTGCCACCTAATTTTTTTTTTCTTGACACTAAACCCCCTGAACTTCCATAAATTTGTAAAAACTAATGGATTACTAACTTCCGCACAATTTTTGGTCACGTGCTCTTCACGTGCAACCAGACTTAGGGGCAAAGTTGGAAATTAAAAAAAATTTAAATATATATATATTGAATTACTAAATATATATAATATATTAATATAATTAAATAAATGAAAATTACAAATTCAAGAACACTATCTAGAATTCATCACCAGATCATGTTCAGTATCATCACAAACCCAACTCCAACCTCTTCAGATTCATCAGTCAATAACCACATTCAACATCAATCACTAAACCCACCATCAACTACACCCACCAAACATTCCCACTATCAAACTCATACAACCACCAGCGGCCGAATCAAACCCAAATCAATCCACCACCAATAGCTGACTCAAACCCACACCATCGAATCAAACCTGAGGTTTAAAGAGAGAAAGGGAATCGCTAAACCCACACAAACCACAACCGACAGCCTAATCAAACACAAATCAATCCACCACCAACAACCTAAAATAATATTGTTGGGACCAGAGAATTTATTATTTTAGAGGGGTTATTTATTTATTGATAAATAAATAATTTATTAATTTATCGATAAATGAATATTTATTAATTAAAAAAGAGTTTTATATGTTTTTTTTTTGGGTCCCCTTTAGTGCACCGGTGCTCCCATTGTGATCGTGGTACGATCACATTAAAATTTTATCTTGTTTTGACATGATCACATAAAACGGTAACCACTGGTGTACAATGCTGTTATTATTATTATTATTATTATTATTATTATTAAGATACATGTATGACTTATATATAATGATAATAATAATTTAATGGATGTTAAGCACCTTTTGAATTATCCAAGTGAAAATAATATAGTGATGAAATTACCTAGTGATTAAGCGATTATTTAAGGGGTAATGAATATGTTTACCGATGATAATCGTGATTCAGTTGACAGTTGTGTTTTACCAACGGTTTCTCTATATGTGGTGTATGCATTGCAAAAAATTAAGGATGATGTTGAGTTCAGTTTAAGTGTAGTCAAAGGACTTCAAATTCTTTTTTTAAGATGAGTTGAATCGAGAAAAGATAAGTCATAAATAAAAAGTTCATTAATATATATTATGAATTTTTATGTGCTATAATTAACCAATTATATATATATATATTAATTTATATATTCGTTGGGCCTTAAAGGATTTTTTTTTTTAATTAATACCTCATGCATTTAGGGAGGTTATTATTTTAGTACATTGGTCCGAGTTGGGACCGAAAGATTTTATTATTTAAGCAAGGTTATTAATTTATCAAATATTTACTTATTGAGGTTTTACTGTAATCGGAAAAGTTTTAAATTTGAACTTCTCTCAGTAGATGTAAAACAATTTTTTTTAACAGTAATGCTAAACATCCTATCTAAAATCCCATATTTTTCATTCCAACACATGTGGCAATTGAAATGTCAAATGGTGAGTGGATATATGTGGTAGATGAGATAAAACATAATTAAAAATGTGGGATGAAAAAGGTGGGATATTTAGTATTTTTTTTTTAATCATTTAAAAACTCTACTAAGTAAGAACTAAACGACACAATTTTTTTTTAAAAAAACTTTAATTAAAAAAACTCTTTTAACCTATAGAAAAGCTCATCCAAACAGACACAATATCTATTACCACCGTAGCAAAAGATATCTATCCCATAACACGATTGTAAGATATTAAATAAACTTATCTAAACCCAACTCGCTACTCTTTGGCTCTTGGTTATGACTAAACTTGGGATTTTAGTCGATGATGTAGAAATGTCGAATTTATATGAAATGAATGTTTAGTAGCAAAGCGACGTTTAAAATAATTAGGTTTGGACTTTGGAGGCACTTGAAAGGCAATTGCATCTTAAATACACATTTTGTAATAATATATTTAATAAATAAATATTAAATCAGTAATAAAGAAAGTGACACAATTTGAAAGTGATTGATCAATAAAACAAGTTTTAGATTTATATATGATCTTTTATATATAAAATAACTAATTGCACCAACCTCCCATGTGGTTTGCTAAAATAAACATGAAAACAACTTTATCATTAATTGACACCCGCCTCCCCTACCGTCAGTCAACGTCCGTTTAATCTAACCGTTGACCTTTTGAGGAAGGGTAATTTAGTGGTGGCCACGGTTCGGTTTCGGTTCGAAACCGGCGGTTTCGGTTTGGTGGCCGGTTTCGGTTTGGTGGCCACCTAAAACCAAAACCAAAACCAAAACCAAAACCGAAACCAAAACCAAAACCAAAACCGAAACTGGAATCGAAACCACCGGTTTGATACTGGTTTCAAACTGTCGATTTGGCGGTTTCGGTTTCGGTTTCAAAACCGACGGTTTGGGTACGCTTTCGGTTTCGGTTTTGGTTTTGGGCGGTTTTTCAAAAAAAAAAAAATCCAAAAAGTGCCATGTGGCAACTTCTGATTCGTCAATTTTTTTTAAAAAATATATTTTTTAATAAAACCGGCGGTTCAAACCGCGGACAAAACCGCCGGTTTTGGCCGGTTTGTAGGCCACCCAAACCGAAACCGAAACCGAAACCGAAACCGAAACCGAAACCGGAACCGGAACCACCGGTTTCCAATGGTTTTCAAACCGGCAGTTTAGGTTCCGGTTTTCGGTTTGGGTTTCGGTTTGGCACTTCCGGTTCCGGTTAAACCGTGGACAAAACCGACGGTTTACCGAAACCCTGGCCACCTCTAGGGTAATTTCATCCTTTAATAACTTATATATTGTACACATCAGATCTAATAAAGAAAAAATACTGATACAAAAGGCAAAATAAAAAATAAAATATACTGATATACCAAAATATATATATATATATAAAGGAAAAATAAATATATTTTTAAAAGAAATATAATTAAAAAAATTTAATTTTTTTTTTCAATAAATATATATTTTAAAAAAGATTGATTTCCACCGTCCATCACCATGATGGACGATGGAGATCAAATTAAAAAAAAAAAGGGAAAGTATCATTTTCCCCCTTGATGTTTGCCGTATTGTTAAGACGAGAACAGGGTTTGACCTTATTGGCCATTTTACCCCCTAAAATCAAAGAAAAGTTAAAAATGCCCATTCTGTTACCGAAAATAAGGAGGTTTTACAAGAAAAAAAAAGGAAAAAGATAGTAGAAAATAAAAGGGACAATTTTTTTTATATTTTTTTTTGATAGAACAACACCACCAAACAACAAAACAAAGAACAACTACCCATGGCAATTTGCCATAACAAACTTCCTCACACAAGGAGGGTAGTCTTCCATCCAGAAACAATCTTCCACAATTGTCAAAGCATTTTTAGCAACATGCAAATGAGCTACCTAGTTAGCTTTCCTTGGCACAAAATTTACATACACACATCTGTGAGCTCTAATCACTTCTTGAATATCTATTAAATAATCCCCACATCAGCGTTTGTATTATTCCCCTCCTTAACCCAATGTTGTGGTGGTAAACATAAGGGACTGTCTTGAATTTGATAATGTTGAGATTTTTTTTAAAAAAAAAGTATATATTACATAAATTTGAGGTTTTTCAAGGAGTAGAAAGACTCGAACCTATAAACTTATGATGTGGATGTGAGGGGTATACCGGCCCACCGGATCAACCTCATTTCATCAATAATATTATGGATATAGTATATAGGGATAATTACCCCGGTGGCCATCGAATTGATGACACACTATCAAAATGGCCACTGGATTGGAAAGTTGTTCCAAAATGACCATTTTTGGCGAACTTTGTGACACTAATGGCCATTCCATCCAATTTCATCCAATGAGTGGCATTTTGGTAAATAAGGGGACGCCATTAATTTATTTTAGATTTTTTTTTGGAAATCAATTTTTTTTTTTTTTTGAAACGAATAATTATATTTAGTGTATATATGTATAGCATATCTCATATATATATACATGTATTAATAAGTTTAAATGTTATATATATATCTCAAAAACACACACACACACATATGTATATATATATATATATATTTCTTTTTAAAGAAGATTAAGGCTAAAAAAATCTAAAAAACAAAGAAGAGACATGTGTAATGATCTAAACCATTTTTTTTTTAAAAGAATAATTATATTTAGTGTGTGTAAATATATATATTTACGTATACTAAATATAATTATTCTTTTCAAAAAAAGAAAAAACTGATTTCAAAAAAAAATCTAAAATAAATTAATGTCGTCCCTTTATTTACCAAACTGCCACTCATTGGATGAAATTGGATGGAAGTAGATGGAATTGGATGGAATGGCCATTAGTGTCACAAAGTTCGTCAAAAATGGCCATTTTGGAAGAACTTTCCAATCCAGTGATCATTTTGATAGTGTGTCATCAATTCGATGGCCACCGAGGTAATTATTCCTAATATATATAACCTCATCACGTCAACGATGTGGAGATAAGAATGCATGCATATTACAGGAAACTTTTACAAACCATGATAACCCATATCACTAGCTACTAGCTAATGAGAGTGTGAATGGATAGTAAAATATAGAAAAAATTTCACCATCTTGGCATCTTCCATGTTGTCAATTTAATATTTAAAAAAAAAAAAAAATGTAAATTTATTCATTCTTATTTTATTTGCATTAAAGAAATCATCATAGTTTCATGTTACTAACAAAAATTCTTATGCCTCTAGGGGTGTGGTTCAGCTGGTAGATGAACGAGTTTGGGTTTTGGGCAAATGATTTATAGATCAGTGGTTCAAATCCACCAATGGTAAAAGCTTAAAAAAAATACATGATCTAGATAAGTATATAGATAGATACTGTAAAAAAGCAAAAAAAAAAAAAAAAAAAAAAAAAAAATTCTTATTTCAATTTGGTTCAAAATAATCCTTTTGGACCATAAAAGTTAAGTTTAATGTCAATGCAAAAAGGTTTTTTAGTACTTTTAATTACAAATGTTTATTAAATAACAAAATATAATAGAAAAATATGAAGAAAAAAAATTAATATAAACTACTAATTAACAAATGAAATATCATATTTAAAACAAAACAAAGCTAATATCACAATATACAAACTTTTGAGAACATAAAAAATAATTAAATAGCATAATAAAAATGTATATATTTAAAAACTAAAACTAAAAATAAAATTACTTAGTAAAAATTAAAATTGGAAAACATAACAAAATAAATTATGTTATAATAAAATTGGAAACATAATAGGGAACAATAATTAATTAACAAAATAAAGAATAAAAGACAAGAAGAAAGAAGTAGAGATGAACGAGATAAAGAGAAAAGAGTGAGAAAATTGCCTTTGATTATAAGATAGCTTTCTGATTTTCAACAACAACAACCAACAAAATTTACAACACAAACCCCATATATATAGGCAATATCATGAGGGGTGCTTATTGAAATTAACCATCTAAATTTGACACATGGAAAGCAAAATAACACATGCATCGTGACATGTGTGTCCAAGAGATAAGAAAGAATTTATGTGGTGGAAAGACATGTGTTACAACAAATTATTAATTGTTTAATTTATTATTTTCATTTCAAAATTACTTTATATGATTTAAATTATGAAATCGGAAGAAAAAAAATTAATGAAGGCTACCATCAATGGTGGCCTACATTGAGGAAGCCAACTTCCTCCGGCAAAGGAGCCCTTCCTCCAATCAATTTAGAGGAAGCTACCTCCTGATCTAACCAAAAGGCTTCGTTTAGTGATTTCAGTTTTACGGGTTTATTTTTTCATTTTTGGTTTTTTTATATTATTTTCTTCCTATTCATAAGGGGGTAAAATATTATTTTTATATAAAATTTAATGAAAACAATCAACAGTGACTTGTTTAAATAAGTTAAAAAATAGGGATTTTTTTCACTCAATGAAACTATAAAGAAACAAACCATTGTTCTAATTAAATTGATATTTCATCCAACCACATGATGATTTTGATATTTTCCACGAAATATATGTAAATCAACAAAAGTTGATTGCATTTTTTAGTGCAATCAGCCAATCACGTTAATTGATAACAAGAATATGGGTTTATTTGTTTAATTGGTAAGAATGTGTGTATGATCCAGGGAGTGCATGCTGATTGTATATTATGTATTCAATTATAATCGTGATATGTGACTTATCATATAGTATGATCACAACAGATGATACAATATTTTTCAGAAATGCATCTGAAGTTTCATGCTGCATCCTGATGCCTAATATTTTTCGATCTTAGGCTGTATTAATTTATTTTACAATCTTGATTTGTTTTTTTTTTTTTTTTTAACTACAGCAATTGTAATTGGTACACAAGAAAACAAGAAATATGTCATAATTAAATATTTCAAATAATATGAAATTGTTTTTGAACTAATGTATCATAATATTTTTCTCTCATTGCACATCGATGTATTTAAATTAGTGTAATGCCCACGAATTATTGATTAAACATCAGTAAATATTAACTAAGTCAAAACAAATAAATTTAACAACGAATAGTTGAGAAACTGAAATTAATATAATTGAGCAGTAGAAGAAGGAAAAAAAAAAAAACTAATATATATATATTGATTTTCCTATCCATACGCACCGATATAAGGAAAATATAAAACATACAAGTCTTAGTATCGGTTTCATGCAATGGTTGGATTAGGCTCTTTTATATATATATATATATATATAAAATAAAAACATTATCTGTCAAAATTATTTTTTACCTTAACAAAAGAAAAGAAGAAGAAGAAGAAGAAGAAGAAAGAAGGAAAAAAAAAAAACTTGTGTTTATTTATCTTCTTGTCTCTATCCGTTCAACTTTCTCTCTGTCACAACATAACTACCTCTCTATGACCACCAAATTTCTTCGGCAACTAACTGTAAAAATAAAAAAATAAAAACCCAATATTTCTTGGGCAAGGTTGGATCGATGGGTTCTGCTATGTATGGTGGTTTCATTTGGTAACCGAACCTCTTAAAAGCTAATTACAAGGTCCATGCAGCCTTGCTTATAAATGAAAATAAAATCGGCCCGGACTAGAGTGACTGTTAATTTTGCTAAGCCCAACTTTGGACCCAAATTTTATCAACAATATTCTTATTACTTGTTTATTTTTTTACGTGTTTAATAACTCTATTCATGTGTCAAACAAAATATGTCCAGTCTCTTTTGTATCCATGAAAATATTTCAATATTCAATCAAATGTATTTTTGAAAAAATTCAAATAATATTTTTGTCTTTCACAAATAAATTACAACAACAGTTCGTTTTCCTTTTTGTCTTTTAATCGGCTGTAACAAATCCCAAACTTTGATTAAACGAGTTGTAATGTCTACATGTGAAACTAGGCATTGAATATTTAAATGTAAGACTCTGTTTGATTTTTTGTCTGAAGACTGAACAGTGACTGAAAATTGAAAACTGAAATATATATATATATATATTTATATATTACTGTTAGTAAAAAACTAAAATATTCATAATTTTTTTTTTCTTTAACTATTAATTAGAGATTGATAGAAAAAGTATGGAAATATGATATATATATATAATTAATTAAAAAAATGGAGAGAGATTAATCATGATAGAGTATTTCATATGGAAATAAAAAATTTAAGAAAGATAGTTTAATATGTAATATTTAATCTAATGATTTAGGAGAGAGATTTTTTTTTTTTAACAAATTAATTAGTTTGGAGTGTCTTTAAATTTTTTTGTCTTGTTTAATCATTTTAGTTTAGGTTAAAATTGTCATTAATAAAAAAAAAATCAATTTGGAATGTGAATAAATAATTTGTGGATCGTAAGGAGAAGCTCCCTTTTTTAAGTTATAAATATTTAAAAATAAATACTTTTACATCTATACCTTTCAAACTATTATTTGTTATATATTTATATTTTAATATATTAAGGACAATTATAACAAGTAATTTAATAATTTTAAAACAAAATTAGTTAGTTATTAATAATATTTTTAATTTATATAAATAATTAAAAAAAATTATATAATTTTTTTTATTTTTTTATTTTTTTATTTATATTTATATATATATATTTTTTTTGTGATTTAGTGAAATCTCATTTACCGGCTTTTAAGTATTGTAATCTCATAATGTTGGTTGATTGTGTACATGGTTTTTCTTATATATGAGAAGCCTTAGTTTCATCACTACTGTAAACCGCATCTCAGAATATCACTACTGTAATACCATCATTAGTGAAAAAGGAGTCATCTGAAATTCAAATGACTCCTTCCTACTATTTGGCAGATCCACTTAACAATCCAAGTATCCAACACCAAGATATTTGTATATTTTAATTTAAGAATTATATAAAACTAAGATAAAATTCTGGATTTCTTCCTACTATTTGGTTAAAATATTCTTGGGCAGTATTAGAATTCATTTAAAAATTCTCTTAGATTCTTAAGTTTATGGGAGGTTAAATTTGCTAGAAACCTTGCCTATAGAAGAGGTTAACATAAAAGTAATCCAAGATGTCCCACCTGTAATTAAGTCATTCCCCGAATGAGGTCAATGCAATTTACCCTAAATTCCTCAAAATCTGCAGCCACATTTTATTATCCTAAGTTGGCATAATATTAAAGAATCAAACAGCACACAGTAGACATACACAAGTTTTAGGAACATCAAGCAATTCCATAAGAGGGAGCAAACCATGCTTGGTAACGAACCCTTAGTTTCATCTAGACTGTGTTGATGTCCATTCCGTGCAAGAAAAAAAAGGTATTAATAAGTTGTATTAAATTGGAAATAAGTTATATTAGTGATGATAGTTTTGGAAGTAATAAATTGTATTAAATTCCAATGGATTTTTGTTAAGTAAAAAGTGAAATTTTTTCACTTTTCTAAACAAGTGGCCTTAGGGGTTTTTTTAAAGTGATTTTATCACTTTTTTTTTTTTTTTTTAATTTTTAATAACCATTTTCATTAAAAGAAGAGGGTAAGGCGCCCAATACACCAAACAAACAGCAGCAAGGCGAAACAACACGAGAAAAAAAAGACACATGGACCACCAAAAGCATAGAAGACAGGCAACATCAGACCCACCAAAGGAAAACGCAACCTCATAAAAACAGAGCAGTATTAGAATTCATTTAAAAATTCTCTTAGATTCTTAAGTTTATGGGAGGTTAAATTTGCTAGAAACCTTGCCTATAGAAGAGGTTAACATAAAAGTAATCCAAGATGTCCCACCTGTAATTAAGTCATTCCCCGAATGAGGTCAATGCAATTTACCCTAAATTCCTCAAAATCTGCAGCCACATTTTATTATCCTAAGTTGGCATAATATTAAAGAATCAAACAGCACACAGTAGACATACACAAGTTTTAGGAACATCAAGCAATTCCATAAGAGGGAGCAAACCATGCTTGGTAACGAACCCTTAGTTTCATCTAGACTGTGTTGATGTCCATTCCGTGCAAGAAAAAAAAGGTATTAATAAGTTGTATTAAATTGGAAATAAGTTATATTAGTGATGATAGTTTTGGAAGTAATAAATTGTATTAAATTCCAATGGATTTTTGTTAAGTAAAAAGTGAAATTTTTTCACTTTTCTAAACAAGTGGCCTTAGGGGTTTTTTTAAAGTGATTTTATCACTTTTTTTTTTTTTTTTTAATTTTTAATAACCATTTTCATTAAAAGAAGAGGGTAAGGCGCCCAATACACCAAACAAACAGCAGCAAGGCGAAACAACACGAGAAAAAAAAGACACATGGACCACCAAAAGCATAGAAGACAGGCAACATCAGACCCACCAAAGGAAAACGCAACCTCATAAAAACAGAGCAGTATTAGAATTCATTTAAAAATTCTCTTAGATTCTTAAGTTTATGGGAGGTTAAATTTGCTAGAAACCTTGCCTATAGAAGAGGTTAACATAAAAGTAATCCAAGATGTCCCACCTGTAATTAAGTCATTCCCCGAATGAGGTCAATGCAATTTACCCTAAATTCCTCAAAATCTGCAGCCACATTTTATTATCCTAAGTTGGCATAATATTAAAGAATCAAACAGCACACAGTAGACATACACAAGTTTTAGGAACATCAAGCAATTCCATAAGAGGGAGCAAACCATGCTTGGTAACGAACCCTTAGTTTCATCTAGACTGTGTTGATGTCCATTCCGTGCAAGAAAAAAAAGGTATTAATAAGTTGTATTAAATTGGAAATAAGTTATATTAGTGATGATAGTTTTGGAAGTAATAAATTGTATTAAATTCCAATGGATTTTTGTTAAGTAAAAAGTGAAATTTTTTCACTTTTCTAAACAAGTGGCCTTAGGGGTTTTTTTAAAGTGATTTTATCACTTTTTTTTTTTTTTTTAATTTTTAATAACCATTTTCATTAAAAGAAGAGGGTAAGGCGCCCAATACACCAAACAAACAGCAGCAAGGCGAAACAACACGAGAAAAAAAAGACACATGGACCACCAAAAGCATAGAAGACAGGCAACATCAGACCCACCAAAGGAAAACGCAACCTCATAAAAACAGAGCAGTATTAGAATTCATTTAAAAATTCTCTTAGATTCTTAAGTTTATGGGAGGTTAAATTTGCTAGAAACCTTGCCTATAGAAGAGGTTAACATAAAAGTAATCCAAGATGTCCCACCTGTAATTAAGTCATTCCCCGAATGAGGTCAATGCAATTTACCCTAAATTCCTCAAAATCTGCAGCCACATTTTATTATCCTAAGTTGGCATAATATTAAAGAATCAAACAGCACACAGTAGACATACACAAGTTTTAGGAACATCAAGCAATTCCATAAGAGGGAGCAAACCATGCTTGGTAACGAACCCTTAGTTTCATCTAGACTGTGTTGATGTCCATTCCGTGCAAGAAAAAAAAGGTATTAATAAGTTGTATTAAATTGGAAATAAGTTATATTAGTGATGATAGTTTTGGAAGTAATAAATTGTATTAAATTCCAATGGATTTTTGTTAAGTAAAAAGTGAAATTTTTTCACTTTTCTAACAAGTGGCCTTAGGGGTTTTTTTAAAGTGATTTTATCACTTTTTTTTTTTTTTTTTTTTTAATTTTTAATAACCATTTTCATTAAAAGAAGAGGGTAAGGCGCCCAATACACCAAACAAACAGCAGCAAGGCGAAACAACACGAGAAAAAAAAGACACATGGACCACCAAAAGCATAGAAGACAGGCAACATCAGACCCACCAAAGGAAAACGCAACCTCATAAAAACAGAGCAGTATTAGAATTCATTTAAAAATTCTCTTAGATTCTTAAGTTTATGGGAGGTTAAATTTGCTAGAAACCTTGCCTATAGAAGAGGTTAACATAAAAGTAATCCAAGATGTCCCACCTGTAATTAAGTCATTCCCCGAATGAGGTCAATGCAATTTACCCTAAATTCCTCAAAATCTGCAGCCACATTTTATTATCCTAAGTTGGCATAATATTAAAGAATCAAACAGCACACAGTAGACATACACAAGTTTTAGGAACATCAAGCAATTCCATAAGAGGGAGCAAACCATGCTTGGTAACGAACCCTTAGTTTCATCTAGACTGTGTTGATGTCCATTCCGTGCAAGAAAAAAAAGGTATTAATAAGTTGTATTAAATTGGAAATAAGTTATATTAGTGATGATAGTTTTGGAAGTAATAAATTGTATTAAATTCCAATGGATTTTTGTTAAGTAAAAAGTGAAATTTTTTCACTTTTCTAAACAAGTGGCCTTAGGGGTTTTTTTAAAGTGATTTTATCACTTTTTTTTTTTTTTTTTTTTAATTTTTAATAACCATTTTCATTAAAAGAAGAGGGTAAGGCGCCCAATACACCAAACAAACAGCAGCAAGGCGAAACAACACGAGAAAAAAAAGACACATGGACCACCAAAAGCATAGAAGACAGGCAACATCAGACCCACCAAAGGAAAACGCAACCTCATAAAAACAGAGCATCTAGAAAAAACGAAAACAGAGCACCCCAACCAGCCCCAGCAAAAACGCATCAGACTCCCCAATGAACTATGTCTCCTCGAGAGCTAGACCCCATTTTAGCTAAGCTATCCGCAAATGAGTTAAAAATCCTAGAGTCATAGACAACCTCCATCCCACCCCATGAATCCATATTGCACCGAATATCGTACACCAAATTTACATGATTTAAACTGCCGAAATCATCCTTGTTAATCCACGATACGCCCACCTTCGAGTCGTTGACTGTTGAGAAGGGGATTGGAACAGCACAAATCAACAACCATTTTTATAGCTAGGATTTAAGCAGAGTTTGAGTCCACGGACCCCACGAAGGAAGAAAATAAGCACAACACCTTGCCATTTGAATCTCTTAAAGCGCCACCGATACTTGTCGACCCCAGATTGCCTCTAACAGACCTGTTCACATTAAACTTAAGGTTGTTCTTCAAAGAGGGAATCCAGTCCATGATCTTGGAGGACTTCACCTTCTTTGCCTCAACACGGAGTTCTTTTACATTAAGGAGCAAGGTAGTGATAGAGTCAGACGCCCCCTTCCCCACGTATTTGAACCAACACACAATCCTAAACTTGACCAAATCAGAAGTGTGCACTACGACGGCTCTTTTCCATTGAACACTTTCTGGTTTTGAAATTCCCAAATGGTCCAAGCAATGACACTAAACAGAGAAAGCCAAACCCTCTCACTTTTAGAAGCTGGACACAGCCCCATCCATTAATCGAACTGTTCACACACCAAGAGACCCCCCACCAATTCATACATTCATTCCATAATTTTGTCGTCCACGGACAGTGAATGAAAATGTGGTTTATTGTCTCCGTATCCTACAAGCACACGGGACACTCCACGTTCTGAATTTGAGCCATGCCATATCTTTGTAACAACCCTCTTACCATAATTTTCCTTTTGTACAGCTGCCAAAGGAAAATTTCGAATTTGGGAGGGCATATTCCTCTCCAAATAACTTTGTGAATTCAAGAAGGTTTGCAAGCCAACTCCTCCAAACCTCGTCTAAAAGAGGCCACCATGAACGCGCCATTTGGGCAAAGATTCCAAGTCAAAGCATCAACTATTTGGCTTCGAATAGGGACACACTCCAAAAAAGTTTGAAAAATTTTCCATTGGTCATTTTCCTAGTCGAAAGGCAACCTTCTTGTTTGCACATCCCACACCTATTTCTTCCCGACCCACCTTCTGAAATCTTGAATGGCACATTTCTTCTTGACAGCCAACGCAAACATCCTCGGGAAGGCTTCTCTTAACAGTTTTGAGTCCCCTCTTCCCACTACCACTTTGAATCCACCCTCTATCAGACCTGCAGCTAAGGAATTCGGTTTCCTCAGGCTGTGAATGGCCCTAACAAAGAAGGAATCCGCCTTTGAGTGATTCCACTCCCACATCAACACATTGTCTTTAATGAAGCACATTAAGTGTCATTAAGTATTATGCAGAAAAATCAAACAGGCCTAAGTCACATTGCTATATATAAATGGAAGCTTGTACGGTTGTACCTATTATCAAAATTGAAAGAAAACATCATCCATGTACGTTAATTATTAGTAGATAATACTAGCTAAAATTTTGATATAATTCAATAAGTTTTTTATAATTAGTACTTCATATATATGTACATTTATCCAATATAATCATGTTATATATATATATATATTCCTGGTAATTCCTATATATATATATGTGTGTAAACAATGTCATGGAAGATTTTTTCCTAATTCTAAACATTTTGGAATCCATTTTAGATCACAAACAATTGATATTTGTAAGTTCCTCATATTTTGATTAGCTTATTTCGTTGATAAACCACATTTGAGGCTTAATTTGTAAGGGTAGATGAGGTTTTTCATTGTTCGTGATCAAGCTTCAATGGCTTTCCCAAAACCTCAAGCTCAAGAGCACTTCCAAAGTATATCACTTATTCTTGACTCTTTGAAGAGATCTAGTTGCTTACACATAGGGGTGAAACCAGAAATTTTTTCTGGGTGGACTGTGGACAATTTCAAATAGATAAAAAATTACTATATAATAAAAAAAAAATCATTTTGATGGTGAATCTCGATGGTATAAGAGAATTTTTATTAGTTAAAATAAAAAAGCATACCTAGTCAATGAACACAATGAGTCTTACCCTTAAATACATAATTTAACCAAGAAAAAACATAAGAAAATAAAAATGAAATATCCATGCAATGTAAATACAATAAGATTCTAATTAAATTTTGACTTCTGAGGCTTCAGAGAAGCAAAATCATCTATTACTAAATCCGAATCAATTGTAAAAGCAAGTTCTCTTTCAATATAAATAACCATACAATTCTCAAGAAACTCGTCATCCATCTTGTTGTGCAAAGACGTTTTGAAAAGTTTCATAGCCGGAAATAAAACTTAATTTTACAACATAAACTTTAAAATAAAAATAAAAATGAAACTTACTGTTTATTATACTGACGTCTGTATATCTCCATAAATCCAAAAACTATGAAAACTCATAAAATTGAAATTCTTGGAGACTTGGAGATTAATTTATATTGTAAATCTACTGCTTTTGGTTTGTTGTTAAGGGGTTAAAATTTCCCAATTTGATTTTTGAATCAGTAAAGGATTAAAATTTCTCAATTTGATTTTTCACTTTGTTAAGGAAATACAATGGGCTTTAATAAGATTGATGCATGTTTTTAAGTTATTTGGTTATTATTAAGATAAAAAAAAAAAATGGTAAGTTAAGTTAGAATCGGAATTGGGCTGGAATATACTTATAATTAAATGGGGTGTATTTAAAACTATTAAAAAACATTTTTTTTTTCTTTTCAAAATGCTACAGCCCACCCTAGCCATGTCTAATTCCGTCTCTGATCATATCACAAGCTCTAATAAGAGGGAAAAAACTTGAATGCAAGAGCTAGGATGCGTGTAAATTTTAAGGTGTAATAATGGGCCGGGCCTATTTGGCACATCCAGGTATCGTGCCGTGCTAGGCACAGCACGTCATCGGGACAGTGCCATGCGAGGCTAAGGTTCCTGGCATGGTGTGTCAAGGTAACGGATTACCCCCAATTTGACCGTTATCCTCATATATTTTTTTTTTTTGAGTTGTGTTATTGACAATCCACTAATGATCAAATAATCCCCCTGCTTTTAAAATTTTAAAATTTATTTCCAAAACTATCCTTTTTTATTTATGTTCTAAACTTAACTCACCCCAAAAATGCTTTCTATATATTTCAAAAAAAAAAAAATCTTCTCTCTCTCTCTCTCTCTCTCTCTCTCTCTCTCTCTCTCTCTCTCTCTCTCTCTCTCTCTCTCTCTCTCTCTCTCTCTCTCTCTCTCTCTCTCTCTCTCTCTCTCTCTCTATATATATATATATCTCCCGTACACCTATTCTTAGTGTTACGGGTTAACAACCACTTTAATACTATAAACGGAAAATAGTCACTACATTTATTGTAATAAGATAATAAATACAGTCCTTAATATGTTTTTTTATTTTTCTTTATGAAAATAAATTGGTTGTTAACATGTGCCCCCAGGTTAATGCTACCCATATATATATATATATATATAGATTAAGCCCTGTACCTTTTTCCTCCGTTACTTTTACTCACATCCATGGCCTATTGTATTTTTTTTTTCCTTCATGTTTCTTATCATTTAGGGAAGATAAAAATTTATTTAATCATATTGTGTTCATTAGAGAGCCCAAAAAAAAAAAAAAAAAAAAAAAAAAAAACAACTTAATTTTAAATAATAATTGCTTTGGATGATATTATCAGTTTCTTCAATAATACGAGTCTTATGCAAGAAATTAAACAAATAAATTTAGGGTTTAAAGTGTTAATATATATATATATGTATATATTTTTCTAGATAAACATGTTATTTGTGGATGTGGTGTTTTATTAGAATTTAATTATAGCATTTTTTTTTTTTTTTGTTGAAATATATAGAGAGCATTTGGGTTAATTATTTGGATTATATAGTATACTTATATATATATATACGGTCCCGTTCTGGTCAGTGCGTACCGATATAACTTACATCAATGTGTTGCATGTGGACCGCTGATTATGAAGAAGTTTTGACAAGTGCATACACTTTGAGTCAAAGTATGTAAATCTAATGATCCATATCCAAAGCACTGATGAAGTTATATCGGTACTTACTGACTTGA
Source organism: Acer campestre (assembly GCA_954870605.1). NCBI lineage: Eukaryota > Viridiplantae > Streptophyta > Magnoliopsida > Sapindales > Sapindaceae > Acer > Acer campestre. The sequence goes on along the minus strand of OX940811.1, from coordinate 5,567,021 downwards.
ATATTTCTGTATGTATATATATATAAAATAATAATAATACTATTTATTCTTTCAAAAGCCATTTCCATGCCTATGTAAACAAAAAAAAAACAAAAAACAAAAAACAACTAAGTAGATAAACAAATTCATCTAATAAACAACTTGAGCGTTTAATAATTGGGAATAATTGAAATCTTAAGAAAAAAACTTAATTTCTGACTTATGATTATAATATTTATTAAAAATGATTGGAAATCAAATTCCGTAAATTCCATACACAAGTTACTATACCTAAGAAATTGAGTTACTTTTCTGATTCCATTTCCAATAATACTCGATTCAATATATTTTAATTCTCAATTAGTAATTTTGATTCCGATTTCGTTTCCAATAATACTTGATTCTCATTTATTTTTATTCTAAATTAGTAATAAAAATTAGTTTGTCTAATTCAATTTTTATGACACTTGATTTGCTTCTATTTTTATTCTCAATCAATTAATAAACAACACCTCAAATAAACAAATGTCAAAAACCACCATCCCCATGCATATACACAAAAGTCAAGAAGTGACAATTGTTAAGTGATAACCTTGGAATATGCTGACGTCATTAGTGACGTCAGTCGTTTGTTTCAATCGTCTTCGCTTACAAAAGAGTTATAGATTAATAATAATAAAAAAAAAAACAAAGGATTTTATATTTCGATTAGAAGTTGATTGCTTTCGATTAGAGTTGTAATATGCAGCTGCTTAATGGAATCAGTATCACAGTACTAAAATCATTCTTCTCTGTTTCATAATTTTACAGAAGAAACTGTTGTTTGAAAAATGTCAACCTCTCACTCTCAGTGCTTTGTGAACCCACCAACCCTCAGTCCTACCTGTGGAGCTGGGACTGTTCAGGAACTTGGAGGCCTCAAGACATATGTCACAGGCCCTTCAGATTCCAAGCTCGCTGTCCTTCTCATTTCTGATATTTTTGGTAACTACCCATCTCTACTTACTCGATCTTTTTTCAATTTCCATAATCTGCATTGTTTTGTGGTAAATGGTGTGTGAGAAAATGTGCTCTAATGCCTTTTCTTTTTGAAACATTTTGCAGGGTACGAAGCCCCTAAATTCAGGTATGGTATAAATATAATTGAGTGTTGATTTAGCTTCTTGACAATAATATTATTAATTTTAGATACTGGAATTCATATAATGACAACTATTTCTGTCTCAATTGCACCTGTTTTGGTTATGTACTTGTATTTATCGGATGCCCCGCACTAGAATGCATCAGATGTTATTATCATTAGGTGCTGTGTGAATAAGGAATGTCCAATTTTGATCTGCAAATGGGAAAATGATTTTCATTGATAATGAATTGTAACTTGTAAGTCGAATCATGTCGATAATTTTTCTGCAGTTCTACAAGGAATTAATGCTTGTAATCTTTTCTAACTTCAGTACATGTTCATAAATTCCATGGTAGATTGTCTCTTTTTAGTACTTCCATTTGGTTGCTTTAATTTGAAGGGGAAAGTGAGTGATTCTGTTTTCTGATAGTCAACTGTTGAGCCTTGTCGAAAGATAATTCACATTGCACAGTCGAAAGGAGTAGAAAATTTCTCTCTTGCTTTGAATTAGGTTTTCGTTTGTTCCAACTAAGGAGTTAAATGTGCCGAATTTCATTGAATCATGTCATGGTGTGAGACTGATTATGGAATAGCATATGCGTACTCTTATGTTACACCTATAACACAGCTTCCTGGGCATTGAAAAAGGGAAATAAAACAATCTGAAAGCCCTCTCCATCTTTCGATTTTTATTGAATTATATTTTTTTTAAACCTTATTAGTTCATATGTTTATCAGTAGCATATGATTTCTGCACTATCTTGTTTTAAAGGAAACTTGCAGACAAAGTTGCAGCTGCTGGATTCTTAGCCGTAGCTCCTGATTTCTTTTATGGTGATCCTGTTGACTTAAGCAATCCTCAATTTGATCGAGATGAATGGAGAAAAGTTCATACAACTGTGAGTTCTTGCTTGCGGATTTCTGATTTCTGATTTCTGATTTGTTATATGCATCAATGTCAACATAAAAGGACTGAATCTATTTATTTAACAATTTAGCCATAGGTAACCATCCTAGTTGGAAGGTGACTGAGACGATAATAGGAAGGCACGTCTTGAAGTGTATTTTTGAAGTCAATTTAACAAGTAACAAATGATCTAGAGAAACAATTAGACAAACATACTTATCAGAAAAAAGAAATAAAAAAATAATTGACTCTACATAATTGCCACCGAAGTGAATTAGAGGTTTAGAGTTGTCATCATATTCAAACTTATGCATCAGTAAATTCTCTCTGGCTAAACTCGAGAGATTGCAAATGTATGATGAAGCTTGAGATTTTGAAAGTGAAAAAGTGACCTTCTAGCCTTAATTGTTTTACATTTAGCTTAACTTCCATAACTATCATGTAGGATAAAGGTTATGAAGATGCCAAACCAGTAATTGCCGCTCTGAGAAGTAAAGGTGTGTCTGCTATAGGGGCTGCAGGGTTTTGTTGGGGAGGTGAGCTTTTTTCGCTCTCGTTTTTACCATTACAAGGAGCTACATGGTTATATGTCTTCAATTCGTTGGAACATGTTCACGGAGCATGGATCTATACTAATCAATTAGATAAAAATTCCATTGCTTGCAACAGGGAGAGTAGCTGTGAAGTTGGCTGGTTGTGTTGATATTCAGGCTGCAGTTCTGCTGCATCCTAGTCGAGTCACTGAAGATGATATCAATGGTAAGTTTTATGCTTTTCAGAGTCGCTCTATGAATTTGTCACTGATGGAGCATTGTTTGTTTCAGAGGTCAAGGTTCCATTTGCTATTTTGGGAGCTGAGATTGATCATATTGCTCCAGCAGAACAACTGAAAGATTTTGGAGATAAATTATCAGCAAAAGCTGAGGTAACAAAACTATAAATAGAAAAGTTTTTTTCTTTTTGTCGTTCCTTCAAAATCAGAAAATTTAGGCAGTGCAAATTTGTGTTTCAATCAAAAGCTATGGAAAAACTTAACTAGCTCTCTTATGAATTCCTTGGCTTTTGATGAGACCTGAACATATGCTAATGTAAAGAATCATCTCTTTCAATAGTGGATTGGACAAACTAATTTTTGTGCAGAGTTTAAAAGAACAAAGGTTACATAAGATTCTTCTCTTTTGAATAAAGTGGCATTTCTTTTCTATATGGGAATTTGCATATTCAACCTTATGTTCATTTGTCTTATTACTAATTGCAGTTCGATAGTTTTGTGAAAATATACCCCGGTGTTGCACATGGATGGACTGTAAAGCACAACGATGAAGATGAATTTGCTGTCAAGAGCGCAGAAGAGGCACATGAAGACATGTTGAATTGGTTTATTAAGTATGTCAAGTGAGATAGATATGAGATATGAGTGAACTTTCCGGTAGGGTAATTGCACTTGTGGCCAACAACCATTTGGCTTAGTATTATCCTTGTAGTTTCATGATGTTATCATCATCATTGATGGTTGTTTGTCTACTTGGATTGGAAGAAGATCATCGTGTTGATACTCTTTTTTTTTAATAAAGTCAAGCAAGAGAGCAGTTGATCATGTTGATACTCTCACTTTGTATTGAAACTTGTTGAATTCAGTGTCAGAAACCTGGTTTGTAATTCAAACAATTCATAGCAAAAACAGCTTCAACTTACAAACATATATCTGCATTTTTTTTTTTAAATTTCCTTGGGCAAAGAGCCAAAGACAAGGTTAGACACAGCTGGTTTTCTTTGCAGAAAAATCGGTAGAAAAATATCATCACTAGTATTAGGTTACTAACATCATATCACAAGCTCTGATCAAAGGGGAAAAAAACTTGAATGCAGGAGGTAGGATGCCCGGACAATACGTCTTTTGTTACGATCTTGTCACAAGATAAAATGGAAGATGTATCTACCCTTCGTCGGTTACGCTGTTAAGTGGCAAAATGGAAGATGCATAGTGGGAAAAAAAAACCTTAAATGCATAGTTTAAAATATCCACAATTTTTGTGATATATTGGTCGATATTTCTATAATTTAAAAGTACCAATATAGATATGGGGTATAATATCTTTTCCGTAAAATATCAATGAAATATCCGTAAATATCCTTAAAATATAGTGTACTTTTACTTAATATCGTGGATATATCTATGAAATATCCACGATATTTCCGTCAATGTAGAGTGAAAAATTGATGATATTCTCTAACGTTTTTATCTTCATTTTTGTTTTGTATGTTATTTATTTATTTTTTTTTATTTTTTTTTGATGTAATATATTTCTATGACATGAAAATTGAGTATGAAATGAACATAAAATATAATTTTTAAACTATTGATAAATGCTTATTCACAACCGGCAAGTTCATGATTGTATAGAAAACCATTCAAATTTTATGACATGGTATCAATATTGTATTAATTAAGATGATAGTCTCACAAGGTTTGAACCACCCAGGTCTTCCTTTTAGTATTAAAATTTATATGACATGTATAATGAAAACTATTAGAGAATGAAATTTTAATGGAAGATTTTAAATTTTATACGGCTTGTGTGCATCACATTCATATTTATACCACATAGTTGTCGGATATTATATATCTTTGAAGAAAATGTGTTTTTTTTTTAGATTATATTAATATTTTAAAAAAAGTTTCAATAGCAAATTTAATGGTTTTAGTCAACTTTTTGTACTTTATTTAAATTTTACTTCAATATTGTTGACGGTGATTTTTGGATTGACTCGGTCAACAATAATATATTAATCAAAACAAACAAATAAAGAAAATAAATCAACGCATGCAAAACAAATTTTACGTGGAAAACCCTTGAATGAGAAAAAATCACGGTGCCCCTTGAGGGCAAGAGAAATCATTATGAATCGCTTAAGATTTACACACTCAGATCTCTCACACAATTTGCCTGATTATTCTCTCTATGATCTCGAACCCCTTTTCATGGGACTTATGGTTCTATTTATACTAGTCCTTCTAGGGTTTCTCGTGCCTATACCGTATTAGTAGGGGAGTTCCTATTTTTAATCATACAAGGAGTCTAGAGTTTGCAAGCAGTTTTAGGGTTTGTTTCCTGTTTGGACTCTTCTTTGTTAAAGTCTGTTGGATCCTATCCAGAGTAGGGTTTGATCTTCAGGCTTTGTATCCGGTCGAATTCTTGACATGGAAAGTATACTGGAATTAGACTATTCTTCTGGTTGTATATTTCTTGGCGAACACCTTAGGTCGGCGAGCGCACTTTGCCTTTTTGTTGGTCAACCAGTTGTGGCGAGCACACCTCTACTTTGAACCGGCGAGCATGCCAGCTGGCGTGTCTTTGACCGATCTCCTCTCGTTGATTGGTCAATGAGTGACGTGTTTATTTACTTGACCCGTCTTTATTGCACCTTTTTCTGACGTGTTCTATTACCAAATTTATACATACAACAAATATCTATCGATATTAATATATTAATCAATATTTCTATCAAATCGTAGTACCAATATATCAATCGACATGGATATTTTCATCCTTACTTGAATACAATGGGAATATGCACCCTATATACGTCTTTCGTTACGATATTTTCATGCAACAAAACGGAAATTGTATATACCACATGTCTTTGGTTACGTTGATGTCAAATTGTAGTCAATCGGCAAAATGAATGGAGGAAGATGCGTCATGTAATACGATTTAAAAAAATTGCATAAATAGTGCATGAAATCCCAATTTATGTCGTTTAATTTTATAAGTAAAGCGTTTTTAAAATCCTTAATTATTTTTCCTAGTGTCTTGTGTGAAATTACATGGTGAGCAAAAATGAATCAGTATATGTTGATTTCATTATTTTTCCTTTAAATGCTAGTTTATAATAATTAAAAATTCAATAGTATAAGAACGAAACCTTAACTTGATCGATTAATATCTTGTTTACAAGTTAATTCGAAACATTGAGTAGGCATAGCTGGGGAACATTGATGATCTAGTTCTCTCGTCTCTTGATCACAAATCAATTCTCTTTTAAATGCTTCCGAAGATTAATTTAGTCTTAATTCAATCATAAACTCTCTTAAATTTGGTTACTTTTACTTATCTTTAATTAGAATTAGTTGTAGTTGATATATCACTTTTCCCCGTGGAACGAACTCTAATTGCCTATGTACGTATCTCTATGATTTGTGCACTTACGAGTTTAGTAAAACACAATTTTCACATCATACCCCACTAATAAATTTCCTTTCTAACTTTATTATTTATTTGTGATTATTGTGATTACTGTGTTTATTAAAATAAGTTGAAAATCTGATTAATAAAGGTCCTTATTTTATTCCCGAATTAGTAAATGCTCTCTTAAAGGGAAAGTGGCTTACAACACAATCTTATTTTCAAGATTTGAAAAGTGGTTTTGTGCCTTAATTTGTTAATCAGAAAGTCATTGTCTTAGCAAATATGCATAGCACGTACACATCAACTAATTAAGCATAACCTTTACATTGACTACCATTGATGCACCATGAAAACTATCTATGCCAGAAAACACAGAAGCAAATCTTTACAAAGTCAAGATTTTCCTACATATTTAATCAAAACTTTTATTTATTTATTTATTTATTTTTGTATAAAAAATTAACAAAATTATCTGGAAATCTTTTTCTTGTGACTGTCTCCAGTAGACTTAAATTTTGCACTAATCACAATCTGGAATTAAGTACCATTTCTCTCGTTGAGAATTTGAGAATCATTCTTCAAACCTAGACACAACCCTAATTTTCCCAAAACTTTGTGAAACAAAGGCACATTCTTAATTTTTTGACCAGTTTTGGGTTCAATCGTCTTCTTCCTCTCAACATTTTCTGGCTTCTTTAAACCATTCTGCAAAGAAGTTCCATTCCTGGAGAATTCCAGGGAAAGCTGTGGAATGAGTTTGTTCATCGAGTCTCTAAAAGTTCTTGATACTTTGATTTTTTTGTTCTTAGAAAATGATGATGGCCCATAATAAGAAAACAAACCAATCCTGACACGACTGTCTCTGTAGGCCTTGGAAGCTCTCAAGATGGTGAATGCACGATCCTGGAAATGTTGAACAACAAAGCTTTCGAAATTCTTTGGGGGTTTTTGAAGCTGGGAAAGCATTGTTCTGCAGGACAACGCGAAATTTCTTTCTATGTAACCTTCCCAATAGGATGCCCAATAGGGTGCTGGCCTGTTCAAACTCTCAGTATCGAGAACTAGTCCTTGGATCGAAACCAAAACCTGAAGAATCGTGGACACAGCAGGGTTCCATATTTCGTTTCCTTTGCCAGGCCAAGTGTCCAAGAGGTTCAAACAAACATAACCGCTCGGGAACAGGTATGGATTCAGTTGGGGGCCATGTGGCATGTAAAAAACCTGAGGAGGATTTTCAGGATAATCGGAAGGGATTGCGATGTCAAAGAAGAATAGAGCGTCGTGGTAGGGAGTCCCTTGAGCTCCAATGATCACAGCTCTGAGCAGATCAATCCTTTTTTCATAGGCTCTCACAAATATCGAATCAGGAAGAGTGTTGCTAAGAATTTTCCACTCTCTCATGATCTTCTTGTACACACAACTCCCGGTATCGGTGAAGCAATTTTGACTCTTGTTTTTAGCATAGTAATGGTCTGAGTAGTCTTCTACAAGATCAAAATTTTCGAAATTTTTCTTTTTGATGCTCTGCTCTAAGCCTGAACTCAAAAAATTTAGAGAAATTCAAGTCATATGAAGAAAAAGAACAAAATCATATATAATACATACAAGCACAAGCTCAATGTGGGTGCCAATTTTTAAATTCAGAATAATAATAATAATAATGATAATAATAGTAATAATAGTAAAATTGACAATGATAAAAACCTGAAGCCATGACTGTTCTCCAAAATCAAGCTCTGCCTTGTGTTTGAACCAAGATTGAGAAATTCTCTATAGAACAAAAATAAAATAAAAAAACAAGTGACAACTAGGGTTTTTATAAGTTTCTTGTTATATAAGAGTACTAGGAGTAGGACTGCTAATCGCCAATGGTTTCTCGGTTTGTGATGGACACTTCCTGTGTTTTTCTGTTTCAGACGGGATTTAGGTGTGTTTTTTTTATTTTATTTTTTAGAAAGTTTTTTTTTTTTTTTTTTTTTTAGTTTGATTAGGAATCAAGTTTAGGTTTTGCAAATAAATCAAACTTACTTTTATCCTTATTTTTTTAGTCAAATTAAGAGTCCTGAATCCAACCGGTTCTAATTTGTTTTATTTTATTTTTTTCTTTTAAGTCAAGTTAGAAGTCCTGAATCCTAACGGATTCTAATTTGATCTTTTTCTTTTTAGTTAAGTTATCTAACTTTTTCATCCTATTTAATTGATTTAATATAAAATCAATTTTATCCTAATTATATATCTAAATCTATTTATTTATAAAACTGGTGATTCATCATTTCTTCTCTCAAATCTATATATATATATATATACACACTAAATATAATTATTCGTTTTAAAAAACAAAAGAAAAAATTATTTTGCAAAAAACATTTAAAATAAATTAATATCATCCCCTTATTTACCAAAATGCCACTCCTTTGATGGAATTGGATGAAATTAGATGGAATGGTCATTAGTGTCACACTTTTTGCTAAAAATGGCCATTTTGAAACCAATTCTCAATCTAGTGGCCATTTTGATAATGTGTCATCAAATTGATAGCCACCGGGATAATTATCCTTATTTTTTTTCTTGCTCCTTAATTTGTTTCGGTAATTCATAGCTTTTGACGCGTCTGTACTTTATAATTTCAATTGAGATTTAACAAAGATAAAAAAATTTCCTTCCCTCTTCATCAATTTATTTACAGATAAGAAGTCAGACATAGAGTTTAAAACGAAAAGTCAAATTCGATAGTAAAATCTGATCTTCCTCCTCATATCCTATTTTAGTTTACTTCACAAAAACTACAGGATGCAAATGGTAAGTGACTGAATTAATTGAATAAGGCAAGTGAGTGATTGAGGTTTAAGGATTACTCTAATTTATTTAATTATCTGATTAAGGGCTATTTTGGTATTTGTTGTAACTTTTATAATAATTACTCTTAGCTGTGCTGAAAGAATAATTAACTATGAAATTCATCAGCAGATATTTGGTTAATTATATTAATTTTATTGTAAAAGTGCTGATATCAGTTACAATAACTAAAATATACATGATTTTATAATCGTACTTCATTTTTTTTCACTAATTATATATATTAAATCAATAATTAAGTAAAATATTTAAATTAGAAAAAAAAATTCATAACAACAATAAAATTATTTTTAAAAGATTTTATAAATAAAATCAATATTTAAGTAGAATAATTAATTTTGAGATAAAATAAGGTATATAAATGATTTTAACTTAATTTCATAAAGATAATAATGATATTTTAAATATTTATTAAATGTTGAAATAGATTATTCCAGATTATCATTTAATCACTTTTAGAAGTTTTACCAAACATCATTTATTGTCAAAATTATAAAATAAACTGATTTTAACTTTTCAAAAGTAATATCAAATTGACATATATAATACTAGTTTGTAGTACGCACGATGTTCGAGCAATGTAAATTACAGTGGGAGATTATGGCATGAATATTATATAGTGAATTGGAGTACCGATGTGCATAATATAGTGAATTGGAGTACCGATGTGCATAAGCAATATTATGTGGGATCAGTGCCGGCCTTAGGCAAAGTGAGGCCCTAGGCGCAATTGTACTGTGATACTTTTTTTTTTTTACAAATAAATTAATTTTATTGAAATGATAAGATTACAAAATACAAGTTAAAAATAAAAATAAAAATAAAAACCAAAGCGAAATAGATCTAAAAATATAATTACAAAAATCAAAGTATTATGCTTTTAGGAAAGGAAAAATCTTGAGATGAAACTTGAGATCCTCGTCTTCACTCCATCTTTTTGTTGACATGTTTGCAATGCATTCAAATACTCACTTAAAATTCACTTTTCTTGCTTTTTGAGATGCAAAATCATTTATCAAAATTTTGTATTCAAGTTTTGACATCAAATCTCATTTAAAATGCAAGTTCTCACTACCTTTTTGAGATTGAACTAAATCTTCCACTCTTTTCTTTTTCTTTCGTTTGTCATAACTAGATTCAAATTTTCTAGTAGACATTTTTACCAAAATAAAATGACGAAGGACAATAAAAACATAATTTTAATTAAATAAAATTAAAAAAAAATAGCACCTGATTTTTAGAAGAAGCAAGTTCTGATAATATTGAAGATTTGAAGTAACACTCAATCTTCCACAATAGCTACAAGAAAACAAACCCAATCAATTACTTGTTAAAACCCTAAAAAAAAAATCAAACTAATAAAATATAAATAAACATTAAATTTTAAAAAAACAATTAAAACTTACCTTCTTTTTTTTTTCCTTAATGAAACACAAGAGATTGATTGCAATTGAAGAAGAATATTGATTGAGATTGATGAAAGAGAAATCTTGATGTAGTGGGAGGTTTTGCAATGTAAAAAAAAAAAAAAAAAAGATGTTGTAATTATAAAATGAAAATGGAGTTCATATATATATATATATATATAAATTAACTTCAAATTACCTAATTAATGACAAATAATGAAACAATTCCGTTGGGTGAAGCTTTCAAAAGAAATTAATGTTTTTGAAAATAATTTTTTTTTCTTTTTCAATAACTCTTTTTTTGAGGCCCCCTAAAAAGATGAGGACTCAAATTAATGCTTTGAAAATATATGTTTTTTCCAAATTTTTTTTTAGGCCCCCAAAAGAGAGGAGGCCCTAGGCAAAGGCCTCGATTGCCTTGCCCTAAGGCCGGCCCTGTGTGGGATGACCGGTAATAAAATCAAATTAAGACTATTGAAAGGATATGATGATAATATGAGGCATGGAATTACAATCTCAATTTTATTTTTCTTATATAATATGTCTGGTAAATGAAGATGAATGTAAGAAAATAATGAGGATACTATAAGTACTTGATAAATATGAGATAGGAAAGTGAATAGTCATTGCAAATTGAATGAATCAAGAAATGCAACAAAGCTGTTATTTTTTTATTTTTTATTTTTAATGAAAATATCAAATTTAGAACCGATCAAAATCAGACATGAATTAGATAGCATCATCAGGAATGCCAGGAATCCAACCAAAAAAAAAAAAAAAAGGAAAGAAAATAGGAGTGAATATAAACAATAAACAAATAAATAAGGATGAATAAGAGAAAATTATGATAAATGATTGATCTATGAACAACATTACTAATTTAACCGCAAACCAACAGTACTATCATTCTGAAATAAAATGAGATAATAAATTAAAATGATTGATTTTCAATTGTTGGACAAAAGGTTTTGTTTAGATATTTATATTAATGTTAGTATTATCTTCATTTAACAGAATTTCAACTTCATGAAGTCATTCCATTCAATTATATATGATCAATCAACGGCTTATATTTTTATGAAAGCCCTCTCTATCTTTCGATTTTTATTGAATTATATTTTTTTAAACCTAATTAGTTCATATGTTTATCAGTAGCATATGATTTCTGCACTATTTTGTTATAAAGGAAACTTGCAGATAAAGTTGCAGCTGCTGGATTCTTAGCCGTGGCTCCTGATTTCTTTTATGGTGATCCTGTGCTGACTTGAGCAATCCTCAATTTGATCGAGATGCATGGAGAAAAGTTCGTACAACTGTGAGTTCTTGCTTGCGGATTTCTGATTTCTGATTTGTTATAATGGAAATGGTGGGTTTTGTCACTTTTCTGAGTTGGTGTTTTAAAACTATCACCACTTTAATAACTTAAGTTTAAAAAGCACCAAAGTTAGTGACTTCCAAAAATGCCCTTACTATACACAATTTTTAATTATTTTTTTGACTTTAACTTTTGGAAGATACTTTGAAGTTGTCCGAGATCTACTTCTCTATCTGTCTTAAAGTGGAAAGCTCTATAAATTGAAATCCAAGTTTATTTTCTTCTCCAACGAGTTCAACATTCATATAGTTACATAAGATCACTCATCTTATCAGGTTATGAATATCAAAATTCATACAATGAAAGTCAAAATGGAAACAGAGATAGAAAATCAACGAAACTCTAGGCCTTTGTAAATAGTTTCCGAGCCTTTTTAATTAGTTCTCGAGCTTTTCATGAACTGTCAGAGCCTTCTGTATGAACATTAAACTTTGTTTATGTTCAAGCCTTTGTTAGTTGTATACGAGCCTTTGTGAGTAATGTCCGAGACTTTTACTTAACTGCCCGAGCCTTTTACTTAACTGTCCAAGCCTTTTCCAAGTCTTTTTAACAATTTTTTGTTGATGTTAATTTTGTATCTTCGAGCCTTTTAATGAACTGCCCGAGTCTTTACTTAACTACCCGATCCTTTTTAACAACCATTTTTTCTTTTGTTAATTTTGTATCTTTGAACCTTTATATATAGTGCTCGAGTCTTTTACGTAATTGCCCGAGCCTTTTACACAACTTCACAAAGGCTCGGACAGTGTTTAAAAAGTCTCAGACAGAGCTTAGAAAGGCTCAGAGATTCAAAATTCTCACAACCAGAGGGTTTTAAATTGAAAAAAAAAAAATTACAAGAACATCAAATACTCATAAGAACATCTTTCTAATTGTTCTACTCTCCTCTAAATTCTTTTGTGTATATTCCAGGATCCAAAATATACACATCAAATATTGTTATGTATTTTCCAATCCTAGAAAATACATAAAGAGAATTTAGGATAGAGATATTATTTCTGACTTGAAATACATAAGAAGAAACAGAGAAGAAATGCAGGAGATAGAGAAAGGCAAATTTGCTTATTGTTCGATATCCTTCATTCAATTCAAAGCAAGCCTTATATAAGCATTACTAACAACTGACTCTTACGCAAATAACTGACTCCAAGTAACTGACTCTGGATGGAGGGAAACAACTATCCACTGACTACTAACTGACATCCACTACTAACACAACAATTAATACTAACTTATTGGACCACTAATTAACAAAACAAAGACATAAATAAAATGAACATATCACATTGGTGATTGAAGTTGTTTGTAAGGAGAATAAAACTATCTCAAGAATTTCTTAACTTCAAATGCCCTGCAAAACAAGCATAAAAGTAGAATGAAAAAAATTAAATGTTCATAAGGTCATTAAAAAAAAAGAACATATACATATTTCAAACTTAAAATTTAATTTACTACAAACAAGAACAACACCCATTGGAAATAATAAGATTGAACAAACCTATATCAATAAACAAATTTAAAAAATGCTCCTATTTTTACACCTCACATAGCACAATCAAACAAATTTTTTTTTACAAAAATCAAAATTTTTAAACACAAATTAATATCACAATGAATCAAATTTAACTCAAAAATATAAAATTAAACTATTGAAAAGAGAAAATAAATGAAATTATGAAAATAAAAATAAGCAAATATAACAAGAATGTAAAAGAAATAAAGAAAAAAAAAAACAAACAAACCTGAACCATAGTAGAATTAGAAGAAGGACCATAGTAGAAGTAGAAGAAAAACACATTAATAAAAAGGTTTCATGAGAAAATTTTGATTAAAAAAAATTGATTTAAGTTGGAAAGGAGGTGGCTACACGGCTACAACTCTAAATAAAAAAAATAAAAAAATAAAAATAAAAAAAAAAGAAAAAAGTGAAACATTACATGTTAGAGTTATAATTTATAGGACTTGTTGAAACCTAATATGCTAATAGTAATCGTAGGGCACATTTTTTTTCCCTCTTTTACTTTTTAACTTTTTATTTTCCCTCTTTTAGTTTTAAATTACTTTTAACTTTTTAGTTTCCCTCTTCTAATTTTTAATTACTTTTTATCATTTTATTTTCATTCATTATAAAGTTATGACGGTTTTTAAAAACCATCATAATGTTGTGATGTTTTTTTTTTATAAATATTTTAACGTTACGACGATTTTTACAAAGCGTTATAAGTTATGATACTTTTTTAAAACTATAATTATTTTGTGTTATAAAACATCATTTTTGTAGTAGTGATGTGGTTGGTCGGACCTGATAGGAGAACTATCATATATATATATATATATATATAATCATATATCTAACCCTAAAAAAACTGTAGCTTTTGTGTAATGTTGTCCAACAGTTGTTGTTGTTGGTTGGTAGATGATGAATTAATTGTGAATTGGAGGTTTTCTTCTAGCTAGAGAGTAGTCATTTCAGTGATGTCTGTGATATTGAAGATGATCTGGGGTTAGCTTTATTTTCTCCAATATTCTTCTCATTGATCTGTACATGCATGAAGATCAATTAAATTTAACCAAACCCTGTATAGCTTATATGTAAAATATCATATAGTTGCTTATGATTAATAAACCAACCTCTGAAGTGGTGGTGGTGGTAATAAAATTTAAAATCTTTCCTTAAAATTTCATTCTCTAAGGCATAGTTTGGTACTTTGGCGCACTAGGTAAACTATAGATTGGACTATTTTAATCCCTCTCCTGGTGGCACACTTCACTATAAAGTTTGTAATCCCAACCACAAAAATAATCCCACAACAGCCGGACGTAATAAGCCTATCCCCAACCTTATCCTAGGGTTATTTTTAAAGTTGACCCGACATACATTAAATGCTACTTTTATTCATCCAACTACTTTCCTCTCTCTTCGGCATGTTTTTAGGGCACGTTTGTTTGACGGGATTGGATATGATAGGCTTACTTTTAAGCCATTTCCCACGTTTGGCTAACCAACGGGATGGCATACAAATAGTCTCATCTACCCATCTTATCCCATTGCAATGGGATAAATTAATCCCAACGAAATAGATGGGATTAATTTCTTTCCCATCTTCTTTATTACACAAAAATCCCTCCAACTCAAATGATACACACAAACAGCTCTCCAAAATGGAGACCAGCCAAAGAAGTAGAGTGGACGAAAGGAAGATTCATGCCTTGTTATTTTGTTCATGGCTTGAGTTTGTTATTGAAAAAAACTCGGTAAAGGTACCACCTGATTGTGTAGCTTTTACATTGCTCCTCTACTCTCTAAGCATATGTGCGACGATGGATGGGGGTTTGTGGGTTTGTCTGCGGTGGATGGTTTGTGGTTTAGCGGTGGCGGTGATGTTGTTGGGTTTAGCGGTTGTGGCAATGGTGATGGGTTCGGCGGCGGGGGACGGTGGCGGTCTTGGAGATCCATTGGGCATCTTGGCCAAGAGATAGATCTAGTCACCAAATTAAGAAAAAAAAAATTGAGGAGAGAGCTGAGAAGAGATTAGGGTTAGGAGAGAGAAGAGAAGTGAGGAGATGGTGGTGGATGAATGGTGAGGTTGAAGATGAATAGATGGGGATGAGAGAATAAAATGAATAGATGTTGATGAGTGGTGGCCGATGGTGAAGATGAGGATGAGAAAGTGACAGTGATAGGGTTCATTTATTTATTATTATTATTAATAATTACTTATATATATATATTTTATAAAAACTTGATGAAAATAATGAAAAAAGCCTTTCATTTTATTAATTTTGACCAAATTTGACTAAACACAAGGGAGGTGTTTGTAATTTCTTATCATATTTTTAATCGTATCCTATACTGCACCAAACACATGATTAATCTATTTTTAATCCAATACTATATTGCACCAAACACATAATAACATTAAAATTAATCCCATCCAATCCAATCCAATCTCATATCTTAAAAATAGTCCAATCCTTATATGTATTATTTTATCAAAATTAATTAAAACAATTAATTTATTTTGATTATATATATTAATGGAACAATTAAAAATGTATATATATTAAAAAAAAGAAGATAAATTAAAACTGTTTTAATTTATTTTATTACTAAATAAATTTATTTATAAAAATATAAAACTATAATTTTAATAAAGTGAATTAATTTATTTACCAATGAATTCATTTTATTTTTTATATTTTATACAACTGAATTATTTTTTAGATTTATACTAATAGAATCATTTTATTTTTTATTTTTATTAATATTTTATTAATATATATATATATTTTTTATCTCTACTTTTGAAAGATATTTGTATCAAATTAAAAATATTATTATATTTAGTCCGATCTCATGTTTTATCAAAAAAAACATATTAATTCAATCTAGTCTCATGTTTCTCCAAACACAGCATAGTATTAATTTAGTCCAGTTCAATCCAGTCCAGTCCAATCACATCTCAATTCAATCCAATCCCGTGCACCATACGGGGCCTAAATGTTTTCATTATACATGCTATAGAAAAATTAATACAAAAGGAAGATCTAAGAGGTGCTACCATCTTAATTCATACAATATTGATACCATATCATAGGTGTATATCATTGGACTTTGTCCCTAGGAAGGCTAATCATGTGGCTCATATGCTTGCTAAAAACGTTTTGTCATGCGTAGGAGATCGGTTCTGGACCGGAGGAATACCCTCTTAGAGCTAATTGCCATGGGTAGATGCTTGTCTTAGTTTCTGTTTTCTGTTCTGTAAGCATTTATCAATAGTTTGAAAATTATATTTTATGTTCATTAAGTACTCAATTTTTATGTTATAGAAATATATTACATTAAAAAAATATACATCATAAGAAGATATTATATATTTACAATTTACGAATTTTTTTTTGGATATATTGCGGAAAAGATATTATATACCATATCTATATCGGTACCCATAAATTACGGAAATATAATATGAAAACTTGGATATTTTAAACTATGGTAGTAGCAGACTAGCAGTACATGATAGATATATTGTTTTGATTTTTTAGCAGTCAAAAGTGAAAAAAAGAACATGTCAGGTCCTTAGTGTTGTTCGAATCCTTCTCACTTTGAACCCAGCCAGTGGAGAAACTTGGTGGACTCTACACTTATGTCTCTGGCCTTCCTGATTCCAAACTCATCTTTATGATCTGGGTTCGTTTTTCTTCAACTAATCTGTCATCTGGGGTTCTATGTGTAGATTCCATGTCCTGCTTTTAATGATTTAGCTTTTCTTCACATTGGATGTTACCCATTTCGTTTACTCTTTTGATCTTCTGATTTTTATTTTTATTTTTTTTCATGTCCTGCAGGATATGAAGCTCCAAACTTGAGGTGTGTGTTAAGCTCATTTTTGTCTTCTGCTGTTAATATATGTGTTTGCAGTACTTGTCTTGATATAATGTTCTTGATAGTTTGCCTTTGTTACTATAATGTACTTTGATTCTGTAGACTGGTTTTCTAGCAGCTGCCACTTGTTGATTGGTCAGCAGGGCTTTTTTGAGTCGAAAAGCTGGTGGCCCGGTGCTGTGTGGATTCTATCTTTATAGTTATTCTTTTCCCAGGTTTCTGTTTATTGTTTGATGAATGTTAATACTGTTGGAAAATTTTGTGATAAACTCTTAATTTGAGAGGACAAATTGAGTATGATTAATTCCATAAAAATGGAAGATTAAAATTCGAATTCTCCTCCGTGAGAACTTCGAAATGGTATACTCAAACTCACAAAATGGTTAATAGGTGAATGAGAAATTGAGTCCCAAGATGAGCTCAAAATGTGGTGAACAATGCCACTTCCCTAAGTCAACGTTTTTGTGTGAAGAATAAGGAAAACTTTTATTGTTTGAATTCTGATATTCTTGCTTGATCACCAAGAATACAGAATCGGGTTTTTAATTATTATTTAATTAAATATTTTCCTTATTAAATCAGAAACGTATACACGAAGCTTTGGTTTGGCTTATGGACCAAGAACTAAGAATTGTGTTAAAGAAGCTTCAGTTTGGCTTATGGACCAAGAACCAAGAATTGTGTTTAAGAAGCTTCAGTTTGCTTATTCACAAAGAACAAGAATTGTGTTCAAGAAGCTTCAGTTTGTTTGTTCACCAAGAACCAAGAACCAAGAATTGTGTTCAAGAAGCTTCAGTCTAGAATTGTGTTCAAGAAGCTTCGGTTTTGCCTATAAATACCCTAGTGTTCTTTTCATATGATAATCATTCAAGAATACATTTATTTTCAAATACTACTCTATTCTCTTCTCTATTCTTGGTAAGTTTGAGCTCGGTTTGAGTTCGCTGAGAGTGGCTTGTGCTTCGCACTTCCACTGTTAAACCGTTGTATCCTGGGAGACGATCGCTATACACATACGGTGTAATATACGGCAAAATCATCTTAAGGACACCGTGTGAAACACGGGCCTCGGTTTTCCCTAACCGATTTTTCTAACGTGTTGGTTTGTGTTGTTTTGCTTTCTGTTTATACAGGTCCTGACCAGATTGTTGATTTACAAATAACAAATACCACCTTTAAATATTTATTTAAATATTAAAAAAAAATTGAGATCCACTTGATGATGAGATCCTCTCAATAATCCATGGCAAAAACCCAGATTTCATCTCCACCGTTCATCGGCACACCGGTTCCACCATCATCATCAATCATCATCACTCTCTCACCATGGTCTCCACCTTCTCCCTCCACCAGAGTCGAGCTCAAATCCAATAGCAACATGCCAACAAACAATGTACAAGGAAACCTACCATTCCCTTTCTCTATGAAATGAAAACAACTTCCATATGACATACCAACCAACAATTCAATCCTCAAACCCGACTTGTCAAATAGGAAGAATAAATATACACGGAATTGGACCTCCCACTTTCAACCCAAGCCAACAGACAAAATCAAACAGGTTTTCTTGGAAGCTAAGCTTGACTCTGGTAGAGGCGAGTTACGGTGAGGGAGAAGGTGTGATTATAATTTAATATTAAAATATAAAAAGTATTTGAAAGAGATTTTGGAAAATTAAAATGTAATAACAAAAAACTTTTAGGGGCAAAATTGATCTTTTATACATTTGGTTATAGTTGACCGTTAGTGAAATTACCCCTTTCTATAAATATAATGAGTAAATATATGTGCAACCGGGGTCGCGGCACCGCCGTGGCCTCGTAGTGCAAAAAAGAAAAAAAACGTGCTGGTCCAATGTATTTATTACGTGGGTCCCACCTGTTTTTTCATTTTTTTACACTATGGGGCCGCGCCGATGCCGCGAACCCTGGTTGTATGTAGCACAACCCAAATATAATACGGTGACGTCAGGAATGATGAAAAGAGTCGAAGGATTTATGTTGCTTTACTGACATAATTATTTATAGGGTGAAATTCATTTTAGTCCCTCTAGTTTGACCTAATAGCCAAAGTGGTCCCCCGGTTTTCAGCTTTCTCTTGACAGGTCCCTCTAGTTTCCAAAAACCTGTATTTTGGTCTCTGCCGTCCAATTCCGTTAGGGTTCCGTTAGATCATTAAGGGTATAATGGTAAAAGCAAGGTTAAAATTAATAGTTTCAATTAAAAACAATTAAAATTTTGAATTAAAAAATAAACATTAATTTTTTTTAATAATATATATATAACAGATTTAAAAAAACAAATAAATAAAATAAAATAAAACAAAACAAATAAATATAAAATAAAATAAAACAAAACAAATGAATATATATCACCATCAGTATCACTATCTGGAAACCCAGTCCAAATTAACAAACAAACAAAAAATCGAAATAAAATAAGTAATACTAAATCATCATCATCGACCTAAATCAGAGGCAGCATCGACCAAAATCATCATCTCCCACATCCATATCTTCTTCAATCAACAACATCATAAACAAACTCATTTGACCAAACTTCAATCACAACAACAACCACAATGATCCCAAAATCTCACAAAAATCCCAATTTTTAGACAAACCCACTTTACAAAAACCTCAAAATTCTCAGAAAAACCTAAACTTGACACACACCCACTTCACAAAAATCAACAAAAACCCCAATAGCATCCACAAAACCGCAATAAGAAGAAGAAGCATCAGCAGTTTTGTGAGCATCAGCGAGCCAGAAGCAGATCTGAGATGCGTGCAGATCGTTGAGAAGAAGAAGCATCAGCAGTTTGGTGATGGTGGTGAGAAGGATTATGAGCAATAAGCTTGTAGTAGACTTGTTCGCCGACACAGTTGATGAAGAAGACGAAAAAGGAAGATGAAAGATTTGGGTTTGGGTTGTGTTGAATTGACGAACAACGAAGAAGATAGATCTGGTTTCAAGTTTTTTTTTTTTTTTTTTTTTTTTTTTTTTTTTTTTTTGAACCTTAATTGAATTTGGGTTGTATTGAATCTGTTGGTGGTGTTTGATTGAATGTGGATTGGGGTTTTGATCGTGATTTCAAAGTCTAAGCTTGGGATTTTTGATAAATCAAAATAAGACTAATTAAAAGTGGGTTGGGTTATCAAAAAAAAAAAAAAAAGTGGTTGGGGTTTTGATCGAAATCAGGCTTAGATGATAAATCAGAACTTATCAGATCTTGGTTTGTTTTTATTTTTATATTTAATTAGTCTTATTTTTAAATTAATTTATTATAAATGTAATTAGTTTTATTTATAAATGTAATTAGTTTTATTTATAAATTTAATTAGTTTTAATTAGTATTATTAATTTATTAATTTAAATGTATTTAATATATATTATTTTTTTTTAATTTTTTAATTTTGAGATTTTCTTTATATTTTTATTGTTTTATTTTTTTAATCAGGGGCAGCAGGGTCATTTGACCCTCTGACCCTGTCAGAAAGCACTTTTTCAACGAAAAATTTAACAGAAGGACTTAACGGGAGAATACTGAAAACCGGGGGACCACTTTGGCTATTAGGTCAAACTAGAGGGATTAAAATGAATTTCACCCTTATTTATATATAGGATTGTTTATGTTGCAGAGTGCAGACTAGCAGCCGTTGATATCAAAAGTGAAAAAAAGAACATGTCAGGTCCTCAGTGTTGTTCGAATCCTCCAACTTTGAACCCAGCCTGTGGAGCAGGACATGTTGAGAAACTTGGTGGACTCGACACTTATGTCTCTGGTCTTCCTGATTCCAAGCTCGCCGTTTTTCTTATTTCTGACGTTTTTGGTACTTATTCCATCTTTATGATCTGTTTTTTTTTTTTCTTCAACTAATCTGTCATCTGGGCCTCTGGGGTTTTCTCTACTTTGATCATTTTATATAAGATTCATGTGTTTGTTGTTTCATTATCAAATGTTTAATGGGTTCTCTTCATTATGTATGTTTGTTCTTTGCTTATAAAATTTTTGTTGGGTTCTATGTGTAGATTCCATGTTCTGCTTTTAATGATTTAGCTTTTCTTCACATTGGATATTAGTATATTACCCATTTCGTTTACTCTTTTGATCTTCTGATTTTTTTTTTTCGTGTCCTGACTTGATCTGCAGGATATGAAGCTCCAAACTTGAGGTGAGTGTTAAGTTCATTTTTGTCTTCTGCCGTTAATATATGTGTTTGCAGTACTTGTTTTGATATGATTGAGATTGTCTTTATTGCTATTCTTTGGTTTTACTGTTTGTGGCACGAATTGAGATAGATTTGTAAATTTCGACCTTAATTCAATCCTCAATTGGGATAGTTAGTGGACACTACCAAATTTAATGTACTTTGATTTCACTTGAGAATTTGAGTGTGGAAAAAAGAAATTTATGATGGTCGATACTGATAGGGAACTATTTTAGGCAAGGTTTTAAAAGGCGAAATCGAGCCTCGAGGCGGTTGACCACCGCCTCACGAGGCGTACGCCTTGAGGCGAAACGAGGCGTAAGCCTCAATTAATTAATAAAAAAAAATAAAAAAAGCATTAAAAAATTATAAAAAGAAACTAGAAATTCATACCATAATATGAATGACCCAATAACATTACTATAAAATAAAAATACACAACATGATTTAGTTCATAATAGAGAAAATTAATAACAAAGCAAAGTCACAAGACAAAAGACTAAAAACCATGAATCCTCCCATCCCAAACTAGAAATTTAGAACAAGTCTTAGAGTTAAAATCTATGACTCTACGACTTATTACTTGAATTATTCCTAATATTAACAATATACAAACAATGGACAATATTAACAATAAAAAATTGAAGATAGGATTAGTTTAGTTGTGCTAATCAGTAGATTTGCTCTTCCTATTTTTTTTTTTTTTTTTTTTTTTGTGAACTAGGGTTATTTTTAGTTTTTTTGTGTGAGTATTATGTTGTTATTTCGTAGTTTGTTTTACTAATAGGCCCAAAACCATGCGCCAAAACTAATTTGAAAATCAAAAATTAAAGGCCCAGCCAAAAAAAAAAAACAGGCCCAATACGTGGCTTATTTCAAGGCATACGCCTCATATGCCTTGAGGTGGTACGCCTTTGAGGCGTACGCCTCACAAACTGAGGCTTACGATTTACATAGGCAGCTTGAGGCGTACGCCTCGAGGCGTTTTTTCACCGTCTCACCGCCTCATCGCCTCGAGGCGTACGCCTCAAAATGCCTTTTAAAACCATGAGATTTTTAGGGAAACCATAGAAAAAGTAAAAATCGTTGTAGGATTGAAGGCATGTATAGGGCTCAATGTGTTCGTGTTCTCTTAATTACACACCTCATGGCTCTGTGTAACATTTGTTTCTTTTTTTTCACTCGAACACTGGTTTTCCTCCAGCAGCTAAGACAAACCTGGTCATATATGAACTCTGCTTATATTATTTAAAGAACTGGTTCCATATTGATCTTTTCTTTAGTTCCATTAGGTTTTTGTACTCATAGATGTTAGTGTCCTGTGGTCCCCTCAACTTAGTATCTAAAGCTCAACCAAATGAACATGGTGAAAACTCCACTAACTCCTGGTCTTACCTTTTATCTCAATAATCCGATTTGCAAAATGGAAATTAATTCGTAGTATACGATTGAAACCTAATATGTGAACATACTATTGATTCCGACAATTTTAATCCGGTGAAGCAGATTTTAGATGCCAATAAATGACACATAAGCTCTTCTTTGATAGTGAATGTGGCTAATGCTACTGTGGTTAAAGTGTGTGCATGTGTGTGTGTGTTTTTGTGAGTTTTTACCAGTTTATAATACTTCCTTGCATAATTGCATTCTTATGGGAGCTAATGCCATGTGCTTTCTAAAATAAAGGAAGCTTGCAGACAAGATCGCAGCTGCTGGATTCTATGTGGTAGTTCCTGACTTCTTTTATGGAGATCCCTATGCACCTGAGACTGGGAAACCTATACTAACTTGGTTAGAAGGTCATGGAGCGGTAAGTTCTGTACTTAAGATACATTACTAAATTTGTTCCTTTAGTTAATTATTCCTTGTACCATTGATGTTTGCTTAAGAAAGATAAAATAAAATTAGTTAATTTTTGTAACTAAGGGCCATTGTGACTTCGCTGATTTTATCTGGAACTAAATTCTATAAATCAATGTTTAGAATTTAATATTTGAACCATCCTAATTGGCCCATTATGAGCCATCTTAATATTTTTGTACTGTTACTGTTGTCCCAATATTTTGAAGTTTGGACTGTGTGGTTTGTATTTCGCTTTTCCTAAAGATTCTTAACTTACAATTCTAATATTCTAGTTGTTAGTATGACACCAATGTTAATTTTTTAGTAGCTGAGCCGTTTAATTTTTTCTAAAGGATAAGGGAGTTGAAGATGCTAAGCCAGTCATTGAAGCTCTTAAGAGTAAAGGTATATCTGCAATTGGGGCAGTTGGCTTCTGCTGGGGCGGTGAGATATTTTCTTTTTTCCTCACTCTTTTATTGTTTCTGATTGTTTCATTATTTTAGATATTTTTTAGACAATATAGCAGCATTATATTATATCCTCAACTATATGTAAGTTGAATTTATAAATCCATTGTGTTCATCATGAAATGTTTTATTGCTCGAGCTGACTAATATGAGGTAAATTATCTTCTCAGCTAAAGTAGTGGTTCAACTGGCAAAGCGTGACGTCATCCAAGCTGCTGTGCTGTGTCATCCTTCACTTGTCACTGTAGATGACATCAAGGGTATGGATTTAAATATGCTGTATGGAGCTATTTTCTACTGTCATTGCATTAGCAGAAACTTGGGCTATGAAGCAAGAAATAGTATAAGTTGAACTTGTCTGCACTATGTTATAGATAAGTTCTTCTAATCATGTCCTTGTCTATTTGTCGTAGGGCAATCTCAGTATTCAGTAAATTATTGGAGAGATAAATAAACTTTTTGAATGAGATGCTCAAAAAGTGCCACTTTTATTTATTTATTTATATAGAAGTTAATAAAAACACTTGTTGGATTGGGTGCCCATTACCTAAGTTTATATTGACATTGTATCTTTGTAGCCTTGGTTAATACATTTTCACCATTCTGTCCTAAACCATTTAGTTTCAATGATGCTATTCTAGCTAGAAGTTGCTTTTGCACTATGCTTGTGCAAATTCAGCTCCCTTTGATTTCTTTTTGGCTTTAGTAATCTTATTTGTTGCATTTACTTCAGGAGTTGAGGTTCCCATTGCTGTACTTGGAGCTGAGATTGATCAGAGGTCTCCACCAGCTCTCCTGAAACAGTTTGAAGAGGTCATAACTGCTAATTCTGAGGTAAGAAGCCTTACTGCTTCATCATGATATTCAAGTGTTTGTCATGGTGTTTACTATTATCCCGATCAATTACTGGCAGACATATTTTCTTCTGGTAATAGAAGTAGACCAAAGCAGACTAGAACTTTTGTTGCTATGTTGTATCATTCTGTCGGGTTGCCTGGTTAATTAGTTTATGAAAATTGGGGATCAGGATTCACTTGATTTGAAATGAGTGGGATTAAACTCATACCCAAAGATGAATTAAATTCATCAGATTTGTTTGCCGTATCTCTTAATTTATTTTTTATCTTCATCTTCTATAAAAGGATTTCTACTATATGAGATATCTTCTTATGCATGGGGATCAGTCATTATCACTTTTCTTCATGTCCTAATGATATATATATATTTTTTCTGGTGTCATCATGGTCGTATATCTGCAATCTGTAGCACGATCAACTTTAGTTATTCTATTTGTGTTGTCTGTTTATATACATCTGGTCAAAGCACTTTGGATGACTTTTTTTATCATCTCAAATGATTTGTATTCCTTCCCAGAAACCTTATTTATCTGGTTATTATCAGGTCGATGGCTACGTGAAAATCTTTCCTAAAGTTGCACACGGATGGACAGTGAGATACGACGTGGGAGATGAAGCTGCTGTGAAGCCTGCAGAGGAAGCACATCAAAACCTGTTGGAGTGGTTTGCCAAGTATGTGAAGTGAGAAACTTGTTGGATGATAGTACTGGTCATTCAGTTCTATTGATCTTGAATGTTTGAGAAGCTACCTACGTAGACTATTACTATGTGTGCAGTGTGCAGTGTGCTGTTCATAAAAATTTGAATAAAATCGCATTGGCATTGTATGTTGTTACACGGATCATATAGCTAGAGATCTTTGCCAAAGAGCCTTAATAGAGAACCACTCAATATATCATTATAATATTTAGCACTTGTGAAATCAATAGTTGGATTTTACTGATTTATCATATTTATCAACGGTCTTTATCTATTCAGTACCTCCTGATTTTAACAAAAACCAGTATCGTTTTGATCAATGATATAAAAGTCTTGATCAAAACTTGCATAGTTTTATGAGTTTTAACGCAGGTCAAGACGTTTAAGATCATGAGAGCTTTAATCAAGACTTTCACATAAGTGATTGAAACATATTGATCTCTTAAAATCAAGATGGTATTTACTTAATATGTCAAAAATAAAAATCTAAGCATGGAAATCAAAGCCATATAGAATGTTCAGTCAGTCGTCGGACCTTTCACTTGAGATGGTACTTGACATATGATCAAGACCATCCATCAAGTTTGTGTTATGATTTAAGGTTGCATGTAAAACCAGAGGATTGTTTAGTCTCTGATGCAAAAGTTGCCACAAAGATCCAGATTCCCAGTTGAGTTTATCTATTACTTTGATGCCTTTAGCTATGAATCTGTCCCAAGCTCTAATCAAAGGGAAAAGAAAAAAAACTTTTTATTAAATTATTCAGAATAATTAGTATATATAATACGAGAACTATTTATAATCTAAACAAGGAGCTAAATCTATATATAGGAAATAGACCATGAGAACCATAGGCTATATAAGAAATATATAATATCTAATTATGTCAAATCAAATATGCTAAAATATATACTTTTGGATAGAGGTGACCACGGTTTGGTTAAACCGTCGGTTTTGTCCGCGGTTTAACCGGAACCGGAATGGCCAAACCGGAACCGAAAACCGGAACCGGAACCGAAACCGCCGGTTTGGAAACCGGTCCGAAACCGGCGGTTCCGGTTTCGGTTTCGGTTTCGGTTTGGGATTCCTCCAAACCGTCCGAAACCGGCGGTTTAACCGTCCGAAACCGGTGGTTTAACCGTCCGAAACCGGCGGTTTAAACCGCCGGTTTATAAAAAAAAAATAAAATAAAATAAAAAAATAAAAAATTCAACCAATCAAAAGTTGCCACGTGGCACCTTTTTTTTTTTTTTTTTTTGAAAAACCGCCCAAAACCGTCCCAAACCGTCGGTTTTGAAACCGAAACCGAAACCGGAACCGGAACCGCCAAACCGGCGGTTCCAAACCGGTTTTTCCGGTTTCGGTTTTGGGTCCCTCCCAACCAAACCGAACCGGACCGGTGCCACCTCTACTTTTGGATTTATAAAATTCCCTTTTAAAAGGAAGTGGCGTGGACCATTCAAAAAAAAATATTATTAAAAAATTTATAATTTTTAAAATATATATATATATATTTTACATTTTAGTACTATAAATTTTAAGTTTTTTTATTTGGCCCTCCCAACTCTAAACTTCTGGTTACGCCGCTTGATAGAAACTGATTATGAAATTATATTATATTTCTCAGAATAATTAATATGTATACCGTAATATGAGACCTATTTATAATTTATATAAGAGAATCAGATTAGGAATTAAATATATTGTAAAGTAAATAGACCATATGAGAACTAAAATATAGAGGAAATAGAAGAAATATATAATATCAAATATGCTAACAATATATACTTTTGGATTTATAAAATTCCCTTTGTTAAAAGGAAGTGGTGTGGACCATACACATACTCATATAGTGGGATTAGTGGTGTCAAAATGTACCGGGCCTAGAGGGCTCGGCACGGTCGGCCCGCCCAGTCTGGTGGGCCGTTCCTGGCACGGCCCACATAATGGCCCGTGTCGGGCCAAGTTTTACGGCCTGGCGGGCCGGCCTGGAACGGGCCAACAGGCCGACCGGCCAAGCCCACCAGGCCGAACGTTATATATATATATATATATATATTTTTTTTTTTTTTACCGTTGAAAATTGATGAAGTTGAAATAGTTTTTTATTAATTTTTTAAAAAATTTTGACCGTTGCTGACGTCAGCAAACGGTCACATTTTTAAAAATCTGCAAAACTTCATTTTGACCCCTCATCTCTTCTATTTTATATTTTTACCCACATTTCAAATTTTTCTATAAATACCCCCACCCATTCCTATTTCCCCACTTTCTCTCAAATCTCAATCTCTCATTCTCTCATTCTCTCCATAACTCCAATACTACATTCTCCAAGTCTCCAACTCTCCATTATTCTCTCTAATCTCTATTTTCTAATAATTTCATTCTTACAATCTTACTATCTCTCTCTCTCTCTAGTCTCTACTCTCACTCTCTCTCTATTCTCTACACTAATAATCTACCATTATAAATTTATAATATTATATTACTAATATTATTCTCTAATCACTCCACCAAAGCTTGAAGGTATGTTTTTCCTTTAAATGTTATTAATTAATTTTATTCTTTAGTTTTTAAATTTTATATTTATACTTAATATATTTATGCTTAGTTATTAATTTTGATATTTATTCTTATGTTTTATACTTTTATATGTATTTGATATTAATGGGGTTTTTATGGTTAGTAACTTGGTATATTTATGAGTTAATATTTGTATGCTTTGTTATAAATTCTAATATTAAATCTTAGAATCTTTGATTTAAGTTAATTTATCATTTTATGAATTTATGTCTAGTAATTAATTTTAATATTTGTATATTTTAATTATTTTTTTATTTAGTAAATTGATGATTTTATGTTTAGTAATTGATTTTAATGTTTATGCCTTTATGGTTAGTAAATTTATGATGTTATGTTTATTAATTAATTTGAATATTTTTAATTTTTTATGCTTAGTAATTTAGTATAATTATGATTAAATGCTTAGTAATTAATTTGAATCTTTGTATGCTTAGTATATTTATGATTAAATGCTTAGTAATTAATTTTAATATTTGTATGCTTATTATATTTATGTTTAAATGCTTAGTAATTAATTTCAATGTTTGTATGCTTATTATATTTATGATTTTATGCTTAGTAATTAATTTTAATGTTTATGGTAGTAAATTGATGATTTTAATATTTATGTTTAAATGCTTAGTATATTTATGTTTAAATGCTTAGTAATTAATTTTAATGTTTATGGTAGTAAATTGATGATTTTAATATTTATGTTTAAATGCTTAGTAATTAATTTTAATATTTGTATGCTTAGTAATTAAGTATATTTATGATTTTATGATCTTATGCTTAGTTTAATAGTTTTTAATGACTAATGAGTTAATATTTGTGTTGTAGGAAATGGAATATCATCCTCAATTTGTGGACGGTCTTAATATGGATGACGATTTTTTTGACCTTTCCGGGCCGGCGGGTACGACACCGGGACCTTCTGCTTCTGGCGCAACACCGACGTCATCACGTGTACCCAAACCTAAAAGGCACACATCAAACGTATGGCAGTGTTTTGATATAGTACAGAAGACTATGCCAGACGGTCAAGTCCTGGGCAGAGCTCAATGTAAGTTTTGTCCTAAGCACTATGTCACTTCTGCGGGAGGGACTGGTCATTTACGAAGGCATATGGAGAAATGCATGCCTGTACACGGACAGGTAGACACTACAACCCAGACACAATTACAACGGCACCCAGACGGGTCCATTTCAACATGGCGTTACGACCCCATGGTTGCTAGAGAGTGCATGGCACGTTACATTGCATGCACTGATCAACCGATTAGTTTCGGTGATAATGCTTTTTACGAAGAATTTATTCAAACTGCATACAACCCCCAATTTAAACCTGTTTCTAGAAACACTACTAGGAACGATTTGATAAAATGTTTTCAAACCCAACGAGATAAGTTGAAGGCTGAATTGCATCAGCTAACTGTCTCTATTGCATTAACTTCCGATATTTGGAACGCATGTTCCAAACAGGACTATTTAACTATCACGGGACATTATTTAGACTCTGATTGGAATTTACAAAAAAAAGTTCTTGGTTTTCGTCCTATGGAGTATGCACATACCGCATTAAATATTTTTAATGTCATTACATCCGTTTTAGAAACTTATGAAATAATCGATCGCATCATTTCTATCACATTAGATAATGCATCTGCAAATACTAGCTCTATTGCATTGTTTTTTGAAAAAAATATCCCGCAACATGGGGGTTATTTTTTCCATCAACGGTGTGCATGTCATATCATAAATTTAGTTGTACAGTCTGGTATGAAGCTAGTAAGCGATCGTATAGATCGCATCAGAGATGCCCTTGCTTGGATCTGCAGTTCTACTCCAAGATTGAATGAATTTGGTAGATACTGTAAAACCTTCGGTCTACGACCCCGAAGATTCCTAACAGATATGCCTGTAAGGTGGAACTCTACTTACTTAATGCTTTTAAATGCTTTAGAATATGAGACACCTATTTCTGGTTTTTATAACTTGAAAATGACTCAAGTTGGCAGTCCATTACTCACCTCAGATGATTGGCATGTAGCAAAGGTATTTGTTGAATTTTTAAAGGTTTTTTATGATTCCACTGTAATTCTTTCTGGGGTCTATTACCCCACATCTTCCCTGGCAATCCATCATGTTGTGGAAATGTCTGAATTATTAAACAATTATAGGGAAGATGAAATCTTAGGCCCTGCAGTTGTTGCCATGGAAAAAAAGTTTACAAAATATTGGTCTAAAGTTCCTTTACTTTATGCTTTAGGTGTTATAATAGATCCTAGGGTTAAGTTATCTGGTCTTGAAGCATTGCTAGATTATCTTGGTAATGTTTTAAGCATAGATTATTCTACACAGATTACTGACATTCGAACCCAGTTGTTCGAAGTTTTTAGTTCTTATGAGCACAGGTATGGGGACGTTGCGCAGCAACCATTAGAAGTACCAGACACACTCCTGAATCAGACAAGTTGGAACATTCTAAAACGTCGAAAAAAAGTAGGCGCATCAAGTTCTTCTTCAGGAGCTAGTGCAACCTCCGGTGCCGAACTGAAAAGCTACCTTGACGCTCAATACGACGACAGGTTTGACAGAGACAGAGACAGAGAGAAGGGATTTGATCTGTTGGTATGGTGGAAGACCTACATCTATAAATATCCGGTCCTGTCACACCTAGCACGTGACATACTGGTTATCCCTGTTTCCACTGTTTCCTCAGAACAGGTTTTCAGCACGACTGGAAGAATTGTTGAAGAAAGAAGAAGTTCGATGACTCCAGAGATGGTGGAGGTATTGGCATGCGTTCTGGATTGGGAGCATGCTCGAAAGAGGTTGCAAAATGAAACGGTAGACGAAGAATTTGTTCAAAATTTCAATAATTTATATGTCGAAGAGAGTTCCGGCAGTAACCAAATTTAGGACTTTTAGGTTATATATGTACATTAACTTGTAATACGATTGCACTCTTTTTCCCTTACCAAGTTTTTATCCCACTGGGTTTTTCTTGGTAAGGTTTTTAATGAGGCAATCATGTAAATATGTAATACTGAGACTCCGAAATAAATAAATAATTCTTCATTTCATATTTTCATAATTTCATCTATTTTTATTTTCTTTAAGCTTTTAGCTTGATTTCATCTAAAATAATAAGTCTTTCTATTTTCTACATTTTTTTAACCGATTAAACTAATAAATAAGTTAGACAAATTACAATTACAAATATTTAAACAATATTATAAATTTATAATGTAACAATTTAAACAATATTATAAATTTATAATGTAATAAAGAAACAAACTAACAAATAAAATAACAAATTAACAATTGATGAATTGAATTTGAATACTTGATTTGAAATTTTGAATTAAAAATTTAAAATATTGGGAAAAAAAAATTCAAAAAGGAAAATAATTTTTTTGTAAAAAAAAAAAAAAAAAAAAAAAAGAAAACGGTCGACCGGTCCGGGTCGACCCGGCAGGCAAACCGTTTTCACTTTTTTATTATTATTTTTTTTAAAATTTTGACCGTTTGCTGACGTCAGCAAACGGTCAGATTTTTCAAATTAACTTAAAAATTTCAGTTTCCCCCCTCATCTCTTCTATTTTATATTTTTACCCCATTTCAAATTTTTCTATAAATACCCCCACCCATTCCATTTTCCATACACTTTCACTTTCTCTCATTCTCTCAATCTCTCAATCTCTCAATCTCTTAAATCTCAATTCTCTATACTAGTCACTAGTTCTAGTATTACTATCAACTAAATAACTAATCTACTATTCTAAATTTATAATACTATATTATTTTCAATTATTCTCTAATCTCTCCACCAAGGCACCAACTCACCATTCACCAAGGCACCAAAGCTCAAAGCCTCAAAGGTATGTTTTTGTTTTAAATGTTATTAATTAATTTTATGTTTTAGTTTTTAAATTTTATATTTATACATAATATATATATACATATATGCTTAGTTATTAATTTTGATATTAATTCTTATGTTTTATGTATATTTAATATTTATGACTTTATGCTTAGTATATTTATGAATTAATATATTTATTTTTTTATGCTTTGTTAATTGTTATAAATTTTAATATTTTAATGCTTAGTATATTTATGATTAAATTTAAATGCTTAGTAATAAATAATATATTAAATATTAATAAGTAGTATATTACTATATTTATAATTTATGATTAAATTTAAATGCTTAGTATATTACTATATTGTAGTAAATGGATCATCATCATCCTCAACTTCCGACGGAAACGGTAGCGGGACCTTCTGGTTCCGGCGTAACACAGACACCACATCAGCCTGGTATTCCTTCAAATTCAAAAATATGGCAGTGTTTTGACAAAGAAGAAATACCAAACCCAGACGGTGGGGTCACAACAAAATATCGTTGTAAGTTTTGTAAACTCTTATTTGCTAGTTCTGATACAGGGGGAACCGGTCATTTGAGAAGGCATATGAGCAAATGCATGACTGGACACGGACAGGTTAACACTATAATTATAACCCGAACATAGCTACAACAGAACAGAGACGGGCCCGTTACGACTCTATGTATGCAGAGTTAGAGAGTAGAGATTGCACTCTTTTTCCTTTACCAAGTTTTTATCCCACTGGGTTTTTCTTGGAAAGGTTTTTAATGAGGCAAGTAGGCAACCATGTAATAATGATAATCCGAAATAAATAAATAATTTTTCATTTCATAATTCATATTTTCATGTATTTTTTATTTTCTTTAATATTTAATCTTTATTATCTTTATTTATTTTAATAATAAATATATCTATTTTTTTAAATACACTTAATAAATAAAATAGACAAATTATAATTAAAATAACATAATTTAAATTATTTAAACAATTAAATTAATTGAATTAATTATTAATATATCTAATATTCTAATTATCTAAATGAAATATATATATATATATATGTGGCACGTGCCGGCCCGGCCCGGCCCGGCACATATGGCACGTGCCAAAAGCACGTGCCGGGCTTCACATTACTAGAAACGGGCCGGGCCGGTAAATTCCTGTGCCGTGCCAGGCCGAGCCCGTTTTCATGAACGGGCCAAGTGGCCGAGCCCGTTTTTATGAACGGGCTCACTTGGCCCGGCACATGTGGGCCAGGCCGGCCCACATTGACTCCACTAAGTGGGATGAAAAATACGAGATTTTAGGTGAGTCATGTAACATTACTGTTTCTATAAAATAATACAGTGACGTCAGAGTGACTCAGGAATGATCAAAAGAGTCGAACATAAATCTTTATATACAGGATTGTTTAGCTGTAGGCTGTAGCAGACTAGCACTCCAGCAGTTAAAAAGTGAAAAAAGTGAAAAAAGTGAACATGTCAGGTCCACAGTGTTGTTCGAATCCTCCAACTTTGAACCCAGACAGTGGAGCAGGACATGTTGAGAAACTTGGTGGACTCAACACTTATGTCTCTGGTCTTCCTGATTCCAAGCTCGCAGTTTTTTTTATTTCTGACGCTTATGGTACTTAATCCATCTTTATGATCTGGGTTTTTTTTTCTTCAGCTAATCTGTCATCTCGGTTTCTCTACTTTGATCATTTTATATAAGATTCATGTGATTGTTGTTTCATTATCAAATGTTTAATGGGTTCTCTTCATTATGTGTGTTTGTTCTTTGTTTGATCTGCAGGATATGAAGCTCCAAACTCGAGGTGTGTGTTAAGCTCATTTTTTTCTTCTGTTGTTAGTATATTGTCAGGATTGGGGAAATTAGGGATTTGTTTAGGCCAGGATTTGGTCTCCTTGGCATCAATTGATGCCTTAGCTGGTACCTCTTGTAGTTGGGATAGGCCATTGACAATAGTTGAGTCAGGAGGCTTGATCTCCTTCACCAAGGGCCTGGTTTCAGGTTCAGGTTTAGGTTTAACTCCTTCAAGCTCAGGAAGGTTTAGCATAGGAGACACTAGATCTGAGCCAGAATTTGCCTTGATAGGTGTTGGTTCTGGATCTGGAACCTCTATAAGTTCCTCTGTACTGTCAAAAACGATTTCTGTATTTTCTACTTCCTCTTCATCACCTTCTTCCTCATCTTGAGCATGTAAAGTTGTATTTTAGCACATCGATGCTCAAAAGAATATACGTCATCACAGTTATAACACAAATTCTTATCCCATCTAGCCTTCATTTCTTCTTGAGTCAGTAAGATGATGGAATACATTTCTGGTTGAATGTGCTGTTTTGTTGCTCACTTGAATTTCTTGTTGAGTTTTCTGATGAGTGAAATTGAATTGTGATATGGTGGTGTTTGTGTGATAAAATTGGCTCTGTATCTGCAGGTTTGTGGGAGAATATTGCTGGATTTGAAGAATACTGGAGAAGAAGTTAGAACAGATTGAAGAGAAGAAAAAGAATAAGATCTCATAGAGAGAAATCTGGACAGTGAAGATCAGAAGAAGCCGGAGAAGAACAGATTAAAAAAAAATCGGATCTAATCCCACAGGTTGCAGGAAAGATGCTCTGATACCATTTGTCATGCCCTAGGCATTTTAATTGGATTTTCTGATAGGTTTTGGGTTGATTTTGCAGATATGTGGTATTTTCTGGAAATATAATGAAGAACAGATTGTAGAAGATTGAAGAAAGAGAAGATTTGAAGAGACATCAGAGAGATTGGATCGAGAATGTTGAGAGAGGAGAGAGTTGTAGAGAGAGAAATTAGTTAGGAAAACATTTGTTGTATTGATTGATTCCTCTCAAAATGGTTGTGAACAACCTTACATAGCCATTCGGCTAACAGAATGTAAATGGGAAATGATTCCTTACAATTGACTCACACTAACTATCATAGACTCTCAGGGAGATGATTCCCTACAACAGACTTATACTACTATTATGGACTCTCAATGAAAGATTCCCTACAGCTGACACATGTTATTTATTATGGACATTCACTAAATCCCTAATATTTATCCCTAATTTCCCCAATCCTGACATATATGCGTTTGCAGTACTTGTCTTGATATACTGTTCTAGATAGTTTGTCCTTCATTGAGATAGATTTGTAAATTAGGTACCTTAACTCAATCCTCAATTGGGATGGTTAGTGGACACTATTAACTTTAATGTACTTTGATTACTCTTGAGGATTTGGGTGTGGAAAAAAGAAATTTATGATGGTCGATACTGATAGGGGACTATTTCAGGGAAACTGTAGAAAAAGTAAAAATGGTTGGAGGATTTAAGGCATGTGCAGGGCTCAATGTGTTTGTGTTCTCTTAATTACACACCTCATGGCTCTGTGTAACATTTGTTTCTTTTTTTTCACTCAAAACACTGGTTTTCCTCCAGCAGCTAAGACAAACCTGATCATATATGAACTCTGCTTGTATTATTTACAGGACTGGTTCCATATTGATCTTTTCTTTAGTTCCATTAAGTTTTTGTACTCAATTTGTACAAACTTTTGTGAAAATGTAGATTTCAGAGAGTCACATAGATGTTAGTGTCTTCTGGTCTCCTCAACTTGGTATCTAAAGCTCAACAAATTGAACATTGTTAAAACTCCACTGACAACTGGTCTAACCTTTTATCTCAATACTCCGATTTGCAAAATGGAAATTAATTTGTAGTATACGATTGAAACCTGATATGTGAACATGCTATTGATTCTGACAATTTTAATCCGGTGAAGCAGATTTAAGATTCCAATAAATGACACATAAGCTCTTCTTTGAAAGTGAATGTGGCTAATGCTACTGTGGTTAAAGTGTGTGCATGTGTGTGCGTTTTTGTGAGTTTTTGCCAGTTTATACTACTTCCTTGCATAGTTGCATTCTTATGGGAGCTAATGTCATGTGCTTTCTACAATAAAGGAAGCTTGCAGACAAGATTGCAGCTGCTGGATTCTATGTGATTGTTCCTGACTTCTTTAATGGAGAGCCATATTCACCAGAGAAAGATGTACTAACTTGGTTAGCAGGTCATAAAATGGTAAGTTCTGTACTTAAGATACGTTACTAAATTTGTTCCTTTAGTTAATTATTCCTTGTACCATTGATGTTTGCCTAAGAAAAATAAAATAAAATAAGTTAATTTTTGTAACAAAGTGCCATTGTGACTTCACTGATTTTAGCTGGAACTAAATTCTATAAATCTATGTTTAGAATTTAATATTTGAACCATCCTAATTGGTGAATGG
Organism: Acer campestre; assembly: GCA_954870605.1. Taxonomy (NCBI): domain Eukaryota; kingdom Viridiplantae; phylum Streptophyta; class Magnoliopsida; order Sapindales; family Sapindaceae; genus Acer; species Acer campestre. The sequence goes on along the minus strand of OX940811.1, from coordinate 5,530,967 downwards.
GCTATTTTCAGTTACCTGATTTATGTACTGTTACTGTTGTCCTAAGATGTCCTAATAATATATTGAAGTTTGGACTGCGTGGTTTGTATTTTGCTTTTCCTGAACATTCTTAACTTACAATTCTAATATTCTATTTGTTAGTATGACACTGATGTTAATTTTTTTAGTAGCTGAGCCGTTTAATTTTTTCTAAAGGATAAGGGAGTTGATGATGCTAAGCCAGTAATTGAAGCTCTTAAGAGTAGAGGTATATCTGCCATTGGGGCAGGTGGCTTCCACTGGGGCGGTGAGATATTTGTTTTTCCTCACTCTTTTATTGTTTCTGATTGTTTCATTATTTTAGTTTTTTTTTAGACAATATAGTAGCATTATATTATATCCTCAACTATATGCAAGTTGAATTTATAAATCCATTGTGTTCATCATGAAATGTTTTATTGCTTGAGCTGACTAATATGAGGTAAATTATCTTCTCAGCTAAAGTAGTGGTTCATCTGGCAAAGCATGACGTCATCCAAGCTGCTGTGCTGTGTGATCCTTTATCTGTCACTGTAGATGACATCAAGGGTATGGATTTATATATGCTGTATGGAGCTATTTTCGACTGTTATTGCATTAGCAGAAACTTAGGCTATGAAGCAAGAAATAGGATAAGTTGAACTTGCCTGCACTATGATATAGATAAGTTCTTCTAATCTTGTCCTTGTCTATTTGTCGTAGGGCAATCTCAGTATTCAGTAAATTATTGGAGAGATAAAAAAAACTTTTTGAATGAGATGCTCAAAAAGTGCCACTTTTATTTGTTTATTTATATAGAAGTTAATAAAAACACTTGTTGGACTGGTGCCCTTACCTATGTATATATTGGCATTGTATCTTTGTAGCCTCGGTTAATACATTTTCACCATTTTGTCATAAACCATTTAGTTTCAATGATGCTTTTCTGGCTAGAAGTTGCTTTTGCACTATGCTTGTGCAAATTCAGCTCCCTTTGATTTCATATTTGTTGCATTTACTTCAGGGGTTGAGGTTCCCATTGCTGTACTTGGAGCTGAGTTTGCACCTCTCCTGAAACAGTATGAAGAGGTCATAACTGCTAATAATGAGGTAGGAAGCCTTACTGCTTTGTTATGATATTCAAGTTTTTGTCATGGTGTTTGCTTTTATCCCGATCAATTACTGGCAGGCATATTTTCTTCTGGTAGTAGAAGTAGACCAAAGCAGATAAGAACTTTTGTTGCTATGTTGTCCCTCTGTTGGGTTGCCTGGTTAAGTAGTTTCTGAAAATTGGTGATCAGAATTCATCTGAATTGAAATGAGTGGGATTAAATTCATCTGATTTGTTTGCCATATCTCTTAATTTATTTTTGTCTTCCTCTTCTATAAAAGGACTTCTATGAATCTACTATATGGGAAATCTTCTTCTGTATGTGGATCAGTCATCATCACTTTTCCTCATGTCCTAATAATATTTTTTTCCGGTGTCATCATGGTCGTATATTGGCAATCTGTAGCATGATCAACTTTAGTTATTCTATTTGTGTTTTTGTCTGTTTATATATATCTGGTCAAACCACCTTGGATGACTTTTTTATCAACTCAAACAATTTGTACTCCTTCCCAGAAACCTTATTTATCTGGTTATTATCAGGTTGATGGCTACGTGAAAATCTTTCCTAAAGTTAAACATGATTGGACAATGAGATATGACGTAGGAAATGAAGCTGCTGTGAAGCACGCAGAAGAAGCACATCAAAACATGTTGGAGTGGTTTTCCAAGTATGTCAAGTGAGAAACTTATTGGATGATAGTACTGGTCATTCAGTGTTATCTAGGACTATTGATCTTGAATGTTTGAAAAGCTACCTACGTAGACTATTATTATGTGTGCAGTGTGCGGTTCGTAAAAATTTGAATAAAATCGCATTGGCATTTTATGCTGTTACATGGATCATGTGGCTAGGCCTCTGCCACAGAGTCTTATTAGAGAACCACTCGATATCTCATTATAAGATTTAGCATATTTATCAACGGTCCTTATTTTAGTTAGTGCCTCCTGATTTTCACAAAAACCAGTATCGTCTTGATCAATGATGTAAAAGTTTTGATCAAAACTTTCATGGTCTTTATGAGTTTTGACCCAAGTCTAGACGTTCAAGATCATGAGAGCTTTAATCAAGACTTTCACGTAATTGATCGAAACATATTTATCTCTTAAAATCAAGATGGTATTTACTTGAAAATTTCTAATTTGTCAAAAACAAAAATCTAAACTTGGAAATCAAAACCATATAGAATGTTCAGTCAGGCATCGGACCTTTCACTTGAGATGGTACTTGTCATATGATCAAGATCACCCAACAAGTTTGTGTTATGATTTAAGGTTGCATGTAAAACCAGCGGATTATTTAGTCTCTGATGCAAAAGTTGCCGCTAAGATCCAGATTTCCAGTTGAGTTTATGCCTTTAGATATGAATCTGTCCCTTTGTTGGATTAAGAAGCCATTGAAGGCAAATACATTTGGTTTCTCAGATGTGCTTCTCAGTCCTCTGATATATGCTTCTCAGTCCTTTGATATATGCTTCTTATAATTGTTTTTCATTCATATATATATATATATATTCATGTTAATTTCTTTTCATAGTTATGAAATCATTGGATGGAGATTATCAGTGACCGATTCTAGAATTCGAATAAGATTATACGTAGCTGAATTTTAATTCCTTAGTTTAAGAATCAATACTAGGAACTATTTAGCAGATAACCATCCTTGTCCTAGAGGAATACGTGTTTGCAGCGAAGTGGGTGTTGCTGTAATTGGAGCTCGCATCAGATGATAAACTTATCTTCTTCATGTATAATGTACCAACGTGACCATTTATATAGATTCTATAGTAGTATATTCAAGCAGTTGCCACTAGTTGATTGGTCCGCATGGCATTTTTGAGTCGAAAATGATGATGCTGTGTGGATGATTCTATCTTTATATATCAAAATTATTAATATAATTTGTCGACGTAAGGTCAGTTAAGTGATATATTTTTTTACGTCCATATAAATAAAGTTGTGAATTTGAATTACAATCTATATATATTTTAAAAATCAACAAATAATCTCGCTAATTAAAATATTATGGAATTTTATAATTATTTAATACCTGAAGGATAATCTGTAATCAAGTTGTTAATAAGGTTAAAATTAAATGTTATTTTATTAAAAAGTTAATCCACATTAGGGAGTGCTAATCTGCTTCAGCCATTCACTATTTTCTATGTTATCTGTTCTTCAAGTAATCAGTGTATCATTAATTATATTTTTAATAAATTTAATCACTTTATTAATTATATTTTTACATTTTTTTTCTTCTGTTTTTTTAATATTTTTTAATATTTAAATTAATATTTTGATGCAAATAAAAAAAAAATCCTTTTTTTTTTAAGAAAATACTTTTTTTTTTGTTCTTAATTTGATTATAATTTAATATTAAAATATAAAGAGTATTTGAAAGAGATTTTGGAAAATTAGAATGTAATAACAAAAAACTTTTAGGGGCAAAATTGACCTTTTATACATTTAGTTATACCTTACCGTTAAATATAATACGGTGACGTCAGGTATGATGAAAAGAGTCGAAGACTTTATGTCGCTTTACTGACATAATTATTTATATATAGGATTGTTTAGATATAAAAAAGAATTTATGTCGCAGAGTGCAGACTAGCAGTCGTTGATATCAAAAGTGAAAAAAAGAACATGTCAGGTCCTCAGTGTTGTTCGAATCCTCCAACTTTGAATCCAGCCTGTGGAGCAGGACATGTTGAGAAACTTGTTGGACTCGACACTTATGTCTCTGGTCTTCCTGATTCCAAGCTCGCGGTTTTTCTTATTTCTGACATTTTTGGTACTTTTTCCATCTTTATGATCTGTTTTTTTTTTCTTCAACTAATCTGTCATCTGGGGTTTTCTCTACTTTGATCATTTTACATAAGATTCATGTGTTTGTTGTTTCATTATCAAATGTTTAATGGGTTCTCTTCGTTATGTATGTTTGTTCTTTGCTTATAAAATTTTTGTTGGGTTCTATGTGTAGATTCCATGTTCTGCTTTTAATGATTTAGCTTTTCTTCACATTGGATATTACCCATTTCGTTTACTCTTTTGATCTTCTGATTTTTTTTTTTCGTGTCCTGACTTGATCTGCAGGATATGAAGCTCCAAACTTGAGGTGAGTGTTAAGTTCATTTTTGTCTTCTGCCGTTAATATATGTGTTTGCAGTACTTGTTTTGATATGATTGAGATTGTCTTTATTGCTAGTCTTTGTTTTTACTGTTTGTGGCACGAATTGAGATAGATTTGTGAATTTCGACCTTAATTCAATCTTCAATTGGGATAGTTTATGGACACTATCAAATTTAATGTACTTTGATTTCACTTGAGAATTTGAGTGTGGAAAAAGGAAATTTATGATGGTCGATACTGATAGGGAACTATTTTAGGGAAACCATAGAAAAAGTAAAAATCGTTGTAGGATTGAAGGCATGTGTAGGGCTCAATGTGTTCGTGTTCTCTTAATTACACACCTCATGGCTCTGTGCAACATTTGTTTCTTTTTTTCACTCGAACACTGGTTTTCCTCCAGCAGCTAAGACAAACCTGGTCATATATGAACTCTGCTTATATTATTTAAAGAACTGGTTCCATATTGATCTTTTCTTTAGTTCCATTAGGTTTTTGTACTCATAGATGTTAGTGTCCTGTGGTCCCCTCAACGTAGTATCTAAAGCTCAACCAATTGAACATGGTTAAAACTGCACTGACTCCTGGTCTTACCTTGTATCTCAATACTCCGATTTGCAAAATGGAAATTAATTTGTAGTATACGATTGAAACCTGATATGTGAACATGCTATTGATTCTGACAATTTTAATCCGGTGAAGCAGATTTAAGATGCCAGTAAATGACACATAAGCTCTTCTTTGATAATGAATGTGGCTAATGCTACTGTGGTTAAAGTGTGTGCATGTGTGTGTGTGTTTTTGTGAGTTTTTACCAGTTTATAATACTTCCTTGCCTAATTGCATTCTTATGGGAGCTAATGCCATGTGCTTTCTACAATAAAGGAAGCTTGCAGACAAGATCGCAGCTGCTGGATTCTATGTGGTAGTTCCTGACTTCTTTTATGGAGATCCCTATGCACCTGAGGCTGGGAAACCTATACTAACTTGGTTAGAAGGTCATGGAGCGGTAAGTTCTGTATATCAGATACATTACTAAATTTGTTCCTTTAGTTAATTATTCCTTGTACCATTGATGTTTGCTTAAGAAAGATAAAATAAAATTAGTTAATTTTTGTAACTAAGGGCCATTGTGACTTCGCTAATTTTATCTGGAACTAAATTCTGTAAATCCATGTTTAGAATTTAATAGTTGAACCATCCTAATTGGCCCATTATGAGCTATCTTAATATTTTTGTACTGTTACTGTTGTGCTAATATTTTGAAGTTTGGACTGTGTGGTTTGTATTTCGCTTTTCCTAAAGATTCTTAACTTACTATTCTAATATTCTAGTTGTTAGTATGACACCAATGTTAATTTTTTAGTAGCTGAGCCGTTTAATTTTTTCTAAAGGATAAGGGAGTTGAAGATGCTAAGCCAGTAATTGAAGCTCTTAAGAGTAAAGGTATATCTGCAATCGGGGCAGTTGGCTTCTGCTGGGGCGGTGAGATATATTTTTTTCCTCACTCTTTTATTGTTTCTGATTGTTACATTATTTTAGTTTTTTTTTAGACAATATAGTGGCATTATAATATATCCTCAACTATATGTAAGTTGAATTTATAAATCCATTGTGTTCATCATGAAATGTTTTATTGCTCGAGCTGACTAATATGAGGTAAATTATCTTCTCAGCTAAAGTATTGGTTCAACTGGCAAAGCGTGAAGTCATCCAAGCTGCTGTGCTGTGTCATCCTTTTTTTGTCACTGTAGATGACATCAAGGGTATGGATTTTTAGATGCTGTATGGAGCTATTTTCAACTGTTATTTGCTTATTGCTTAGGCTATGAAGAAAGAAATAGTATAAGTTGAACTTGCCTGCACTAAGTTATAGATAAGTTCTTCTAATCATGTCCTTGTCTATTTGTCGTAGGGCAATCTCAGTATTCAGTGATTAATGGAGAGATAAATAAACTTTTTGAATGAGATGCTCAAAAAGTGCCGCTTTTATTTATTTATTTATTTTTATATATGTATAGAACTATAGAAGTTAAAAAAACACTTGTTGGACTGGGTGCCCATTACCTATGTATATATTGGCGTTGTATCTTTGTAGCCTCGGTTAATACATTTTCACCATTCTGTCCTAAAACCATTTAGTTTCAATGATGCTATTCTAGCTAGAAGTTGCTTTTGCACTATGCTTGTGCAAATTCAGCTCTCTTTGATTTCTTTTTGGCTTTAGTAATCTTATTTGTTGCGTATACTTCAGGGGTTGAGGTTCCCATTGCTGTACTTGGAGCTGAGATTGATGATATGTCTCCACCAGCTCTCCTGAAACAGTTTGAAGAGGTCATAACTGCTAATTCTGAGGTAGGAATCCTTACTGCTTCGTTATGATATTCAAGTGTTTGTCATGCTGTTTGCTGTTATCCCGATCAATTACTGGCAGACATATTCTCTTCTGGTAATAGAAGTAGACCAAAGCAGACTAGAACTTTTGTTGCTATGTTGTATCATTCTGTCGGGTTGCCTGGTTAATTAGTTTATGAAAATTGGGGATCAGAATTCACTTGATTTGAAATGAGTGGGATTAAACTCATACCCAAAGATGAATGAAATTCATCAGATTTGTTTGCCGTATCTCTTAATTTATTTTTTATCTTCATCTTCTATAAAAGGACTTCTACTATATGAGATATCTTCTTATGCATGGGGATCAGTCATCATCACTTTTCTTCATGTCCTAATGATATATATTTTTTTTCTGGTGTCATCATGGTCGTATATCTGCAATCTGTAGCACGATCAACTTTAGTTATTCTATTTGGGTTGTCTGTTTATATACATCTGGTCAAACCACTTTGGATGGCTTTTTTATCATCTCAAATGATTTGTATTCCTTCCCAGAAACCTTATTTATCTGGTTATTATCAGGTCGATGGCTACGTGAAAATCTTTCCTAAAGTTGCACACGGATGGACAGTGAGATACGATGTGGAAGATGAAGCTGCTGTGAAGCCTGCAGAGGAAGCACATCAAAACATGTTGGAGTGGTTCGCCAAGTATGTGAAGTGAGAAACTTGTTGGATGATAGTACTGGTCATTCAGTTCTATTGATCTTGAATGTTTGAAAAGCTACCTACGTAGACTATTATTATGTGTGCAGTGTGCAGTGTGCTGTTCATAAAAATTTGAATAAAATCGCATTGGCATTTTATGTTGTTACACGGATCATATAGCTAGAGATCTTTGCCAAAGAGCCTTATTAGAGCACTTGTGAAATCAATAGTTGGATTTTACTGATTTATCATATTTATCAACGGTCCTTATCTATTCAGTACCTCTTGATTTTAACAAAAGCTAGTATCGTTTTGATCAATGATATAAAAGTCTTGATCAAAACTTTATTGGTCTTTATAAGTTTTAATGCAGGTCAAGACGTTCAAGATCATGAGAGCTTTAATCAAGACTTTCACATAATTGATTGAAACATACTAATCTCTTAAAATCAAGATGGTATTTACTTGATAATTTCTAATTTGTCAAAAATAAAAATCTAAGTATGGAAATCAAAGCCATAAAGAATGTTCAGTCAATCATCGGACCTTTCACTTGAGATGGTACTTTGACATATGATCAAGACCACCCATCAAGTTTGTGTTATGATTTAAGGTTGCATGTAAGACCAGAGGATTGTTTAGTCTCTGATGCAAAAGTTGCTACAAAGATCCAGATTCCCAGTTGAGTTTATCTCTTACTTTGATGTCTTTAGCTAAGAATCTGTCCCAAGCTCTAATCAAAGGGAAAAGAAAAAAACTTGAATGCTGAAGGATGCACGTACGTCTTTCGATATGATCTTGTCACGTGGCAAAACGGATGGTGTATGTACCCATATCTTTGGTTATGTTCATATCAAGTGACAAAACGGAAGATGCATATATATATATATATACCACTCCGTATAACAGATTAGATAATATATATGATAGAAACCGAGTATGGAATTATATTTCTCATAATAACTGAGAATGAATTGTATTATTCATATTAATTAGTATATATATAATACGAGACCTATTTATAATCTAAACAAGGAGCTAAATCTGTATAAAGGAAATAGACCATATTGGAATCCTAGACTATATAAGAAATATATAATATCAAATTATGTCATATATATATTCTATGCTTGCCCGCTTCTGTGTCTGTCGACCTTCGAACCATGGTCGTTAGTTACAAGGATGATGACGTAACCTCCAAGGCATTACGAAGGTCAATTATGTCATATCAAATATGCTAACGATATATACTTTTGGATTTATAAAATTCCCTTTGTTAAAAGGAAGTGGCGTGGACCATTCAAATAAGTCCCTTTTTCTTAAGTATAATTTCTAATAAATATAATACGGTGACGTCAGAGTGACTCAGGAATGATGAAAAGAGTCGAACATAAATATCTATTTATGGGCTAATTCCACTGATGCCCTTGAATTATGGCCGAATTTACATCTTACCCCCTGTACTTTTTTTTTAAGCCATTAAACCCCCTAAATTCTTATAAATTGACAATCTCCGAAGGAATTTGCCCCCTCACCAGGTGCAACCAGAGGGCAAATTCCTTCAGCGATTGTCAATTTATAAAAGTTTAGGGAGTTTAATGATGAAAAAAAAATATAGGGAGCATAATGCATATTTTAGAAGTGTTTAGGAGGCATCAGTGCCAATTAGCCATATTTTTTTATGGATGAGGATCCTCTCCTCACCTCACCTCACCTCATCCTCACATTTTCCTCACATATAATTGGTTGTTAATAAAGTGTTAATCATGTATTAACCATTCATTCATTACAATGTTTACGTGTCGTAAAATTAAGTAAGTTCGTGAGAGATCCTTGTCCAATCTTTATATACAGGATTGTTTAGCTGTAGCAGACTAGCACTCTGGCAGTTAAAAAGTGAAAAAAAATAGAACATGTCAGGTCCTCAGTGTTGTTCGAATCCTCCAACTTTGAACCCAGCCAGTGGAGCAGGACATGTTGAGAAACTTGGTGGACTCAACACTTATGTCTCTGGTCTTCCTGATTCCAAGCTCGCAGTTTTTCTTATATCTGACGTTCATGGTACTTAATCGAACTTTATGATCTGGGCTTTTTTTCTTCAACTAATCTGTCATCTGGGTTTCTCTACTTTGATCATTTTATATAAGATTCATGTGATTGTTGTTTCATTATCAAATGTTTAATGGGTTCTCTTCATTATGTGTGTTTGTTCTTTGTTTGATCTGCAGGATATGAAGCTCCAAACTTGAGGTGCGTGTTAAGCTCATTTTTGTCTTCTGTTGTTACTATATGCGTTTGCAGTACTTGTGTTGATATATTGTTCTAGATAGTTTTTCCTTGTTATTATAATTGTCTTTATTGTTATTCTTTGAGATAGATTTGTAAATTAGGTACCTTAACTCAATCCTCAATTGGGATGGTTAGTGGACACTATTAACTTTTATGTACTTTGATTTCTCTTGAGAATTTGGGTGTGGAAAAAAGAAATTCATGATGGTCGATATTGATAGGGGACTATTTCAGGGAAACTGTAGAAAAAGTAAAAATCGTTGGAGGATTTAAGGCATGTGTAGGGCTCAATGTGTTTGTGTTCTCTTAATTACACACCTCATGGCTCTGTGTAACATTTGTTTCTTTTTTTCACTCAAAACACTGGTTTTCCTCCAGCAGCTAAGACAAACCTGATCATATATGAACTCTGCTTATATTATTTACAGGACTGGTTCCATATTGATCTTTTCTTTAGTTCCATTAGGTTTTTGTACTCAATTTGTACAAACTTTTGTGAAAATGTAGATTTCAGAGAGTCACATAGATGTTAGTGTCTTCTGGTCCCCTCAACTTGGTATCTAAAGCTCAACAAATTGAACATTGTTAAAACTCCACTGACAACTGGTCTTACCTTTTATCTCAATACTCCGATTTGCAAAATGGAAATTAATTTGTAGTATACGATTGAAACTTGATATGTGAACATGCTATTGGTTCTGACAATTTTAATACGGTGAAGCAGATTTAAGATGCCAATAAATGACACATAAGCTCTTCTTTGATAGTGAATGTGGCTAATGCTACTGTGGTTAAAGTGTGTGCATGTGTGTGCGTTTTTGTGAGTTTTTGCCGGTTTATACTACTTCCTTGCATAGTTGCATTCTTATGGGAGCTAATGTCATGTGCTTTCTACAATAAAGGAAGCTTGCAGACAAGATTGCAGCTGCTGGATTCTATGTGATTGTTCCTGACTTCTTTTATGGAGATCCATATTCACCAGGGAAACCTATACTAACTTGGTTAGAAGGTCATGGAACGGTAAGTTCTGTACTTAAGATACGTTACTAAATTTGTTCCTTTAGTTAATTATTCCTTGTACCATTGATGTTTGCTTAAGAAAAATAAAATAAAATAATTTAATTTTTGTAACAAAGGGCCATTGTGACTTCACTGATTTTAGCTGGAACTAAATTCTGTAAATCCATGTTTAGAATTTAATATTTGAACCATCCTAATTGGTGAATTGACTATTTTCAGTTACCTGATTTTTGTACTGTTACTGTTGTCCTAAGATGTACTAATAATATATTGAAGTTCGGACTGCGTGGTTTGTATTTTCTTTTCCTGAACATTCTTAACTTACATTTCTAATATTCTATTTGTTAGTATGACACTGATGTTAATTTTTTACGTTTAATTTTTTCTAAAGGATAAGGGAGTTGATGATGCTAAGCCAGTAATTGAAGCTCTTAAGAGTAAAGGTATATCTGCAATTGGGGCAGTTGGCTTCTGCTGGGGCGGTGAGATATTTTCTTTTTTCCTCACTCTTTTATTGTTTCTGATTGTTTCATTATTTTAGATTTTTTTTAGACAATATAGTAGCATTATATTATATCCTCAACTATATGTAAGTTGAATTTATAAATCCATTGTGTTCATCATGAAATGTTTTATTGCTCGAGCTGACTAATATGAGGTAAATTATCTTCTCAGCTAAAGTAGTGGTTCATCTGGCAAAGCGTGACGTCATCCAAGCTGCTGTGCTGTGTCATCCTTCATTTGTCACTGTAGATGACATCAAGGGTATGGATTTATATATGCTGTATGGAGCTATTTTCGACTGTTATTGCATTAGCAGAAACTTGGGCTATGAAGCAAGAAATAGTATAAGTTGAACTTGCCTGCACTATGATATAGATAAGTTCTTCTAATCCTGTCCTTGTCTATTTGTCGTAGGGCAATCTCAGTATTCAGTAAATTATTGGAGAGATAAAAAAAACTTTTTGAATGAGATGCTCAAAAAGTGCCACTTTTATTTATTTATTTATTTATATAGAAGTTAATAAAAACACTTGTTGGACTGGGTGCCCATTACCTATGTATATATTGGCATTGTATCTTTGTAGCCTCGGTTAATACATTTTCACCATTCTGTCATAAACCATTTAGTTTCAATGATGCTATTCTGGCTAGAAGTTGCTTTCGCACTATGCTTGTGCAAATTCAGCTCCCTTTGATTTCTTTTTGGCTTTAGTAATTATATTTGTTGCATTTACTTCAGGGGTTGAGGTTCCCATTGCTGTACTTGGAGCTGAGTTTGATCATCTTTCTCCACCACCTCTCCTGAAACAGTATGAAGAGGTCATAACTGCTAATAATGAGGTAGGAAGCCTTACTGCTTTGTTATGATATTCAAGTTTTTGTCATGGTGTTTGCTTTTATCCTGATCAATTACTGGCAGGCATATTTTCTTCTGGTAGTAGAAGTAGACCAAAGCAGATAAGAACTTTTGTTGCTATGTTGTATCTTTCTGTTGGGTTGCCTGGTTAAGTAGTTTCTGAAAATTGGGGATAAGAATTCATCTGAATTGAAATGAGTGGGATTAAATTCATCTGATTTGTTTGCCATATCTCTTAATTTATTTTTGTCTTCCTCTTCTATAAAAGGACTTCTATGAATCTACTACATGGGAAATCTTCTTCTGTATGTGGATCAGTCATCATCACTTTTCCTCATGTCCTAATAATATTTTTTTCCGGTGTCATCATGGTCGTATATTGGCAATCTGTAGCATGATCAACTTTAGTTATTCTATTTGCGTTTTTGTCTGTTTATATATATCTGGTCAAACCACCTTGGATGACTTTTTTATCAACTCAAACAATTTGTACTCCTTCCCAGAAACCTTATTTATCTGGTTATTATCAGGTTGAGGGCTACGTGAAAATCTTTCCTAAAGTTGAACACGGATGGACAGTGAGATACGACATAGGAAATGAAGCTGCTGTGAAGCACGCAGAGGAAGCACATCAAAACATGTTGGAGTGGTTTGCCAAGTATGTCAAGTGAGAAACTTATTGGATGATAGTACTGGTCATTCAGTGTTATCTAGGACTATTGATCTTGAATGTTTGAAAAGCTACCTACGTAGACTATTATTATGTGTGCGGTGTGCTGTTCGTAAAAAATTGAATAAAATCGCACTGGCATTTTATGTTGTTACATGGATCATGTGGCTAGGCCTTTGCCACAGAGTCTTATTAGAGAACCACTCGATATCTCATTATAAGATTTGGCATATTTATCAACAGTCCTTATTTTAGTAAGTGCCTCCTGATTTTAACAAAAACCAGTATCGTCTTGATCAAAACTTTCATGGTCTTTATGAGTTTTGACCCAAGTCAAGACGTTCAAGATCATGAGAGCTTTAATCAAGACTTTCACGTAATTGATTGAAACATACTTATCTCTTAAAATCAAGACGGTATTTACTTGAAAATTTCTAATTTGTCGAAAATAAAAATCTAAACATGGAAATCAAAACCATATAGAATGTTCAGTCAGGCATCGGACCTTTCACTTGAGATGGTACTTGTCATATGATCAAGATCACCGATCAAGTTTGTGTTATGATTTAAGGTTGCATGTAAAACCATCGGATTATTTAGTCTCTGATGCGAAAGTTGCCACAAAGATCCAGATTTCCAGTTGAGTTTTATCTCTTATTCTGATGCCTTTAGATATGAATCTGTCCCTTTGTTGGATTAAGAAGCCATTAAAGGCAAATCCATTTGGTTTCTCAGATGTGCTTTTCAATCCTCTGATATATGCTTCTTATAATTGTTTTTCATTCATATATATTCATGTTAATTTCTTTTCATAGTTATGAAATCATTGGATTAGATTATCATTGACCGATTCTAGAATTCGAATAAGATTGTACGTAGCTGAATTTTAATTCCTTAGTTTAAGAATCAATACTAGGAAATATTTAGCAGATATCCATCCTTGTCCTAAAGGAATACGTGTTTGTAGCGAAGTGGGTGTCGCTGTAATTGGAGCTCACATCAGATGATAAACTTATCTTCTTCATGTATAATGTATTAACGTGATCATTTATATAGATTCTATAGACTAATATTCAAGCAGTTGCCACTAGTTGATTGGTCTGCATGGCATTTTTGAGTCGAAAATGATGAAGCTGTGTGGATGATTCTATCTTTATAGTTATTCTTTTCCCAGGTTTGTGTTTATTGTTTGATGAATGTTGATACCATCTTTACAGCACAGCACAGGAAAGTGACTGGAAATATCCCCCACACACACTGTTGATATAGACAAAAAAAATGATGGTTTGTAATGTCATGGAGGGTCGGTTGTGTGTGGTGTGTGTTACAGGGTTTCTTATCTCCACATGTTTGGAACTCGAAAAGGGCCCATACATGTTCACAAGTTGAGTCAACAACAGACAGATTAAGAGATAGAAATCCCACTCAAACCCAGTTTAGGAATTCAAAGTATTTATTTGCTGAAAAAAGATGATATATAATAAGTGATTTTAGTTCCTGGGTTGTGGGAGCACTTGAGTATCATGATTCCATGAATGGTTGGCCAAATTAGGGTGTGTGTAGGGTTTAACTTAGTAAATCTTACTCCGTTCATGTTTATGACACGGGATTCAAGTTTCGCCTTGTACATTTACCGGCTAAGTGTGTGGGGAACATGGGGAACATCTCGCTTGTACCGTGAGAGTAGGAAGTCATATAGTGTCGGATTTTGATTTATATAATCTAATGGCATATATGCAAGGAATTGATATATCTTTTGTTAATTCGAACTGATAATAGAAATATTTATCCACTTATTTAGCCCACGTATTTTTTGAAGTTTTTTTTACCATTAATAGGATTTGAGCCGCTGACTTGTAAGTCATTTGTCTAAACTCGTCCAACACTCATAGGGGCGATTTTGATAATATATTTAAATTAATAAATAAATAAGAAAAAAAGGCATTTGGTCTGGTCCATTTAATCCTACATTTATGCAGATGATTCGGATTCTAATAAATAATAATAATAAATAAATAAATAACTCGATGCCACGTGCCTGATGGCATTGTTTTTGCGAGACGTATAGTGGACGGAAAAACTTCACGCTATGAGAGGGACAGCCAGGCGCGTCAGAAGACGAGTGGTGGATACGCTCGGTCACGGATCGTACGCAACGCGTGGTAGTGCTGGTACTTGGTCCCACATAGTTACATTACATCAGAGGCAATGCGCGTGGACTTTGCAGTTTCTCCAAATCTTGATTTCTAATCAATTTCTTGATTCCACTTTTACTTTTGTCTTGGCCCCCGCTTTTGTGGATATTTCCACCATTCCAATTTTGCCCTTTTATTATTATTATCCAAATTACTTTATTGATTTTAAGAAATTAGTTTTCAAAAAAAAAAAATTAAATTTTTTTTTTTAAGAAATTAGATTCTACCACCGACTAATATCGTTTGGTTCATGAATCGCATGTGGTATTTTTTAATAAGAAACAAATAATTTTATTTAGTAGTACTTTCAATTTTTTTTTAAAAATTCTTGTAATGAACAATTGATATCCACCTCTTGTGGAAACCCCAAAATTGACTTGGTTTGTTATGGTTTGACTGCATTTTAAAAAATATTAAATATTTTATTATTACTTAATTAAGCATAATTTTTTCATTACACTTGACATTATCAACCCTGATTATTTTATTAACTATGTTCATGCCACTAATATAATAAGAAGACATTTTGATAGAGAATCTTACTTATAAAGGAACCAAATGGGACTTTTATGATGAGAAAATGAACCCGACGGTGCGGATTCGAGTTTTAATGTTTACATTTACAGATATGTTTACATAATTTTCTTTTTAGAGCTATTCTACTATACAATTATTAATCTCAGCAAATCCCGATAGATCATTGATCCCGTATTCCCGTTTGATATTAAAACTCAGAAGTCATGTAATGCATCCCTGTTAGTGTTCTACTATACAATTCTTAATCTCAGCAAATCCCGATAGATCATTGATCCCGTATTCCCGTTTGATATTAAAACTCAGAAGTCATGTAATGCATCAATATAAACAAATATTAGTAATACCAAGTCCATGTAATAGTTAACAATTAGATCAAAACGATTCCCTCTAACACAGCCCATGTGATGCCACGTGCAACCCTCCAATTCCATTCATTTTCTTCATGTTTTTTCTCATCTTCTTGTGTTCCTCCTTCAACACATTAAGATTTATTTATTTTTATTTGGTTAAAAATACTATTAAATATTTGACCACAAATTTATCTCTATTTTATATTTTATTATAAAAACTTTCTCAAAATTATCTATATGGACCATATCGTAGAGAGAAAGTTTTGAGAGAGACAAATATAACACATTATCATCGTATGTTTATCTAATAAAACACAAATTTGCATCATGATGCACACTCTCCATTTATAGGACAATGCTTGGGTACTGACTCAGTACCCAAGGTACTGACCAACTAATAGGGTTTTGCCACATAGTCAATTTGTGATAAATGCAAAGAGATAAAAGTAAAAAATTAAAAGAAAAAAGCCACATGACAACATCCCATTGGTGGGGTCAGTATCTTGGGTACTGACCGGTCAGTACCCAAGCAATTTCCCCATTTATATGATGCACAAGTGCACAACTCTATTTATATGATAAGGAAACGTTGAGCTATAAATAATCTTAAAGATATATCAAAATTATTAATATAATTTGTCGAGGTAAATTCAGTTAAGTGATATATTTTTTTTACGTCCATATAAATAAAGTTGTGAATTTGAATTACAATCTATATATATTTTTTAAAAATCAACGAATAATCTCGCTAATTAAAATATTATGGGATTTTATAATTATTTAATACCCGAAGGATAATCTGTAATCAAGTTGTTAATAAGGTTAAAATTAAATGTTATTTTATTAAAAAGTTAATCCACATTAGGGAGTGCTAATCTGCTTCGGCCATTCACTATTTTCTATGTTATCTCTTCTTCAAGTGATCAGTGTATCATTAATTATATTTTTAATAAATTTAATCACTTTATTAATTTGATAAATTTTCATTCAATAGTATTACTTTTTCCAAATATGGTTAACAACCTTTTATTTCTATAAGGAGAAATAAAAACACATATATGCATTTATTGTCTTTTTACGATAAATGCAATGACTGTTTTCCTTTTATCGTAATAAAATGATTGTTAATCTATGCCCTTACCCTTATAATCTATTGATTTAATTTATATTATATTTGAGTAATGTTAGATATCACAACTAAAATCACAACTATTCCAACACAACACATGTGGCACATGAGTTGTACACATGTGGTACATGAGGTGTCAATTGGTGATTGGATATATAGTTAGGTGAGATAAATCATTATTAATGTGTATCTACTCATCAATTGACACCTCATGTGCCACATGTGTTGTGTTAGAATAGCTGTGATATCTAGCATTATTCATTATATTTATATGATTTAAATGAATGGATTACGTGATGCCACGTTATTTGGACACTAGATTTTGATAAAGTATCATTACTTTTTTCCATTATGTGAACAATCCAAATAAACTAATCACTCCTAAAGATAATTAGAAATGATCCAATTTTTTTTAGTAGGGAATCTTAGATTAAAGGACTTGATAATCGCATCTAAGATTATATACCTTAACAACATGTGTAATCACGCACGCGATCAAATCTGCAACGATAATAATGAATACTCCAACTTTGGAGTAAAAATAAATCCAAAATAAATAAAAGAGAGGAAATTCAACAGCATTTAACTGGTAAATTCGGTCAAGGTCCAGTGGCAAAATAGTCTTTTTAAAATAAAAATAATTATTGTATCACTTTATTAATAATAAAAAAATCCCGTTTCGTCTCTTTATTGTTCTCCATTTCTTCTCTCTGCTTCGAAGAAAAGCTTCTCCCACTTAAAAAGTACAGCACACAAAATATTTCCATTTTTTTTTTTGTATTTTTTTTTTGGGTATTTATTTCTCTTAAGATCCAAAACATCGAAAGCACTTGCACGGTGTTTTCGTTTTGTTTTCTCAATCTGTTAAAATAACAAGTTCTCTAAACACTGCCTTTTTATTTTTATTTTTTTTATATATATAAATACTTTGTTTTCTCATCAGGAGCACAAGAAAATAGTGATCATCGTTTTGTTTTAGATTCGCCAAAGTTTTAGTTTTTTCCGCTAAAAAGTTCTTTTTGATCTACAAGGTCTTGTCCAGAGCTGCATTTAGACTCCTCCGCTTGAATTTTTTGGCCACACTAAGTTCTCTCTCTGATTGATTCATTTTTAGTGAAAGAAATAAAAAAACTGTATTTGTTCTTTGCTTGTATTAAAAAAGTTTGTTACTTTAGCCGCAAATCAACTTGTTTTAGTTCCCTTCATTTCGACTTCTCTTTTGCTTTTAGGGTTTTCTGTTGATTGATTGACTGAACTTTCTGTGCTGATCTTGTCATTTTAGTGACAGTTTAGTGTTTCTGGGTTAGTTTTGGTTTCTGGGTGTTTGTGTTTCTGTTGAATTTGGGGTTTGATTATCTGGGTTGTTGTGATCTTGTGGTTGGAGTTCAACTTGCTGATTTATTAGCTTTGAAGGATTTTGATGCTTTGTTGCTAAGATGCAGCCTGATCAAAGAAAAAAGGTAAATTCAATAACTTCGTATAAGCTAATATCACTGTGCAAGATCTATATGAGTTAAGGACTAAATAGATGTTTATGTGTTCGTAATTGCTTTTATCTATTGTTACTCAGGATCATAATATATGTATGTCATGTTGGCTTGGGATTATATCCTCAATTTATTCTATATGGTCCTTAGTTTAATTTTGTCCATTTGTACTGCAAATTTTTGTTGTATAGTGGGTATAATTCCTGAATGTAGATAGCAAGGAACAATATGTCATGATCATGTTCATGTCTAGGCTTCCCTGCCACATAAAAAATGTCCCCATTTACAATTTTGTTGGAGGTCCCACTGCAACCAGTTTGTCACATAAGAATCCCCCATATGTAATGGGGTTTAGAGTTGATTTAGGAACTGTAAATGTTATCTCAATTGATACATGAGATATCACAGTTTTTGGGTCTGGATGGTGGAAGTTGTCAACCACAAATTAATGTTCTAATTCTTCCCTTTTCAATTTATCTTCATCCTTCTATGTTTTCAATGATGCTGGGTCCTAGCAGAAAAATTATATGGGTACCTTTTGTTAGAGTCTTTTGTTCATGCCCTCTAATTGACTTGATCCTTAGTTGTTTTACATTTACTTTCTGTCTGCACATGCCATCTTACTTCATGTAGGTGATAGAAGTTCAGGAATTCCTTTCTATATTTTTATTTTCATGTAACTATTTACCTTTGTGTTTGAACTTTTGTTATCATTCCAGTAGAGTAGGAAATTTAGATCAGATACTTCCACTGCACTTGCATTCACACCGAGGTTGACAGTTAAGCTAAAACTTGATGTCAGAGAAGTTTTTGGATGGTTTCCATATGCTGTCAAATTCTAATGGCTATAATTATAACCAATAGTTTTTGGACAATGCCTGTTAATTTTGGTGATATTAAGTGTGTTTGATAATGCTGTAGTACATCCTTGTTGAGTTTTGAGCATCATGTGATTTCTGTGTTTCTTAACTAACTTGATTTGGTTATTAGTTACACTTGGGGTGCCTTGTTGATATTGTTGTCATGATGCAGTCATCTGCAGATGTAGATTTTTTCACAGAATATGGTGAAGGAAGCAGGTACAAAATAGAGGAAGTAATTGGTAAAGGAAGCTATGGTGTTGTTTGTTCTGCATATGACACACATACTGGAGAAAAGGTTGCAATTAAGAAAATCAACGATATATTTGAACATGTCTCTGATGCCACCCGCATCCTTCGTGAGATTAAACTTCTTAGACTGTTGCGTCATCCGGACATCGTTGAGATCAAGCATATCTTGTTGCCTCCTTCCAGACGGGAATTCAAAGACATATATGTTGTTTTTGAACTCATGGAATCTGATCTACACCAGGTTATTAAAGCAAATGATGATTTGACTCCAGAACACTATCAGTTTTTTCTTTATCAACTTCTACGTGGTATGAAATATATCCACACAGGTATGATCTTATTCTTTTACTGTGATTCTTCACCTACTTGTTTGCAGTATATTTACAAATTATTGAGTGTAGCTTGCATAAGAAGGCTACTTTTGGTGTTTGCCAATCCTTTCTGAATTTTTTCATTGTCTACTGTTTTGCAGCTAATGTCTTTCACCGGGATCTAAAGCCCAAGAATATCTTAGCTAATGCTGATTGTAAACTCAAGATCTGTGACTTTGGTCTTGCAAGAGTAGCTTTCAATGATACGCCAACTGCGATATTCTGGACAGTAAGTCATCTATATGCCAACTGCTATCCCATAAAAATAATTTGTACATGGCCTACAAAGTGTCCCTTCTTGGTCATGGCTATGAGAATTTAATGTTTCTATTTATCTCACAGGACTATGTTGCGACAAGATGGTACAGAGCTCCTGAATTGTGTGGATCCTTTTTCTCAAAGGTGCAAGAATTATTACCACTTACCATTTGCTTGGAAGTAGCTTGATCTTTGCATCTGGTATCGTGATTTTTGTTCTGTTTGTAAAGATCATTTTTGAGTGCTCTTTTTTACTTTCATTAGTATATATCCCATTCCATGTTTTTTTTTTTTTTTTTTGTGTCTTTCTTTTTGTTCCTTTCTTTTTATTTTTTGTTATGTGAACTTGTGACAGTTTTGAAAAGCCTCGTCAACCACATTGTTTCTCCCTTGTTCCCCAAGTGTCTATGCTTTTCTTCTTTTAAATGTAATTTGAAATGCATTGGTCATATAAGTTGGATCAATAAGGGCTTGTAATGTACTTCTTCGAACTCACCTGATGTTGTATAGCATTGGAACACTCATACTCTCCTATTTTGGGGAATAATGCTCTTTAAATAAATTTTAATGTGGATGTAGTTTGAATCTGTAGGTTCTGTAAGCAATTCAGCAATTCAGATTGAAGTGTTTATGTAGTTCCATCTTTTTTAACTACTATTGTTGGTTTGGAATACTGCAGTATCCTAATTATTGTGTTATTTTATGGGGAATGTGGCATCATGCCAAGTGTCGATCTGTGAGCCAAGCCTTAGTTAAATATCATTCCTAATGGGATGAAATATTCTTGGCCTTAAGTGGATTATTCATAACAAAAATGTCTTCTCTTTATTAATATATAGTTTTTAAAATATTATGATTCAGCTGTATCTCAGCAGTCTATATGTTACTCTATCATCTTATCTTTTAACCACAATCTGTTTTGCTTACAGTATACACCAGCGATAGATATCTGGAGCATTGGGTGCATCTTTGCTGAACTTTTAACCGGAAAGCCTCTTTTCCCTGGGAAAAATGTTGTCCATCAATTGGACCTGATGACTGATCTGTTGGGAACACCCTCTGCTGAAGCCATTGCCAGGGTCAGTTTACTGTGATAAACTTCTTGTTTTGGTGTGGATATCATTGCTTTATGTTTGATATTACTTCGTTTCATATCCTTGTACAAATGTTTTGTTTGCTAAAATATATATATATATTATGTGAACAGGTACGCAATGAGAAAGCACGGAGATACTTGAGCAGCATGCGGAAGAAGAAGCCCATTCCTTTTTCCCAGAAATTCCCTAATGCGAATCCTCTTGCACTTCGTTTATTAGAAAGAATGTTGGCATTTGAACCCAAGGATCGACCTACTGCTGAAGAGGTAATTGTTTTTTCGTCTTTATCTTATTTTGGACAATAAATCCCTTCTTCTAACACTGCTACTACTTGTCAGGCCCTTGCAGATCCATATTTTAAGGGTTTGGCCAAGGTTGAGAGAGAGCCTTCTGCTCAACCAGTTACGAAGATGGAATTTGAATTTGAGAGACGAAGGATAACAAAGGAAGATGTAAGAGAGCTCATATATCGAGAAACTCTTGAATACCATCCTAAAATGTTGAAAGAATTCCTAGAAGGTTCAGAGCCAACAGGCTTCATGTATCCAAGGTATTGTTCTCTAAAATCTTTGATCGATACCGTGTTATGGAACATCTTAATTAAGTTGCTTCTGAAGACCACCTTTTTATGTTGACTTCTTCCACTTTAGATATAAACTTATATTGCTTGGTCAATCTTTTACTGGAGTAGAATATTTTGCCAGGGAGATTTTTCTGTGTGTTATCCTACTAAGTTGTTGATGATTCTAATGCTTTTATTGTCCTGATATTACATTAATTTTTTTCTTTGTAAAAACCTTGTGTCATAATATTTGCATAAAGGGGGAAAAATAAAGCAATCATTTTCAGCTTCTGATTCCTACTATCTATCTGGAGTTCGCAGTTAGATTAAATCTCTTACCGTCAGTTGACCTTATTTTAAGGTTCTGCATATCCAGTTATGTGAATGTGCTATTTTACCAGTCAAAACCTCACTTCATTCCTCCTTCCCCTCCCAAAAGACTAAAATAATAAAAATAAACAATTTACTGTAATGTTAGTACTCAATATGAGACTCTATATTGCCTAATTCTCAAGGTTATGCATCAAGTTCTCAAATTAGATGCAATTTGCTTAAACCATAGTCTTGAGTGACTCTTGAACTTTTCTTTCGTAGCTCTCTTCCATAAAAGAATAACTTGTGTGTGTTAAAATTGCTCGAAATTAGACTTTGTGATGGAAATGTGGATTTGACGTATCCAATTTCAAAGCTATTTTTATTTTTTTTTGCTGTTAAACAGATTTGGATTTCACTTTATTTTAGAGGATGTTATCCTCAAATAGATAGATTCTTAAAAAGTAAAAGATTTCACTCCAATTAGTCTTGTATCCAGCCTATACTTTATTTTTGAGCTTTTTAAAGAGCCCCTTGCACTGTAAGTTAGTTATTTTATGAATGTAATTTCCATGCAGTGCTGTTGACCATTTCAAGAAGCAATTTGCTTTTCTTGAGGAGCATTATGGAAATGGCACAACTGGTGTTCCACCTGAGAGGCAACATGCATCATTACCCAGGTATCCCTTTTATCATGAATTCAGCATGCTGTTTCCCTTAATTCCAGCCTCTGTACTGCTGCCATCTGCTATTTATTTATTTATTTTCTTGCATTTTCCAGCATGCTTATGAAATTTGTTCATGCAGGCAATGTGTATTATATTCTGACAACTCGGTACAGAATCCAGCAGGAGTCACAGATGATCTTTCCAAATGTTCTATCAAGGAAATTGAAAAACCACAGATGGATAGGACTTCGGGGATGCCCATGACAAGGCTCCCGATTCAAGTTCCTCAAGGTATCCAAGGCATTAATTCTCTTGTTGCTGCAACTAATTGACTGCATCATTCCCAGGATCATAGTTTCTATAATGTCTTCATGAAATTTTGTGTTTTTGCTTGTGCATATAGTAGTTTCTTACTGAGTGCTCACCATACAAATCTGTGACATTTGTTACAATTGTTTTTGTATTCTCTTGCCTCTCTCTCTCTCTCTCTCTCTCTCTCTCTCTCTCTCTCACACACACACACACGCACACGCACACACGTACGTGTGGATTCGATCAGAATTACAAAAAGATTAATAAAGCAAACAGGACAACAAATAACGGTTCTGTTTCTGAATCTGTAGTAAGTTTAAACACCCTGAAATTGGTCTATGGTATTATCGATTTGATAGTTTTGATTTACGAGTGAGGTTGTAATTTCACTGGCCCATTTCTAGTACATGAAGGCACAGAGAGAGAGAGAGAGAGAGAGTGACATTCATTGCTGCTTATGTCATAGAAGATGTACTAATGGCTAGTGCATATGGCTTTGAATCAGCTGGTGCTGCAAGACCTGGGAAAGTTGTCAGTTCAGCGTTGCGTTACAATAATTGTAGTGCAGCAGCAGCTGCAGAGGCTCTTGACCAGCGGAGGATGGGGGTTAGAAATCCTGCTGTTTCAACTCAATATAATGCTAGTTCATATCCAAGAAGAAGTGCTGCTTGTAAAAATGAAAGGGTAGATGATGAAGCCGTTGAAGGTTCCAACGGGTTGCAACCAAAGCCCCAGTACATGGCAAGGAAAGTAGCTGCTGCTCAAAGTGGTTCTGGAAGTAACTGGTATTGAACCCATGTTTTGTTCTTGCCGCGGACTCAACTGTCAATATTCAGCTTTTGATGATGGTGGTTACGTACACGTCATCCATAGATTGACCTACTGTCGATTAGGAATCCGAATCATCATCATATTCAAGTGGTATGTTACCCCATTGCTTCATATCAGCACAGGACTCTTTAAAGAACTGAAGTTTGATGTTGGAGAAAGTTCATAATTGTAATTTATAGCACTAACTGGAAAGCTGGAAGGGTTGATGCTAGTGTGCCATTCACTATTCATGACTCTGTTCCTCTTACCATCGGATCGATAATCAAGATACAAGCACGGTTTGATGTCATGAATGAAGAAAAGGGAAGGCAATTCATTAACATAAAAAGTTCATTCTCTTTTCTTCTTATTCTTTACCAATTTTCTATTAAGTTCTTATCTTTTACCCCCCAACTTTCCACTACTGTGACAGTTTCTTATTGTATTTTTATTGATCTATGTTTTCTCAACCCCAAATAAGTGCCTTTACTTTTGCTTCTCTTTCCCTTATAAACAAGTACCTTGATCAGGATATTGTGGCAATAATTTGATTATAAACAAGAATTCGTTGTTAAATAAGTGTACATTGTTATAATTTTCTGTGATGTTTTCGCTTTTTATAATTGATAATTGCTATGGTATATGAAAAGCTCTGCTACTTCGTTTTGACTACCAGTAGCTTTAACAATATGCTCAAATTGATGCCTTGGAAATCTCATCTAATTTGCCAAAGTTAATCATTTTATTACAAGGAAATGAGGAACAAATTGCTAAAAATTGAAAAAATCCTGATGAAACAGATGGTACAAAGTACACCCAGCATTTTAACATATGAATCTTACATACATCCACTCCAAGTTCACCAGTCTTTAACAACACAACATATTTATGATGCCCAAATGTTGATAAATTGAAGAACAAATTAATGAACAACTACTATATTTATCAAACAGATCATCAACTGTTAGTACAATTCAAAACTGTTTGAACCTAACAGGTTCTCTTTTTCCGTTATTATGATCGGATAAAGCGAGACCTGTCTGCTATTTGCTAAATCAATGCATCCGTTGCTTCACCCGCCTCCCGTTCCCATCAGAGCCATCTAATAATGTCTCACTTCCATATCCTGAAGCAATAAAAGATTTTTCATTATTTTTGGCCACATAATGCAGCAGTTCAGTAAGGACCGAAGGGCAGCTCTCTTCTAAGTATTCATATCCATCCGTTTGCATCACAGCTGAAAAACATCTGTTATTAGTAATGGAATCATAAAGCAATAAAAGGGTAAAAGGTAACCAAATATATTCAGTCACATTTACTCGATGGCAATGTAAAGCAATAACTTATCTACGCCCCGGTTCTAACTATACATGAGCAGACTTAGTTGATTCTAGTGAAGTGACCAAAGAACTTTCTGAAAGATTTAGTGTTATCCATAAATAAATAATATTGAAATCTCATTATGATGCGGAAAATACCTACCTTTCAAATTTTCAGGCAATGCAACGAATTTCAGACAAACATTTTTCAATTGGAAACAATGGTGCTGCTCTGCCAAGGCCAATGTGGTTGCAACTGTGTTTATGGCGACATCCTCACAAAGTTTATCCTCACAAAGCAATTTGAGCCTCTCAAGTGCATATCGGTCTGCAGCTGCAAGAAGATGTTGAGCCATCAGTGTAGACGCCCCTTTTGAACTCAGACCCATAAACTCTTCCATGTCCGGTAGGGCATCCCAGTAGATGAAATGGAGTAATGTCTGCAAACATCCAACCGATATCAGAAAGAAGCTATGTTCAAGCAAGCATACCTACGCATCATGCACATCATGCAACGGTTAGGTACAACTAAAACCTTTAGCAAAACCATAATCTTCTGAGCCTAAAAGAAAAACTAAATGAACAGAGCAGCACCAGGCTAATGTAAAAGACCGACGAGCTCAGAGGCAAAAAGGCGGAACACAAATACATATGGGTGCAAAGTTGAAATATGGTTGACATTTCTTCACTTTGTTCCAACTACATTTTCACCATGGTAATGGAGCCATGATATCATCTGTATCATCTTTGTATGTTTTACAAGCACAGGAGTTGTATCATTCCATTTAATCCATAGTCATGCTCAATAAAATCAAAGAATTAGAAAAGATATTAATATTTCCAATAAAAGAAAAGTTTCAACTTTAATTCAATTTAGAAAATTCTATATTAGTGTCGCAAGTTAGACAGTTGGATACACTTGTTCAAAGGCAGTTTCTCAAAGCATCTTTTTAGCTGGAGAACTGCTGCAGCCAGTGAGAAATTTGTCAGAAAGATCATTAAAAAATGCACAAACAGAATATATCCTATAGGCTAAATCAATTAAAAATTGTAATTATTAATACTCCAGAGCTGTTACAACGTAAAAAAAATGATTATCAAATAGACCAAGCTTGGAACAAGAGCATATAGCAGTCACAATCAGGAAGAAAAGCAAGAGGATGATAAACCTTAGCTCGGGTGAGTAAGATTTTTTGTACAGGAGCACCGCCTTAGTAGAAGGTTCCAGATGTACATTCGTGTATATACAGTCCTGTACAGCAACGAATTACTCACCTCACAAAGGCAACCAACAGACGAAGCTACCTCTTCCCAAGAATCTTAATTGTTATGTAACAGAAGCTCATAACAAAAAACATACAACTCATCATCATAGACTCCTAAAGCACACAATAGAATAGTAAATTAAAATAAAGGCGATACACCATAGCATCTGAAAAAATCCATCTGCATGCTCTGACACAAAAACAACCAATCTAAGTGTTTTTAACCCCCCCAAAAACACAAAAAACCCAGCAGTAAAAACAAAATTAGACTTGATGAATAATCAACGCTCTTTTTGTACGAATGAAATGGAATAAGCTTCTCAACCCACTGCCCAAACCAAATCATTGCATTTTGAGTTTCAAAACTCCCTTGTGACACAAAACAAGAAAAAATTCCAGTGTTATGATGTGTAATACTTGCTTTGTTGCTGTATATCTAGGTAGCTAAAGTGAAAGCATAACACCAGTTTGTAGATAATGAACAGAGTCATACTTGTTGAACAGATATGAGCAGCTCTATTTAAGAATTGACAAGTAATAGTTTATTTCATTTCTTGAAAAAGAAAATAAAAATAAAGATCTTTAACTTTACAATTAGCCATATTCACTTTCCCATTGATAGCCAAACTTCAAGACAATACAAGAATAAAAGAATAGAACAGACAAATAAATGCCTGTGAGTCAGCGACAAAGTGGAATTTACATAATTAATTTATACCATAATTTCTTTGTTAGCCTCCAAAACTTACTCAATGATGCACACAACATGAGGTCCAGAAAATAGAGAAAAATAGAACAGCATTTGCCAGGCAAATTAATTGCATAAAAAGAATATTAAGAAAGGAGGAAGCAGAAAAAAAAAATTCACATTTACATAACAGCCTAACAGGCATAAAATAATTAGCGGTTTTACTCCTACGTTGGCTATGCTTCTCAGTTCAGTAAGAGCTTTAAACAGTGCACTATAAGCAAAACAATATGCAGGACATGGTGTTAAAAGCTTGAGAGAGAGAGAGAGAGAGAGAACCTTAAATACTGGGGATTCCATGTCTTCAACTTTGATGCATTGAGTGTTTTGATCTTTCAATGGACCAAAAAGTTGTGCCCTGAACACCGGTGAACGTGTAGCAAGAACCAACTTGTGGGCAGCAAACTTTTCCTCATCAACTTCAAAATTTACATCAGTATCAATTCCACCTTCTAAAAGCTTCCCAAAATGCTTCCCTATATCAGAAGGTGGTACAGCAATAGAGTAGGTCTTAGGTGCCTCTGTATGTGACTTAACTACACCAACACAACAGCGAATTGAGAGGCAATCATCTTTAAGGTAGTCCGATGTCTCTAAAAGAGTTCTTTTGAAAAAGCGTTTATAACCCCTGAAACATCAATCAGTGAAACCCATTATATGTGCTTTTATTCCTCAACAATATAGAAGAATACGATGAATCTAGACTGAGAATAAAGAAAACTTGTCTGGACTTTTATGACAAAACAGAAACCAGAGTAATATGCTCTGAGACATTGATTGAGTCCCACACAGAATCTTTAGTAGTTGATCTTGTTAGATAATCTAGTGCTAATCTAGAATGACAAGAACAAAAGCATTACAAAGAAATTCATTGAGACTTCTCTAGCACATGGCGCGGAATACAATCAACAGACAGGATCTTACAATTCATATATACACTTCTTCTGAATCACCACATTTTCTGCTTATTAATTGTATTACAAGAACAAAGCCAGTGCTTAGCTGAATCATACCAAAATACAGTGAATAATTGAGCAACAAATTTGGTTCAGAAAAAAGGATATGAAGCATATGGAAAAGAGTAGAACAATTAATGAAGAAAGTGTGCCCAAAAGACTAACATGGCACACAAAGACTAGATAGCCAAGCATATAGGAGATGAGAAGATGCATTCAAACATCAAAGTAAAAACAGTATAAAGCAGTCAATACCATGATAATACAATAGCATATACATATGTCATACATATAAAAAAATCTTATTCCACAGTGAAAAAAATGGAAGATATCCCTCGAAGAAATATGTACTCAGTCAATACCATTAAAATGTCACACTTTTTATGCTAAACAAACTGTGCTTCCTCTGATCCCTGAGATCTGAGCAACCTTCAAACCACATTTACATTAACATGCAATCAACCCATCACTAGAAACTTCTCAAGTCCATAAATTTAAAACTTAAATTCATCAGACAAAGACATATACTTGAGTATATAGAAGACTAATCCTTGGTTTTAGCTTCTAAATCACATAATTACATTCACTTTGCCTTTAACACTCCTTTCGCATCAAATTCCTTTCGTTTAGCCATTTTTGCTTCCCAATCCGCAACCCCAAACAACTAAAAGATCAAACCATGCTATTATCCCAATCTTATTACCTTATAGCAACATATCTAATATTTGACAAAATTAGCTCAAATCACATATAAACGATAATTTGACATTAAAACCAAACTTTCAACAAAATAAAAGAGACTCACCACATGCTCCCCCGATACTTGAGGGCGTAGGGACCACTCTCGAGCGCCCTCCCGAAATGGGTATGCACCTTGTGCCGATCCTTGCCGCTCTGATCCATCAGCGTGAGCTCGAAGAGCGCTCTAACGTCCGTGCCCTCGCTAGCAAGGGCGATAAACAACGATACATAAGTCGAATTATCCTCCGCGCTCTTGCCGTCCGGATAAAAGTAAACGGCCCAAGCGTAGCCGCCCACGATGAAGGTATCGGAAGCTATGTACTTGCCAATTCCCATGCCCTTTGAAAGCGAGTATCCGCTGATCTTGAACTGGTGTGACCCATTTACCGTCTCGGTCAGAGATGTCGACGACGTGATCGGAGAAGTTGAGGGTTTTAAAGGGTCTTTACAAACCCTAATTGTGCCCATCAACTGGGGTGGTATTGATTCACAAGAATTGAATTGGGTTAGGAGTGAATTGTTGAAATTGTTTCGCTAATTGGCTAACTTGAGAATTAGGGTTTTGGGACCGTCGATGTGAATCAAAATTAGGGATTTCGAATGGATAAATTTGACAAATTGGAATCTGTGGTTAGGGTTAATGATAAAACAAATTTGAGAAAAAAAGAAAAACTTGAGAATTAATGGTGTTTATGTGTTTGAGAAGGAGAGAAATGATTGGGGGTGATGATGAGAGAATTTCAGAATTTAAATTGAATTGAACGGTTGCACAAAGTTGTATCATATACAGATAAAAATAAAATAAAAATAAAAACCATATATATATATATAAAATAAAACATTTTTATTTTATAACCTAAATAAACATTTAAAAAAACAAAAACATTTTTATTTTGCTTTATAAAACCATCAAAAGTACATCATCAAAACAAGCTTATACAACTTCTATTCAACAAGAAGTCATCTCGAAAGCCAAAAAAAAAAAAAACCACAAACAGAACCAAAAACAGATTTTGCCGTATTTACAGTGACTATTAGAAGATCCAATTCCCTGATGTTTCGCCGATTCTGCAATTCCTTTTCTCTCTCCATCTCAAAACCTAAACCCGCTCTCATCTTCCAAAACCCCATCAAGAAGCAATTGAAATTGCAGCAGACTCTGTCTCTGACCCCGCGTTTTTTCTCTTCAAGCATCGAAATGGACAGTACCCAGAATACCCAACTCACCAAAGTGGAGCTGCTTCGGTCTCTTGAATCTTCACTGGGTCACTGTTTCAATACGAATCCGGTTTGTCCATCTCCAACCCCTTTGATAATTGTGATAAGCGGACCAAGTGGGGTTGGCAAAGATGCGGTTATAAAGAGATTGAGAGAGTCCAGAGAATCACTCCATTTTGTGGTGACTGCTACAAGCAGATCGATGAGACCCGGTGAAGTTGATGGTAAAGATTACTACTTTGTATCGAAAGAACAGTTTTTGAAGATGATTGAGAGAGATGAGCTATTGGAGTATGCACTTGTATATGGTGACTACAAGGGGATTCCAAAGAAGCAGATAAGGGAATATATGGGGAAAGGGTGTGATATAGTGTTGAGAGTGGATATTCAGGGAGCGGAGACTTTGAGGAGGATTTTGGGGAATTCTGCGGTGTTTGTGTTTCTGGTGGCAGAGAGTGAGCTGGCATTGGTGGAGAGGTTGGTGCAGAGGAGAACTGAGAGCAGGGATGAGTTGCTGGTGAGGATTGCCACGGCTAGAGAGGAGGTTAAACATGTGAGGAATTTCGATTATGTGGTGGTGAATGCGGAGGGGAAGCTTGAAAATGCGGTGAAGTTGGTTGAGTCTATAATCGATGCTGAGAAGGCAAAAGTTCGGCAGAGGAATGCTGTCATTTGATTTTTGGAGTTGTTAGAGGTAGTTTTTATGTACTCTTTTTCTAATAATGATAGTTTTTGTTTGATTTTGTTTTCAATCAATTATTTGTTTAATAGCTAAAATGATAGTAATAGAAATATGAATGCAGATGGTTTAGATCATTGTAGGAGTCCTATAGTTCTATTTCTGATTTTACTTGATGATTGTCTTTAAATGGTTTACAATAATGACTCACAATGTGTTATTGTTACTGACTTGTGGCATTCTGCCTGTTCCTTGCAAACAAGGTATTGGAGTAGCAACTAGGGTTTTGATTTGATTTGATTTGATTTGATTTGAAGTTCAATTTTACTAGTTTGAATATAGTTTAGATGTTTAGAATAGCCAATGAAGTTTGATAGTTTTATTTATGGCTTCAATATAGATACTTTACGGCTTTCGTAATTCGTAAGCTTATTTTAGAATTTTCATAGATTTTTTTGGTCATGTATTCCTTCATTTGGAAAGTACGCATTTTTAGTTTGCATTTTCTACCGTTTAGTGTTTTATGATTATTGAATTTAGTTATGAATGTCTTATTGTTCATGAGAAACTATGTGTACTAGTAGTTAATTATTGAGACTGAAGTTAATAAAGTTATAAGCAAAAGTCGATCCCAAATCGTCAACAGGATGCCTTTTAAAGAGAGTTGGTTTTATATTGAGGTTCATACTTCATGAACAATGAGTTAAGTACACATGTAGTAAGATGAAGACATAGTTTCCTTCATGGAATCTCTTTGAGTCAATTTTCTTCTTGTAACTTGCCCTTGCCTTTGCATGAATAAAATGATTTACATTGTTTTCCTTTAATATTTTTTCTTAATAAGTCAGGAGGCATTGAAATTGCGTACTTTGAAAACATAAATGACTCAAAAAAAGGTTTCTCAATTCTGCACAAAGCCAAGCTATCAGAGAGATAATTGGTGTCTCTGATTTCTTATGTCATGTTTAAATGAACTTGAAAAAGAGTTTTTTTGTTTGATCTTCCGTGATTCTGTATAGTGGAACCTACTCTTTGCCAACTCGAATATGCTCTGAGTTGAATTTGGTTTTCTTTAGCTGAAGGACTATGAGTTACAGTTTACTTCATGAGTCCCACATCCTTTGGAAGATGCATAGGGTTTATGCAGGATACTTACCCCAAAGTTAGCAAATATACTGTCACCAAAGTATCATGTAACATTCTTGTTTTAGTTAAACCTTAGCAGCAGTTATTATTGTATCTGCTATTGTCAGTCTCTGAGTTCTACATTTACATCAATGGCATAGGTAAATAGGTTATCTCAATATGTCGTTACTATATCTAATTGGTGTTTGTCCCTTGATGGCAACTTTATTTGTCTGAGCTTCTTCACAATTCTTAAAATATTTAGTTTAAAAGCTGAAAAATCAGTGCTGAAGATTTAAGAACTGAATTGGTGGAAATGATATCATCACGTACTGAAGGAGCTGAATTGTTTGATAATGTAGCAAATGAAATATGGAAAACTGTTAACCCCAATTTAGTAATGTCATTCACCAGTATCATTTTCTTTTGGCACTCACTTACCTCAAGGTTCGTCAGTAGACTTTAAAATTGAAAAAGAAGAGATACCCTCTGACAGACAAGACTCGCGGCCTGTGCTAATCAGCAAATGTGTCTCTAGTTGTTCTTATCTTTACTGATCTTGCACCCCTGATCTTTCTTTGATGCATGCCATGCCAGTTTTGTGAATATCTCTTCCAGCTTATTCATTACATCTTAATGATCCTTGAAGTACTTGAAAGTAGAACCTGAGCAGTGAAAAGTTCCCTTTTTTTTCTTGCAGAGATGAAAGGTAATGAAAAGTCCCCATTTTATGTGGTCCGATAAATAATTTAATCTTAAATGTCATAGATTATTGTTGAGATTGTGAAAATTATAAACAGTGAGAGATAGAAATTGATCCAGATTAGAAATAACATTGGGGGTGAGAAAATGCTGTTAAAAAATGTTTCTCAATCTGTTGATCAACTACCTCTTATACATTCTACCATTATATTTAATTGAGAGACAACTTGGTGCCTCTCTCTCCTCTTCCCATTATTTGTTTTTACGTATCTTTTCCATAATGTACTTTATTTGGATACATTACATAAAGGTAAAGCAAATACAGGCATCACAAAGCTCAGATTGAAATATAAGTATTTCCAGTTTACTCATGACATCTTAATGATCCAAGTACACACATTACATCAGAATTTGAAAATTAAAACCTACCAATGAAAAGTCGGTATGACCAATGTAGATGATAAGAGTACACAACTTGGAGTTTTCCGGCATTTACTTTGTTCACCTAAGTGATCTAGAATGATATGTCAAATAAAATGCATCTTTCAGAAGGGGATATTGCAGCTTAACAAATACAGTGATAGGTAAGGTTACAGCTATGAGAGTAATGATCGGGATAATATTTGATTTGTTTTGATAAACCAAGAAGAAGGTTGAACTGAAAGTTATCGACATGGCTATTACTGATATGAAGAGAGCTAAGTGAGCAATCATCATTTGGAGGGTTAAAGATCTATAAAAGTCTGTTTCTGTGTAACGCGATGTAAGGATAGAAAGTATTATCAGAATAGAGAGAGAAGAAGAGGATAGCGCGATTGCATCTGAAACAACAAATACAAGGAACCAAATTTTTTTCCGAAGAGGGGGCATTCCAGTTTGATCATCATTACCGCCCGGAACTGTAAACGCGGCTGCAAAGACCATAGTAGCAATGAGTGTGGCAACAAGCATGCATGAGCCAGCTGTGTTCCTCATCCACTCTGATCCACTTTTCAGTAAATTACTGTGTTCTATGGTGAACAATTCTTGAGGTGTTAGACCATCTATATTTTTCGCTTCTCTTAATGAAACATGCATGACCTTTTCAACTTCCTATCAACATTTTACAATAATATTAATAATAAATAAATGAATAAGTTTAAAAGAAAATTTAACACACTGAAGAATGGGAAAGTTTTACCTTAAATAGCAGCAACTCTTGTTGCATTTCTAGAGCTGTAGTTGACAATAGAGACTGATTTGGATGCTTTGCGACCATATGCAACAATGTATTCTTTTCAGCATCCACATATGTAGCTATCAATTCCCTAACGTAGCCTAACTCATGTATCAGATTGAATATACTGGAATGACGGTGCAAAATTGCAATGTGAAATATGGTTCGCTTATTTTTATCCAATTCAAAAACCATATCAGGATACAAGCGAATGAATTCAGCCAATAATGGGAAGTTCCCCATTCTTGCTGCATCGAACAATAAATTTGAAGGATGTCTGATTAGTTCTTTAATATCCACGTTCTGTTTATTTGCTACTACTTGCCAAAGATATTTAGCAAACATAAGAGCCAACGATCCTTCGGCTGCATGAATATGAGTAGGTAGTTGTAATTTACAAAGTGACTAATAAGAACAAGATCAACATACAAAGTGAATTTTGGACAAGTTCTTTGATATCTCGACTAATACTAGCGACTTCAAATTTATATCAAATATCTCATCACCAATAATTTCGCAAGTGGTTTGTAACTATCATTATCATTCATCACATAATTATTATATGATTTACACAATGATTATAAGATAAGTGAAAATGGTGAGAAATAACTCTCTTTTTATGTTGAATTTTGAGAGTATCACTAGTTTAATAAGTTAAGTTTAAATGGCACCAATGAACTAAAATACCCGCATCTTCTTCTTTTATTACGCTTGTGCCATTTTTTTTTCTTTTCGAAAACCTCCATTGATAGAGGACCAATGGAGGTTCTCTGTCAATGAAAATGAAAAACCTCCATTGGAGGTCAATTCGATCTCCATTGGAGTAACTGACCTCTCGATGAAGAAGATGACCAAAAAAAAATTGGAAAATTTCATTTTAGCCAAATAAGTCTCGGAAATTGCAAATATACCTAATAAGTCTCGAAAATATAAAATAAGTCTGTGGAACACCAAAATAAGTATCGGAAACATAAAAATAAGTCCCGGAAACACAAAAAAGCGCGAGACTTATTTTTGTGAGTGTGTGTTTTTAGAATATTTTTGTCAGATCAACACTTTAGGTGCTATTAAAACTTAAGTTACGAATTTGGTGATAGTCTTAAAACCTACTCTTTAAAAGTGTTATTAAATTTTCGAACCCTAAACTCATTATATAATTTGTATGTACAGTGGTTTTAAAAAATCAAAAGAGATAGCGAGTATTATTAATACTAACCGAATATAGAAGGAGGCTTTCGGGCCAACACATGCAAGGCAGTGTCATCATCCATGTCACGGGTCACAGCTAGCCCATTTGCTTCTGTTAACAATCTGAATGCCATATCTAACGGCGACTAGCAAATCAGTGTATATAAATATATAATCAAAAGACAAAAAAATATTATTGAAAAAGCAGTAAAATCCAAATTATACACACACGAAAGAGCTGGATAAGAAAAAAAAAAAAAAAAAAAACACTTATAAACTATTGTGCAGTGCAATGATATATATACGTACCATATAAATCTGTTTTAATACTTTGGAAAAATATACGAGCTCGTTCCTCTGCTGTTAAATATTCAACAGTGTGATCATATAAAAACATTGCCATATCCTCTTTTCCAAGCAAAACAGCCAAGTAGAGCGGCGTCATGTTCCAAGAGCCTCTTAGTGTCGCTAAATCTGGATTCCAATTTCGCATGACCTCAGCAAGTTGTATATTTCCAGTAGCAACAGCAAAACAAAAGGCAGTGTCTCCTCTTAGATTTTGCAGTGTCAAGTCTTGTTCATTCATATGTTCCATTATCTTCAACACAAAATCAGTTTGTTGTGCTTTCGTTGCAACGTGAAGAGCTGTTTCATATCCCTCTGTGATAGCTGTACGTACCATTGATGGATCGCCCTCTATCAAACCTCTAGCTTCTTCCCAGTTGCTTTTTAATGCAGCCAAATAAAGGGGCGTACATTTACGGTTGTATTGGACCCTGTTTCCATCTGTTTACAAATTAAAGAAGATAATTTGGTTTAATTATATATATATATATATATATATATTAGCTTATAAGTACTAGAAAGACCATATATATCAAAGATTGCTAACTGAAGATATATTTGCCTTAACAGAAGATAATTTGGTTTAATTATATATATATATATATATTTGCCTTTTACGGTTGTGTAACTTTGTAAGTTAAACAAATTAAAGATGATAATTTGGTTTAATTTTTTATACATATTAGCTTATAAGTACTAGAAAGAGTACTAAAAGACCATATATATCAAAGATTCATGAGGAAATAGGGTTTTTTAGTTAAAAATTATGGGGCCTTATTGTTTTTGTCAACAATTATCACTTTTTTTGTTTTTGTTAGCAAAATGGTTGTGAAGACAAAATTACCTATTTTTTTTTTTCAAAATCTCTTCTCTCTCATTTTCACCGGATTTTTTTCCCTCTTTCTCTCTCTCCTTTTCTCATGCCTTCTTTTTCTCTCTTTCTCTCCTCCTCTCTTCTCTTCTTCTTCTTCTTCTTTTGGTTGAAAAATCAGATTTTTTTAAAACAAAAAATTTTAGATTTGGTTTTCAAAAAAAATTCTTTTTTTTTTCCAGATTTTTTAAAAAAAAAATCAGATTTTTTTAAAACAAAAAATTTTAGATTTGGCGGTCGAAAACTCAGATTTTTTTTAAAACAAAAAATTTTAGATTTGGTGGTCGTTCGATCTTCTCTCCTTCTTCTTCTTCTCTTTCTCTCCTCTCTTCTTTTTCTCTTTCACATTTTTTCCAGATTTATTTTTTAAATTCAGGTTTTTTTTTTTTTTGAAAAAATGGCAGATTTTTTTCAAGAAAATTCAGATTATGTTTGTTAAAAAAAAATTTCCAGATTATTTAAAAAAAAAAAATTCTTTTTATTTTTTTATTTTTTATTTTTAAAAATTTTGAAAAATTTTCAGATTTAAAAAAGGTTTGAATTTGAGTGTTAGTTGTTGATTTTAAAGGTGGTTGTGAATGTAATTGATTTTAAGAGTGGCTGTGGTTGT
The DNA here is from genome assembly GCA_954870605.1 of Acer campestre. Classification (NCBI taxonomy): domain Eukaryota; kingdom Viridiplantae; phylum Streptophyta; class Magnoliopsida; order Sapindales; family Sapindaceae; genus Acer; species Acer campestre. Next base: position 5,494,163 of record OX940811.1, on the reverse strand, counting down.
GAATGTTTGGATTTGAGTGTTAGTTGGATTTGAATGTTTAAAAAATTTTCCAGATTTTTTTAAAAAATTTCCAAATCTTTAAAAAAAAAAATTCAGATCATGTTTGTTAATTTTTTTTTTTTTTTTTTCCAGATTTTGTTCAATTAAATACAATAGGCCACCGATTAAACACACTAAACCACCGATTAAACACATTAGGCCACAAATTAAATCACACCAGGGCTACCCAAGTAAACACACCAGGTGTAAATCAATTAAACACATTAGACTAATTAAACACACCAGGCCACGGATTAAATACACCAGGCCACTAATTAAAACACACTAGACCACTAATTAAACATACCATGGCAACCCAATTAAACACACTAAGGTTGACCAATTAAACACACAAGATGTAAATCAATTAAACACACAAGATGTAAATCAATTAAACACACCAAGAAACACAATTAAACACATCCGGGATGAAGAACAAGAAAATAGAGGTCTGGGAAGAAGAAGAAGAAAAAAAAGAAAAAAAAAATTTCGGGAAGAATGGAGAAGAAAAAGAAAAAAAAAGATTTTTTTTTTAAGAAGGGCAATCTCGTCCAAAAAGTGGAAATTCTGATAAAAACAGTAAAAATAATATTCTTTTCGGGAAGAAGAAAAAAAAAGAAAAAAAAAATTTCGGGAAGAATGGAGAAGAAAAAGAAAAAAAAAAGATTTTTTTTTAATAAGGATAATCTCGTCCAAAAAGTGGAAATTGTGGACAAACAGTAAAAATAATATTCTTGTACAAAAATAGTAAAGCCACTATTTTGGATAATTATAAAGTTCTTCAGTTAAATATGCATATGCTGAGAAAGAGAGAGAAATACCATATATATTAGCTTATAAGTACTAGAAAGACCATATATATCAAAGATTCATGTGCAATGAGAGAGAGAGAGAGAGAGCTCACTGTTCATATTAGGGAGCAGATCAAGGATAGGCCAGTTGTAAATTGGGCCTTGTGAGAAAGAAGCAGATTCATCTATTTCTGGCAATTGGATTGTATGTGGAGGAGCTTCTGGATCAGCAGCTGCACCGGTGGCTATTGACTCCATTTTTTTTTGTCAGGCGAGAGAAATTAGGATTCTTGACTAAAGGATTTGGGGATTTTTTTAAGAGTGGTTGTTGTTGAAATGTTTTTATCTCAGGAACTGTTTTGGAGTAGGCTACTGGATTTTTTTAAATCTGGTTGTTGTTGAAGTGTTGGAGTAGGCTACTGGATTTTTTTAAGACTGGTTGTTGTCGAAGTGTTTTTTCTCAGGAACTGTTTTGGAGTAGGCTACTGGATTTCGGGTCGTCAGTGGATATGGTCTTCGGGTCGAATCTTTACTTGTAGTTTTGGGCCTATTATCAGTTGGGCCTGTTTAATTCTTATTGGGACTTTGTCGGCCATTTAGGCCTGTTTCTGTTGAGTTGTTGTTTTTTCATTCACTAAGTACGGCACCGTTTGGTGACCATTATAGGTCTCATGTTAGTTGGGTGAAATTTGCTGCAGAGGATTACTTCTTTTTACAACTGATTACTCTCTAAACAAACTATATTAGAATCTGTTACACAGTACTTTTTCTTTTTTGGACGAATAATACTTATCTCGTTATCTTGTAAGCAGGGTTAAAGAATCCAATTTTTTTACCAGTTTAGATAAAAATAATAATTGTGTTTTATATTTGATACAGTAAGAGATTGTTGAGAATAATATTAGATTAAATTAATTTGTGAATAAATATAAAATCAAGAGGAAATATATTTAAATATTTAAATTAAATTTGGTTCAAAAAATTGAATTAAATTATTATATATATTATAAATTATTTAAGATAAGTATTGAATAAAATAAAATATTTTTTAAAAATAAATAAAAACTATTTAAAACAATTTTAAACAAAATAATAATGAATAGCATTATCAGCATTATGCAGCTATATATCTGTGTAGGATGAATATTATTATCTATCATAAATTGGTTTCGCTTGTAGGATAAGATGGGATGGCAGATATTAAAGGAGGGTTTGGTGATCAAGCTGTTTATCAGCGGACAAATGTAAGTTGGTCGTTTACATATGGTTTTTCAAAGTTTGTGCTATTTCAACATGGAATGATCAATTTTAGAATGTTCAATCAGATGATTGATGATTCATATTCATGTCAATGAAAGAAAATAAATGTATCTGATACATTTGTTTTGGTGGAAACTTTGTGGTTTGGTAAAAAAATATTCTTAAATAGTCTTAGATTTATGTTAAGATTGTGAAAATTATAAAAAGTGAGACGTAATTGAGTTCATAGAAATTGATCCAATATAGAGAAATAACATTGAGATGAGAAAATGCTGTTAAAAAATGTATCTCAATCTGTTGAGCAACTACCTCTTATACCTTCTACCATTATATTTAATTGAGATCGAGACAACTGGGTGCCTCTCTCTTCTCTTCCCATTATTTGTTTTTACGTATATTTTCCATAATGTATTTTATTTGGATACATTACATAAAGGTAAAGCATATACAGGCATCACAGAGCTCATATTGAAATACAAGAATTTCCAGTTTACTCATTACATCTTAATGATCCAAGTACACACATATTTACATCAGAACTTGAAAATTAAAACCTGCCAATGAAAAGTGAGGTATGACCAATGGAGATGATAAGAGTACACAACTTGGAGTTTTCCGGCCTGTACTCTGCTTACCTAAAAGAACTAGAATGAAATGTCAAAGAAAACATGTCTTTCAGAAGGGGATATTGCAGCAAAACAAATACAGTGATTCGTAAGGTTACAATTATGAGAGTAATGATCGGGATAATATTTGATCCGTCATGATAAACCAAGAAGAAGGTTGAACTGAAAGTTATTGACATGGCTATTACTGATATGAAGAGAGCTAAGAGAGCAATCATCATCTTGAGGGTTAATCAGGGGCGGAGGCATTTGATAATTAGCCTGGGCTGTAGCCCAGGCTAACTTTTTTGAAAAGTTTTTAAAGTTAATACATATATAATTACATTTACTTTCCTTGTATTAGAGTGTAATAACTATATTTATTACTATTATATTAGATTCTTATGAAATTACCCTTAATTTACAATTCTATTTACATACTAACCTAACTAAACACAAAAAGTAAAACACATCAGAGTATTAGACAAACAAAATACAACACACATTCCAACCAGATAAACCTTCACCTCTCTCAAAATTTCTTACAAATTGCAAGGTTGTTTATATGGAAAAAAAGATTACGGATACCATTGACTTAGATTCCATAATAGATGAGTTCGATGCTATGAAACCTCGTAAGAAAAAACTGAGATAGTCCGTGACTATATTTAAATTGCATGTTTATTTCTTATTTAGTCTTTATCTTTTAAAAAAGTTTATATATTTTGTTTAGAATATGAATTTTGAGTTGTAACGTACAATTATGTCCCCTCTTATCTAAGTGTATATTTAATTTTCAATTAATGTAATTTTCTCGTATCGTCAATTTTTTTTTTTAATGAGTAGCCCACCCTACAATAACATCCTGGCTTCGCCCCTGGGGTTAATGATCTATAAAAGTCTGTTTCTGTATAACGCGATGTAAGGATAGAAAGTAATATCAAAATAGAGAGAGAAGAAGAGGATAGTGCAATTGCATCTGAAACAGCAAATACACGGAACCAAATGTTTTTCTGAAGAAGTGGCATTCCAGTTTTATCATCATTACCGCCCGGAACTGTAAATGCGGCTGCAAAGACCATAGTAGCAATGAGTGTGGCAACAAGCATGGATGAGCCAGCCGTGTTCCTCATCCACTCAGATCCACTTTTCAGTAAATTACTGTGTTCTATGGTAAACAATTCTCGAGGTGTTAGACCATCTTTATTTTTCGCTTCTCTTAATGAAACATGCATGACCTTTTCAACTTCCTATCACCATTTTACAATAATATTAATAATAAAGAAATGAATAAGTTTAAAAGAAAATTTAAGACAAGGAAGAATGAGAAAGTTTTACCTTAAATCGTTGTAACTCTTGTTGCATTTCTAGAGCTGTCGTTGACACTAGAGATTGATTTGGATGCTTTGCAACCATATGCAACAATGTATTCTTTTCAGCATCCACATATGTAGCTATCAACTCTTTAACGTAGCCTAACTCATGTATTAGATTGAATATATTGGAATGACGGTGCAAAATTGCAATGTGAAATATGGTTCGCTTATTTTTATCCTATTCAAAAACCATATCAGGATACAAGCGAATGAATTCAGCCAATAACGGGAAGTTCCCTATTCTTGTTGCATCGAACAATATATTTGAAGGATGTCTGATTAGTTCTTTAATATCCATGTTCTGTTTATTTGTTACTACTAGCCAAAGATATTTAGCAAACATAAGTGCCATCGATCCGTCAGCTGCATGCATATGAGTAGGAAGTTGTAATTTACAAAGTGACTAATAAGAACAAGATCAACATACAAAGTGAATTTTGGACAAGTTCTTCGATCTCTCGACTAATACTAGAGGCTTCAAATTTATAACAAATATCTCATCACCAATAATATCGCAAGTGGTTAGTAACTATCATTATCATTCATCATATAATTATTATATGATTTACATAATAATTATAAGATAAGTGGAAATGGTGAAAAATAACACTCTTTTTATATTGAATTTAGAGAGTATCACTAGTTTAGTAAGTTAAGTTTAACTAGAGATTCTAATTTGGATGCTGACAAGCTAGCTAAAAGAGGTTCTTCTATGGATGGGGAGTTTATTGAGTGGAGAGAGTAGTTTCTTGTGTTTTTGTGTTTTTTTGCTGGGGTGCTTTGTAGCTCTGTTTGGGGGTTGTTTTTTGGTTTGCTGGTGTTTGTATGCCTGTTTGTGGCGTGATGTGCTTTGGGGCTGGCCTTTTTTGGCTGCTGCTTCTCTTCTTTTGGCTTTGTTGTGCCTTAATAAAGTTTGTCGTTTTCAAAAAAAAAGTTTAAATGACACTAATGGACTAAAATACCTTCATCTCCTTTTATTACATTTTTACCATTTTAGGTTTTATTTTTCAAAAACCTCCATCAATGGAAATGAAAGACCTCCATTGGAGGTCGATTGCCAATGGAGGTCTCGATGAAGAGGATGACCAAAAAAAATTAGAAAATTTCATTTTAGCCCAATAAGTCTCGGAAATTTTAAATATACCTATTAAGTCTCGGAAATACAAAATAAGTATCGGAAACACAAAAATAAGTCTCAGAAACACAAAAAAGCATGAGACTTATTTTTATGAATGTGTTTTAAGGATATTTTTGTTAAATCCACACTTTAGGTGCTATTAAAACTTAAGTTATTAAGTTAGTGATAGTTTTAAAACTCATTTTTTAAAGAGTGTTATCAAATTTTCGAATCCCAAACTCATTAGATAATTTGTATGCGCAGAGGTTTTAAAAAATCACAAGAGATTGTGAGTATTATTAATACTAACCGAATATAGATGGAGGCTTTCAGGCCAACACATGCAAGGCGGTGTCACCATCCATGTCACGGGTCACGGCCATCTCATTTGCATATCCTAACAATGCGTATGCCACAACTAACAGCAACAACAGTGTAAAATAAAAAGACCCAAAAACAAATTAGTGTATATAATCAAAAGATACAAAAAACGTATTGTGTATAATCAAAAGACCCCCTAAAAAAAAACTTAGCCGTAAAATCCAAATTATACACACACAAAAGAAATCGATAAGAAAAAAAAAAAAAAACACTTATAAACTATTGTGCAGTGCAATGATATATATACTGTAGTTTTGTATTCCGAAAACACAATCTGGTAATGAACCTGCAGTAAACAGAAGATGAACAACACGGAAATCACGTTAGAAATCCGAGGCCCGTGTTTCACACGGTGTCCTTAAGACGATTTCGCCGTATATCACACCGTATGTGTGTAGCGATCGTCTCCCAGGATACAACGGATTAACCAGTGGAAGTGCGCAGCACAAACCACTCTCAGCGAACTCAAACCGAGCTCAAACTTACCAAGTAAATCAGAAAATCAGAAAAGAGAAGAAGTTGCGGCTGCTATTAATTTCGGGATGATTTTCTGTGAAAAGAAGCTTAGGTTTTATAGGCAACCGAAACTAGGGTTTAGTTGGAAATTTCGTGATTAGCACGTTTTTAGTCTGATAAGGAAAGTAAATTAATTAGGGAATAATCTTCCGTTTAAAGAGATTCATTCCTAATTAAAACCCGATTCTGTATTCTTAGTGATCAAGTAAGAAATCAGAATCCAAACAATTAATTGCTTTCCTTATTCTTTACAAAACAAAAAACGTTGACTTAGGGAAGTGGCAAAAAGTCAACTTGACTCTCACGGTCCAAACCGGAGCGGCATTCGTGTACGCAGGTCGCGCCCACACACGAGTCGTGCATTCGAAGGTTCGAGGTCCATGATTTGCACCCCCCCCCCCCCCCTGCGCGCGCGAGAGAGAGCCTCTATGCCACACATGTTGAAAGCTTATATCACCCATTCACTTATATACTACATATAAATGATTTCCCTAAGCAATGTGGGATTCACTTTATTCCCTACACAATGGGTTCACTTTGAGACTCAATTTCTCATTCACCCATTAATCATTTTGTGATTTTGAGTATACCATTTCGAAGCTCTCACGGAGGAGAATTCGAATATGTGTTTATCTCCCATTTTCATGGAATTAATCATACCCAAATAAAGCTCTCAAAATATGAGTTTATCACAAAATTCACAAAATTTTTCCAACAATCCCCCACATGAATGAAATTGACCTAGGAGACGAGAGATGAAGTTTGGTAAGTTCAAACGGTCGAAACCTGCATAGAATAGGTAGGTGTTACCCTTTGAACCTTCCCTTGTAAAGGTATGCTTACTTTACTGGTTGATCAGTAGATGTGATATCCTTGAACTGCTCTGCCGTTTATGTAAACGATAACATACCTCACACAGGCATCTTCCAGACTCGATTTGGTTCTCATTGTTATGTTCGTTTTGGCCATGAACATGCGCCTGGTTCTGTGAGAGTCACTGGAGAATATAGCCCTTCACTATTCTCTTTTAGAAGCGGCCCCACTTCTCTCTCACATAGGTGATTTCTTAGATTAAGAGTAACCCGCATTACTCTGCTCGGATTTCCATAGCTTGGAATTTCGACGCATAAGAATCATTAAAAACATGGTTTAACCTTTTCCCTACGGGCATCACTGTTTCATTATAGGAATGGACTTGAGGGTAACCCCCACAGTGATCCAACTAAGTCTTACAATTTGGTTGTCCCATTGAACCTAGATCTTGGGATCTCCAGTCAACTAGGTTGGGTGTCCATTGTATCGACTTTTTATCTCATGGGCTTTAGTCCCATTCCCCTCGATGATGTCTCAACTAATTCTCTGTTTAACCCTTTGGTTAGCGGATCCGCAATGTTATCTTTTGACCTTACATAGTCAATAGTGATAACCCCAGTTGAGATTAGTTGTCTAATGGTATTATGTCTTCGACGTATATGTCTAGACTTCCCATTATACATGTTGCTCTGTGCTCTTCCAATTGCTGATTGACTATCACAGTGGATGCAAATCGCTGGCACAGGCTTCGGCCATCTTGGAATATCCTCTAAGAATTGGCGTAGCCATTCAGCCTCCTCACCACATTTATCTAATGCTATAAACTCAGATTCCATGGTGGATCTGGCTATACATGTTTGTTTGGATGATTTCCAGGAAACTGCCGCACCTCCTAGTGTGAACACATACCCACTAGTGGATTTTGAATCCTTCATATCAGATATCCAGTTAGCATCAGTGTATCCTTCTAGGACAGCAGGATATCTGGTATAATGCAGTCCATGATTACGAGTGAATCGTAAGTATTTCAGTACTCTTACTATTCCTTTCCAGTGATCGGTTCCTGGATTACTCGTGTATCTACTTAATTTACTGACTGCATTAGCTATGTCTGGCCTTGTACAACTTGTTAAGTACATCAGACTTCCTATCACTCGAGAATATTCTAATTGAGAGACGCTCTCACCCTTATTCTTGGATAGGTGTAGATTTGTATCTACTGGTGTTCTGGAAATTCCAGAATCATTCTTGTTGAATTTCTCAAGAATCATGTCAATATAGTGTGATTGACTTAGTATGAGTCCATTCGATGTCCTTGAAATTTTCATTCCCAACATTACATCAGCTGGTCCCATATCTTTCATATCAAATCTTGATTTCAACATATCCTTGGTAGATTTGATCATTTTATCATCACTACCTACAATGAGCATGTCATCAACGTAAAGGCACACAATGACATAGCCATTTTCTGTGTCCTTGACATAAACACATTTGTCACATTCGTTGATTTTAAATCCATTTGACATCATAGCATTGTCAAATTTCTCATGCCATTGTTTTGGTGCTTGCTTTAAACCATATAAAGACTTCACCAATTTATAGACTTTCTTTCCTTGTCCTGGAGCAGAAAAACCCTCAGGTTGTTCCATGTAAATTTCTTCATCTAAATCTCCATTTAAGAAAGCCGTTTTCACATCCATTTGATGTACTTCAAGGTTTCGCAAAGCTGCGATTGCAAGTATCATCCTAATGGAGGTTATTCTCGTCACAGAAGAATATGTATCAAAGTAATCTAGGCCTTCTCGTTGATTGTAACCTTTAATTACAAGTCTAGCCTTATACTTATCAATTGTTCCATCTGCTTTCATCTTTCTTTTGAAAATCCATTTGGATCCTAGTGGTTTACATCCCGGAGGAAGATCCACTAATTCCCAAGTATGATTTTGAAGAATGGAATCAATTTCGCTCTTAATAGCCTCTTTCCATAAGAGTCCTTCTGAAGAGCTTACTGCTTCTTTGAAAGTTCGAGGTTCACCTTCTAGCAAATAGGTCATAAAATCTGGACCAAAAGACGTTTCCGTCCTTGCTCTTTTGCTACGTCTAGGTTCATCCTCTACTTCTTTTTCTTGTTCTTGGTCCTCACAACTATCAGCATGTGTTCGTTTTGACGAACTTGCTTCATCATAGGATTTACATGGAAATACATGTTCAAAGAACGTTGCATTTCTAGATTCCATTATCGTATTTTTGTGTATATCTGGTATGTCAGATTTATAGACCAAGAATCGATGAGCACTACTGTTTTGTGCATATCCAATGAAAATGCAGTCAACAGTTTTCGGACCTATTTTCACCTTTTTAGGTATAGGTACGGCCACTTTGGCAAGACACCCCCACATTCGTAAGAATTTATAGGAAGGCTTTCTTCCTTTCCATAGTTCATATGGGGTCTTGTCTTCTTTCTTTCGGGGTACCTTGTTTAAAAGGTAATTGCTAGACAATATAGCATCACCCCACATGTTCTGAGGCAATCCAGAACTTATCAGCATTGCATTCATCATCTCCTTCAAGGTACGATTTTTTCGTTCTGCAATACCGTTTTGCTGAGGGGAATATGGTGCAGTGGTTTGGTGTATGATTCCGTGTTGTGCACAGAATTCACCAAACGGTGCTACATACTCACCACCTCGGTCACTTCTCAGTACCTTGATTTTCTTGTTGAGTTGATTCTCAACTTCAGTTTTATAAAGACTAAACTTCTCTATGGCTTCATCTTTGTTTTTCAACAAATATACATAACAGTATTTAGTGCTGTCATCTATAAACGTGATGAAATATTTGTTGCCACCTCTTGTTTGTACAAACTTTAAGTCACATATGTCCGTGTGAATTAAATCAAGCGGTTCAGATTTTCTTTCAATAGTTTGAAATGATGACCTTGTTAGTTTTGCTTCAACGCAAACTTCACACTTATGTTTGGGATCAATATTAAATGTGGGAATATGATTCAAGTTAATTAATCTATGCAAAGTATCATAATTAACGTGTCCTAGTCTACCATGCCATAAATTGGAAGACTCAAGCAAATAAACTGAAGCATTATCTTTATTGATAGTTCGTTTAACAACAGATACATTAAGCTTAAAAAGCCCTTCAGTTACATATCCCCTACCCACATAAGTACACTGCTTAGTTAAAACTACTTTGTTTGATTCAAACACCATCTTGAACCCATGCTGGTTTAGCAACGAACCGGACACCAAGTTCTTGCGAATTTCAGGTACATACAGCACGTTGTTCAAGCTCAAGGTTATACCAGAGGTCATCTTGAGAACGACTTGACCACGTCCCTTAACGTCAGATGTGGCTGAGTTGCCCATATACAACTTCTCCCCATTCGCCTCTTCTTCAAACGAATTGAACATCTCCCTGTCAGAGCATATATGCCGAGTGGCTCCAGTATCCAACCACCACTCCCTTGGATTTGACCCAACTAGGTTTGCTTCTGTCACAACTGCAGAGAGATTGATCTCAGCTACTTCTTTTGAGATCCCAGCAACCACGTTTGCCTCGTGATTCTTCTTCTTCTTTGGCAACCTGCACTCAGAAGATTTGTGACCCAGCTTGTCACAGTTGAAGCACTTCCCTTGGAATTTTGGCTTCTTAGAGACTCCTCCCTTTGGACCCAATTTGGATCCTTTCCCAGGCTTGTTCTTCTTAGGTTTAGAACTCTGCCCATGCTCAACTACATTGATCTTTGCTTCAGGCACACTGACATCTTTCTTGTCATACTTCCTGTGATTTTCTTCAATACGAAGCTTGAGAATGAGATCCTCGATCTTCATCTCCTTTCGCTTGTGTTTGAGATAGTTCTTGAAATCCTTCCATGAAGGAGGAAGCTTCTCAATGATTGCAGCCACTTGGAAGGTTTCACTCAGGACCATCCCTTCAGCGTGTATCTCATGTAGAATCACTTGAAGTTCTTGAACTTGACTCATAACTGTCTTAGAGTCCCCCATCTTGTAATCAAGAAACCGGCCCACAACAAACTTCTTGGATCCTGCGTCCTCAGTTTTGTATTTCCGGTCTAATGACTCCCACAGTTCTTTGGCTGTTTTCTTTGAAGAATAAACGCTATATAGCGAATCTGACAGCCCGTTCAGTATGTAATTGCGGCACAGAAAGTCTGAATGGTTCCATGCATCAATAGCATTCCATACCTGAACATCTCGCTCTTCACCAACATTAGGTTTAGGAGCATCTTCAGTCAAGAACCTGCCAAGGTTCAGTGTGGTCAAATAAAACAGCATCTTTTGCTGCCATCGCTTAAAATTCGGTCCACTGAACTTATCAGGTTTCTCCATATGATTCATCGGTAATGGTACCAAATTCATGTAGGGATTTGCCATAGGAACGTTCCCTTGACTCATATACTGGCTCATCACCGGATCAGGCATGCTTCTCACAAAAGAGTTGATGGCCGGAGTCGTTGTGGCCACAGTAGGCAACGCTACAGGCACTTCGCCCAAAAGCACAGTGTTCACAGCCGAAGCAATTGATTCCACAGTTGGATTCGCATTCGAAGTCTCTAGTGGAACGCTCGAGTTCACATTAGAGGTATTCGCCATAATATCTGAAACAAAAACAGAATTGTTTTAGGGCGACGAAAATAATATCAGAAGATATTGCAGTGAATGAAAACAGATTCAAATCACAATGAATCAACACGATTCAAGATTTCACAAAAGAAATCACAGTGAATCAAACGATTCCAGATTTCACAAAAGAAATCACAACCAGTGTCTAGAAGTATAGACCCGATTGTCCAAGCGAAATCAGAATTGATTTCTAAACCAGTGTCTGAATATAGACCCGATTTTCAAACGGAAAACCAGTAATAGAAACTGATTTCCACAGTTCACACAATCTGAAACAAGGTTCAGAAACCAGAAGGTTTTAAAATAAAAAACCGTTTAGAAGAAAAGAATAAAGTAGAAAAATCGTCTTAAGATTGTAGTTTTGTATTCCGAAAACACAATCTGGTAATGAACCTGCAGTAAACAGAAGATGAACAACACGGAAATCACGTTAGAAATCCGAGGCCCGTGTTTCACACGGTGTCCTTAAGACGATTTCGCCGTATATCACACCGTATGTGTGTAGTGATCGTCTCCCAGGATACAACGGATTAACCAGTGGAAGTGCGCAGCACAAACCACTCTCAGCGAACTCAAACTTACCAAGTAAATCAGAAAATCAGAAAAGAGAAGAAGTTGCGGCTGCTATTAATTTCGGGATGATTTTCTGTGAAAAGAAGCTTAGGTTTTATAGGCAACCGAAACTAGGGTTTAGTTGGAAATTTCGTGATTAGCACGTTTTTAGTCTGATAAGGAAAGTAAATTAATTAGGGAATAATCTTCCGTTTAAAGAGATTCATTCCTAATTAAAACCCGATTCTGTATTCTTAGTGATCAAGTAAGAAATCAGAATCTAAACAATTAATTGTTTTCCTTATTCTTTACAAAACAAAAAACGTTGACTTAGGGAAGTGGCAAAAAGTCAACTTGACTCTCACGGTCCAAACCGGAGCGGCATTCGTGTACGCAGGTCGCGCCCACACACGAGTCGTGCATTCGAAGGTTCGAGGTCCATGATTTGCACCCCCCCCCCCTGCGCGCGCGAGAGAGAGCCTCTATGCCACACATGTTGAAAGCTTATATCACCCATTCACTTATATACTACATATAAATGATTTCCCTAAGCAATGTGGGATTCACTTTATTCCCTACACAATGGGTTCACTTTGAGACTCAATTTCTCATTCACCCATTAATCATTTTGTGATTTTGAGTATACCATTTCGAAGCTCTCATGGAGGAGAATTCGAATATGTGTTTATCTCCCATTTTCATGGAATTAATCATACCCAAATAAAGCTCTCAAAATATGAGTTTATCACAAAATTCACAAAATTTTTCCAACATATACGTACCATATAAATCTGTTTTAATACTTTGGAAAAATATACGATCTCGTTCCTCTGCTGTTAAATATTTAACAGTGTGATCATATAAAAACCATGCCATATTCTCTTTTCCAAGCAAAACAGCCAAGTAGAGCGGCGTCATGTTCCAAGAACCTCTTAGTGTTGGTAAATCTTGTTTCCTAAATCGCATGACGTTAGCAAGTTCCATATTTCCAGTAGCAACAGCAAAACAAAAGGCAGTGTCTCCTTTTATATCTTGCAGTGTCAAGTCTTGATCATTCATATGTTCCATTATCTTCAACACAAAATCAGTTTGTTGTGCTTTCGTTGCAACGTGAAGAACTGTTTCATATCCCTCTGTGATAGCTGTACGTACCATTGATGGATCGCTCTCTATCAAACCTCTAGCTTCTTCCCAGTCACCTTTAAATGCAGCCAAATAAAGGGGCTTACATTTACGGTTGTATTGGACCCTGTTTCCATCTGTGTAGGTGTAACTTTGTAAGTTAAACAAATTAAAGAAGATAATTTGGTTTAATTATATATATATATATTAGAGGAAATACCCCTTTTAAACCAAAAAATTAAGGATATTATATTGTTTTTAGCTATAATTAATAAATTGATTGTTTTTGTGAAACAATCCACTATAGAGACATAATTGCCCATATTTTATTTTCAAAACCTCTTTTCTCTCATTTTCTCTCTCATTTTCACCAAAAAAAAATTTCCTCTCTCTCTCTCTCTCTGTTCTCAAGCCTTCTTCTTCTTTCTCTTCTTCTCTCTTTCTCTCCTCCTCTCTCCTCCGTCTTCTCACTTTCTCTCCTTCTTCTTCTTCTTCTTCTTCTCTTTCTCTTTTTCTTTTTTTCCAGATTTTTTAAAAAAATTCAGATTTTTTTTAAACAAAAATTTTCAGATTTCGTTTGTGTTTAAGTTTGGGTTTTCCAATGGGTTTTCCAATCGTTGGTCCTCCGATATGGGTTTAAGGGTGGTTTGGTTTCTAGATTTTCTTAAAAAAATTTCAGTTATTTTTTTATTTTTTTATTTTGAATTTTTTTTTTCAGATTTTGTTTTTGCTTAAAATTATTTCCAGACTTTTTTTAAAAAATTCAGGTTTTTGAGTGTTAGTAGTTGATTTTATGGGTGGTTGTGGTTGTGGTTGTGAATGTAGTTGATTTTAAGGGTAGTTGTGGTTGTGAATGTTTGGATTTGAGTGTTAGTTGGATTTGAATGTTTAAAATTTTTTCCAGATTTTTTTTTTAAAATTTTCCAGATCTTGTTTTGTTTAAAAATTCAGAGGCATTTTTCCAAATATCGTTTTCTTTCAATTAAACACACCAGGTCACTGATTAAACACACCAGATCTCCAATTAAACACACTAGGGCTGACCAATTAAACACACTAGTTGTAATTAATTAAACACACCAGGGCAACTTTATTAAACATACTAGGTGTAAATTAATTAAACATATCAGGACACACCAATTAAACACACTTTGTGTAAATCAATTAAACACACCACATCAATTAAACACACCATAACAACCAAATTAAACATACCAAGAAACACAATTAAATACATCCGGGAAGAAGAAGAAGAAGATGGAGGTATGGAAAGAAGAAAAAGAAAAAAAATATATAGAAAAAAAGTTATTATTTTTTTTGGGCAAAACGAATTAAACACACCAGGTAAAATGAATTAAATACACCAGTCAAAATGAATTAAACACACCAAACAAAAAGTATTAAACACGCCAGGTAAAAAGAATTAAACACACCAGGTAAAACGAATTAAACACACCAATGTTGCTAAACGAATTAAACACACCAAGTAAAAAAGAATTAAACACACCAGGCAAAAAATATTAAACACATCAGGTAAAAAGTATTAAACACACCAGGCAAATGAATTAAACACACCAAACAAAACAAATTAAACACACTAGGCAAAATTTTTGAATGAAGGGCACTTTTGTCCCAAAAGTGGATTGTTTGACAAAAACAATCAAAATACTAATTCTGGAAAACAATAAACCTCCTTAATTTTTGGTTAGTTTCCAATTTCACCCGATATATTAGCTTATAAGTACTAGAAAGACTATATATATATATCAAAGATTCATGTGCATATGCTCAGAGAGAGAGCTCACTGTTTATATTAGGGAGCAGATCAAGGATAGGCCAGTTGTAAATTGGGCCTTGTGAGAAAGAAGTAGATTCATCTATTTCTGGCAATTGGATTGTATGTGGAGGAGCTTCTGGATCAGCAGCTGCACCGGTGGCTATTAGCTCCATTTTTTCTGCCTAGAAGAAAAAAAAAAGGCAGGAAAAGAGTGATGAGTTCTGTGGAATTGTTTCATCACTCTAATACTAATTCGGGTCTCTTGCTTTATCCGGATCTTACTTTTTCTTTTTTGGACGAATAATACTTATCTTGTAAGCAGGGGTGGGAAGAATCCAAATTTTTTTTACCAGTTTAGATAAAAATAATAATTGTGTTTTATATTTGATACAGTAAGAGATTGTTGAGAATAATATTAGATTAAATTAATTTGTGAATAAAATAAAATCAAGATAAAATATACTTAAATATTTAAATTAAATTTGGTTCAAAAAATTGAATTAAATTATTATATATATTATAAATTATTTAAGATAAATTTTGAATAAAATTAAATATTTTTTGAAAAATAAATAAAAACTATTTAAAACAATTTCAAACAAAATATTTAAAATTTGATGAGAGTCATGAGAGAGAAAACTAGAGAGAGATTCTCTGCTCCAGCTGAGGAAGCTAAGGTTGTGGACTTTAGGGAAAAATTATCTTCCATTTTCGTGGATAATCTTCACCCCAAAGTGGATCAGGTCTGTCTGTGGGGGCTGTTCAAACCATTTGGGAAGGTCAGAGATGTCTACTTGTCGAAGGAAAATAGCTCTAGGAGAAGTAGGTTTGCCTTTGTCCAGTTTGATACAGTAGAAGAAGCCATTAAAGTGGCCAAAACAACGTATGGAATGCACATATACAGTTGGCCTATTGTCACGAAGATGGCGACATACGGATGGTCCAATAGGAACAGTAGATCATCAACTCAGAATCCTTATTTTAGGGGAGATAGGGAGCAAAAAGGGAGGTATGGAGATGGTCCTAGAGGTGTGAATGCTCAGAATGTGAGGAATAGGGATCGTTCTTTTGTAGAAGTTGTAAAAGGATCCACAGATTCTAACACCAAATCGTCACTGGAGGCAGGGGAAAAGCTTCTCTCCATGTCTTGGGACATTCAACAGAAGGATCAGGATTGGCTGAACATGTGTGCAGTGGGTGTCATGAAGGAGTTTGCAGAGGTATCTAGGGTGAATGATCGTTTAAAATCTAAAGGAGTTGAGTTCTATTCGACTTTTTTAGGGGACAAAAGCATTTTATGGCGTTTTAAGTCTGTAACTCAAAAGGAAAGCTTTATTAATTCAAGAGGACTGTGGGAAGATTGTTTTTCGGCCATGGTAAAGTGGTTTGAATCTTATGTTCCGCAGTTAAGATTAGCTTGGGTTATATGTAGAGGTGTGCCAGTGTCGTGTTGGAATCAGGCTTTTTTCAAAAAACTGGGATAGCAGATTGGAGAGCCCCTGTTAATTGATGAAGACACGCTGAACAGAAATCACCTTGACAAAGGGAGGATGCTGGTTTTGGTTCCTCAGTCCATGTCATGCTCTTGCAAAGTAAAAGTGCACAGTGGCTTCAAATCCTTTGTGGTGAATGTTGAAGAAGAGAGGAACCTGGTGGATGTAGGGTGGATTGAAAGCTTCCTTCTGTTGAGAAAGAAGTCTTCTGGTGCAAAAATCTCAGGTTCAACTCAGAATCTACATAGCTGGAAAACCATTCCCCAAAAGGAAGGTTTTCAAATTTGTCTCCCGGAGGAGGTAGGTGAGGATCCCTCCTTGAGCCTTGTGCAAGTTGCAAAAGCAACATTTTCCAAAGGTCAGAGTTGTCATAACAAAATGATGTAGGACAAAAAGAATGAACCGCAGTCCAAACCGTGCCCTGACTCCATCAGACGAAATCTAATTTGGGCAATTATTTTATTTTATTAATTTAGGTCTTTGTTTCTTATTTAGCAAGTTTATTTATTTTAGTTTGATTAGGAATTAAATTTAGGTTTTGGAAATAAATCAAACTTACCTTTTTGGTAAGATTTTATCTTTATTTTTCAGTCAAATTAGGAATCATGAATCTTAGAAGATTATGATTAGTTTTGATATTTTCCTGTTTTAGTTTTTTTTTAGGAATGTCGTATTCGAGTCATATTAGGATTAGGGTTATGGTTTATTTGCTATAAATATGCTTGTAAGCCTTTTGGCCGAATTATTCAATTATTCAATAAAGTTTCAGACTTTTCTTTGAGAGTTTCTCTCGTTTTCTGGTGGATTCCAGAGTTTATCAAGAATATTGACGTTGGTCGTATTCTTTTATTATTTCCGCTGCGTCAATTGGTATCAGAGCACGGATTTGCCGATCTCGATGACAACTAACGGAGCAGGAGATGGAAACCCTATTGGCGGTGACCGTGGGGTAGAGGCCTTGTGGGCGGCGCTGGAGGATACACGGCAACAGGTGGCACAGATTCGTGACTTGCTTGCTGGGGCTAACCTCAACGCTAACAACAGGCAACTAGTTGACAGGATACGCGTCGAAGGATTTGCCCGAGGCCAACCTGTTAACAGAAACGAAGATTGTAAGTTTCCAAAGAAGATCACAAATCCATCTCACTCCACACTCAAGGACAACATCTCACCTCCGATGTCTGATGATGCTACTTACGATGATTTTCAATCAAAAGGTGAAGTTTCTAATTGCCGGAGTAGTGTTCCAGAGTGTGTTGAAATTGAAGAGATTGATGATCAATTTGAGTCTTCAATTTTTGAGAATCTCACCCAACAAATGGTGGAGTCAATTGGTCTTGAGGTGGTTGACAAAGATCACATTGAATCAACAAATCTAATTGTTGAAGAAATTGACAAGACAACCGAGAGCAATATTTTTGAAGATTTTGTAACAACACCGCTAGCTCTTGTTGGCCAATCTGTTGGTAAACTAGAAATTGGATTTGAGGTGAAAAAAGATCTTGTCGGGTTCATTAGCACTCTTGATCCATTCCATATTTATTTTGTGGGCAAGCCCCTTAATTCGATGATAGTTGACATGGATGGTTTCGAGACCAAAGGGACATGGCGACGACAAAGGTGGATAGCTTGGACACTCTTGGCATTTTGTTGGGCTATTACTTTGGTACCATTGTGGATCTGGGATGAACTATGGAGGGATTTTTCGGTTGGGGTTTACCACTCCCACAAGACAAATAAGGGTTCTTCTTTGTTTATTTGTCTTCCGCATGTTTCAACCGAACTCGAGGACAAGTTCTTTTTAAGAAGGGGTGACTGATGTAGGACAAAAAGAATGAACCGCAGTCCAAACCGTGCCCTGACTCCATCAGACGAAATCTAATTTGGGCAATTATTTTATTTTATTAATTTAGGTCTTTGTTTCTTATTTAGCAAGTTTATTTATTTTAGTTTGATTAGGAATTAAATTTAGGTTTTGGAAATAAATCAAACTTACCTTTTTGGTAAGATTTTATCTTTATTTTTCAGTCAAATTAGGAATCATGAATCTTAGAAGATTATGATTAGTTTTGATATTTTCCTGTTTTAGTTTTTTTTTAGGAATGTCGTATTCGAGTCATATTAGGATTAGGGTTATGGTTTATTTGCTATAAATATGCTTGTAAGCCTTTTGGCCGAATTATTCAATTATTCAATAAAGTTTCAGACTTTTCTTTGAGAGTTTCTCTCGTTTTCTGGTGGATTCCAGAGTTTATCAAGAATATTGAAGTTGGTCGTATTCTTTTATTATTTCCGCTGCGTCACAAAAAGTCAGATAATAGGGTGAAAAGAGGTCTGATAAGACAAAGAAAGCTGGACTCTACTGAAAGAGTGTTTGTGGTGAAAGGCATTTTTGAAAAGGGCAAAAAGAAGTGGGTGAGTAGGAAGGCAAAGAAGAGACTTATGCCTTATGTAGTTCAGAATGGGAAGCTGAACTTGGAAAAAAGGAAAGGTTGTGTCAGAGGTAGCGTCAGAAGCTCTGAGGAGAGCTCTTCATCGTCTGAGGAAGATGTCAGCAAAAAGGTTTTTTTGGATTCACTTAGAACGATAGGGGAATGCTCAAAGAAGATAGGAATGCAAACTGAGTCAGTTAAGAGGGATAAAGACCAATCTGTCAAGCCTATAGTCAAGGTCACGTTAGGAAGTGGGCTTCCAAAGCCCAAGAAAGTTTCGTTCTAGCAACCCCATGAGGAACAAGTGGGTGATGAGGCCCATGAAGATATTGAAGGGCTAGAGATATGTGTGGATTTAGGCTCTATTGAAGTGTGTCATTCAGTGGAAAGGAGGCAGCCCACAAACCAAGATGGGTTGACAGTGGCAGCAAATGGTAACTCTTTTATTCAACCCTCTAGTTTTTCGGTTGCTGGAAGCGACAGTGCAGCTTCAAATGAGGGCTTGATTCGAGCTACTATTGTGGCGGAACGGACTTTGGATCAGAGCAATATTGGTAATCCGACGATAGAAAGTGAGGAAGATATGGATTGTGCATTAATAGCAGTAGAGAGAGAGCTAGCGGGGAGAGGTATCGATGGTAAGGAGGTTGGAGTTACTATGATGGATAGCAAGGAGGCGCTGGTTCGTGCTACAGTAGCAGTGGAGAGTGAGTTTGATACGGTTGTGCTTGATAGTGAGGAGGAGCTGGTCATGCCTGACTGTGAGGAGGAGCTGATCCAAACTACGACAGCTGATGAGGAACCGGGTCGAGCAACAATTACAGCGGTAGAATATGTAGAGGAGGATGCTTCCACCGTGATCACTCAGGTCCAAGAAGGTTTGGGTATTGAAGAGTTGAGTACAGAGACCATTTGTCATGAGCAGGTGTCCAGCAAGAGTGGGAGAAGTTATTCTAACACTTTTTCCAAGCATAGAATGAAGACGAGAAGTTCTAAACTCCAATGCTCAGTTTATAATCAGACTGTGAAGCCAAGACAGAGAACAGGGGAGTTGTTGTTTTTTCATTCACTAAAGTAATTAATAATTGTGTTTTATATTTGATACAATAAGAGATTGTTGAGAATAATATTAGATTAAATAAATTTGTGAATGAAATAAAATCATGAGAAAATATATTTAAATATTTAGATTAAATTTGGTTCAAAAAATTGAATTAAATTATTATATATATTATAAATTATATAAAAAGAAAAAGAAATTCTCCGGCCTCTATGGTCTTTTGGTTTATCAGTTGGAAAATGATTCCTTTTGGATAAGGCTGTGAAAGTATTAATTCCAATTTTCCTTTTGTTACGCTGTGGAGTGTGGAAGGTCCTCTTGTGACAGATGAGATGGAAATAGGGTACCGGATTAAGATGTGCTTAAGACTAAACAGTTCCATGTTGCTTGGAGTCTAATAAGTATGCGATTGGATTAAATATAGTCAAATTCTAGTTTAATCTGAAGCAATAAACAGGTTCGATTTCATAGGACTTGATCTAAACTACAAATAACACTCTTTTTTTCTTCTATTGAGGGCTAAACTAGAAATAACACTGAGATGAAAAAACTTGCTGCTGAATATTATTTTTGTAACTTACGGTATTTATTTGAGAGACAAGCTCGTTTAATGTATTACTTTAGGGAGAATTATAAATTACTGCTCAACTTTTGATGAAATATCAAATCAAATCTTCTAGTTTAAACAATCAGTAAAAATAAATAAATCCCTACCATTAGTTAACTTTAATCAAATCTAATTATATATGATTATTTAAGTGGTTTTCTATACAATTGAACTAAAAACAATAATGAAAAAAAAAAAAAACAACAAGGAATACGATTTACATCGTTTTCCTTTAATATTTTTTCTTAATAACTCAGTAGGCATTGAAACTGCATACTTTGAAAGCATAAATGACTCAAAAAAAGGTTGCTCAATTGTGCACAAAGCCAAGCTATCAGAGAGATAATTGGTGTCTCTGATTTCTTATGTCATGTTTAAATGAACCTACTCTTTGCCAACTTGAATTTATCTGAGTTGAATTTGGTTTTCTTTAGCTGAAGGGCTATGAGTTATAGTTTATTTCATGAGTTCCACATCCTTTGGTTTATGCAGGATAATTACCCCAAAGTTAGCAAATATACTGTCACCAAAGTATCATGTTAACATTCTTGTTTTAGTTAAACCTTAGCTGCAGTTGTTATTGTCAGTCTCAGCTGAGTGCCACATTTACATCAATGGCATAGGTAAATAGGTTATCTCAATACGTCGTTACTATATCTAATTGGTGTTTGTCCCTTGATGGCAACTTTATTTGTCTGAGCTTCTTCACAATTCTTAAAATATTTAGTTTAAAAGCTGAAAAATCAGTGCTGAAGATTTAAGAACTGAATTGGTGGAAATGATATCATCACGTACTGAAGGAGCTGAATTGTTTGATAATGTAGCAAATGAAATATGGAAAACTGTTAACCCCAATTTAGTAATGTCATTCACCGGTATCATTTTCTTTTGGCACTCACTTACCTCAAGGTTCGTCAGTAGACTTTAAAATTGAAAAAGAAGAGATACCCTCTGACAGACAAGACTCGCGGCCTGTGCTAATCAGCAAATGTGTCTCTAGTTGTTCTTATCTTTACTGATCTTGCACCCCTGATCTTTCTTTGATGCATGCCATGCCAGTTTTGTGAATATCTCTTCCAGCTTATTCATTACATCTTAATGATCCTTGAAGTACTTGAAAGTAGAACCTGAGCAGTGAAAAGTCCCCTTTTTTTTCTTGCAGAGATGAAAGGTAATGAAAAGTCCCCATTTTATGTGGTCCGATAAATAATTTAATCTTAAATGTCATAGATTATTGTTGAGATTGTGAAAATTATAAACAGTGAGAGATAGAAATTGATCCAGATTAGAAATAACATTGGGGGTGAGAAAATGCTGTTAAAAAATGTTTCTCAATCTGTTGATCAACTACCTCTTATACATTCTATCATTATATTTAATTGAGAGACAACTTGGTGCCTCTCTCTCCTCTTCCCATTATTTGTTTTTATGTATCTTTTCCATAATGTACTTTATTTGGATACATTACATAAAGGTAAAGCAAATACAGGCATCACAAAGCTCAGATTGAAATATAAGAATTTCCAGTTTACTCATGACATCTTAATGATCCAAGTACACACATTACATCAGAATTTGAAAATTAAAACCTACCAATGAAAAGTCGGTATGACCAATGTAGATGATAAGAGTACACAACTTGGAGTTTTCCGGCATTTACTTTGTTCACCTAAGAGATCTAGAATGATATGTCAAATAAAATGCATCTTTCAGAAGGGGATATTGCAGCTTAACAAATACAGTGATCGGTAAGGTTACAGCTATGAGAGTAATGATCGGGATAATTGATGCAGCAGCAGCTAAGGCAATGGAACACATGGAGCGGGTGGCGAATTCGTATTTGGGTCGCGTGGACCAACCAAATCCGGGCTGAACTTCGTGGACCTCTACAGAGGGTATATGAGGTCGGATCATCTATTATAATATGTTTTCGGAAAGCCCAAGACGAGCCCTACAGATGTTATGAAGACTTCGTCCTCAATAACAGATCAAAAAAGGCCCAAATTTGGCCATCTATCTTGTTGCGCGAAGACATGAGCTGGATGAGAGCTGGACGAGCTGGGGGAGATAAACTTCGTGGACCTCTACAGAGGCCATATGGAGTCGGATCATCTATTATAATATGTTTCCAGAAAGCCCAAGATGAGCCCTACAAATATTATGAAGACTCCGTCCTCTGTAACAGATCACAAAAGGCCCAAATTCAGTCATCTATTTTGTTGCACGAAGACTTGAGCTGGAAGTTTGAATTAGATGACATTGAGTCTGAGTCAGATTAGGATTTGTTCTCTTTTTCGTAATCTTTGTTTGATTAGGATTTGTTCTCTTTTCCTAGATAGGATTTCTTTTCAGTTTTAGTTTAAGTTAATTTAGAAGTTGATTCCTTGTGGAAGTCGACTTATTGCTTTTCCTATTTAAGTTGTTTGAATCCAATTTGTTATGGAGTTTTTGATGATTAATAAAATTTGAGAGAGAGCATCTCCTTTTATCCAATTTCGGTATCCTGAATGGATCAACGAATTTGAAGCCTATTATTCTGGTATCTGTGCACAGATCAACACATTAATAGTAGGGTTCGCTTCCGGTATTCGTGCGCAAATCAACGGATCCGAATCATTTATCTTTTCTTTTATCGATTGTTGTTTGTGTTGAATTTTCTGCTACCTCAGTTGGTATTTGAGGTCTATTATTCTGGTATCTGTACGCAGATCAACAGATTAATAGTAGGGTTCGCTTCCGGTATTCGTGCGCGAATCAACGGAACGTTAGTAGGTTGTTTCTAATCGTTTTACGTAGGTTTTTCTCGAAAGAGCTTCCGCTACATCAGTTTGGTATCAGAGCCACCGAGTCTACCGTTGTGCTAGGCTCAACATCTACGACCACAACCTATTATCTTCCTCAACGCCAAAAATTCACCATCCATATTTTCCAAAAAAAAAAAAAAAAAACATAAAAAAAAAAAAATCATGAATCCCCAAAACAAAATTTCCTCCTACCATTCATTGTTTTTCGATGACGATTATGTGTCGGACCTGGTTATCGTTGACTTCGATAAGCCGCCAATATTTGATGAGGAATATGTGACGGAACCTATTATTGTCGATTTCGATAAGCCATTAGTTTTCGATGAAGATTTGTTCCAGAACGAGCAGCATGAGAGGGACTCAATTTTTGAGGGTTATTTATATGATGTTGCCATGTTTCATCATTCAATAGCATCTCCAACTTATTTGTTCCTCAAAACAGTCAAAATTCGAGGACGAATTTTCTCCAACCTGAAGAGAATGATGCAGCAGCAGCTAAGACAATGGAACACATGGAGTGGGTGGCGAATTCGTATTTGGGTCGCGTGGACCAACCAAATCCGGGCTGAACTTCGTGGACCTCTACAGAGGGTATATGAGGTCGGATCGTCTATTATAATATGTTTTCGGAAAGCCCAAGACGAGCCCTACAGATATTATGAAGACTTCGTCCTCAATAACAGATCACAAAAGGCCCAAATTCAGCCATCTATCTTGTTGCGCGAAGACATGAGCTGGATGAGAGCTGGACGAGCTGGGGGAGATAAACTTCGTGGACCTCTACAGAGGCCATATGGAGTCGGATCATCTATTATAATATGTTTCTAGAAAGCCCAAGACGATCCCTACAAATATTATGAAGACTCCGTCCTCTGTAACAGATCACAAAAGGCCCAAATTCAGTCATCTATTTTGTTGCACGAAGACTTGAGCTGGAAGTTTGAATTAGATGACATTGAGTCTGAGTTAGATTATGATTTGTTCTCTTTTTCGTAATCTTTGTTTGATTAGGATTTGTTCTCTTTTCCTAGATAGGATTTCTTTTCAGTTTTAGTTTAAGTTAATTTAGAAGTTGATTCCTTGTGGAAGTCGACTTATTGCTTTTCCTATTTAAGTTGTTTGAATCCAATTTGTTATGGAGTTTTTGATGATTAATAAAATTTGAGAGAGAGCATCTCCTTTTATCCAATTTCGGTATCCTGAATGGATCAACGAATTTGAAGCCTATTATTCTGGTATCTGTGCGCAGATCAACAGATTAATAGTAGGGTTCGCTTCCGGTATTCGTGCGCGAATCAACGGATCCGAATCATTAATCTTTTCTTTTATCGATTGTTGTTTGTGTTGAATTTTCTGCTACCTCAGTT
Source organism: Acer campestre (assembly GCA_954870605.1). Classification (NCBI taxonomy): domain Eukaryota; kingdom Viridiplantae; phylum Streptophyta; class Magnoliopsida; order Sapindales; family Sapindaceae; genus Acer; species Acer campestre. Next base: position 5,469,390 of record OX940811.1, on the reverse strand, counting down.
GGTATTTGAGGCCTATTATTCTGGTATCTGTGCGCAGATCAACAGATTAATAGTAGGGTTCGCTTCCGGTATTCGTGCGCGAATCAACGGAACGTTAGTAGGTTGTTTCTAATCGTTTTACGTAGGTTTTTCTCGAAAGAGCTTCCGCTACATCAGTTTGGTATCAGAGCCACCGAGTCTACCGTTGTGCTAGGCTCAACATCCACGACCACAACCTATTATCTTCCTCAACGCCAAAAATTCACCATCCATATTTTCCAAAAAAAAAAAAAAACAAAAAAAAAAAAATCATGAATCCCCAAAACAAAATTTCCTCCTACCATTCATTGTTTTTCGATGACGATTATGTGTCGGACCTGGTTATCGTTGACTTCGATAAGCCGCCAATATTTGATGAGGAATATGTGACGGAACCTGTTATTGTCGATTTCGATAAGCCATTAGTTTTCGATGAAGATTTGTTCCAGAACGAGCAGCATGAGAGGGACTCAATTTTTGAGGGTTATTTCTATGATGTTGCCGTGTTTCATCATTCAATAGCATCTCCAACTTATTTGTTCCTCAAAACAGTCAAAATTCGAGGACGAATTTTCTCCAACCTGAAGAGAATGATGCAGCAGCAGCTAAGGCAATGGAACACATGGAGCGGGTGGCGAATTCGTATTTGGGTCGCGTGGACCAACCAAATCCGGACTGAACTTCGTGGACCTCTACAGAGGGTATATGAGGTCGGATTGTCTATTATAATATGTTTTCGGAAAGCCCAAGACGAGCCCTACAGATGTTATGAAGACTTCGTCCTCAATAATTGATCACTCTTTAAACGAGCATCCGCAATAGCACGGAGCCGAAAGAGTAGTACAATGGTGAATAAGATTCGTCCCAGGAGGATTGATGAAATCGATTACCACAATTGATTAATTTGGTTACTATTTAGACAAGCCAATTTTTGATAATGAAATTACACTACTCAAAATTACTAGATTAAACTACCACTAATGCAAGTAATAAAACAAGACAATGTAAGTAAATAAGGCTAAACCAAACACAAGCAAGTGATTGTAATATATATGAGAAATTTGACTAAGATCAAGACTCCACCTATCCAATCCTTAACAATTTTAGGCACACCATATAAGTAAAGTATGCAAGTGATTATGTAGATTCGTATGCCCTTAATTAGTCTCTAACCTCTCTCAAGTGATAAAGACAACATTCATATGCACCAATAACCTATTTCTCAATGGTTATCCGAACTACACACAAATTCATTAAGCATAATGGCACACAAATGGAATCCTACAAGCTAGCATCGCATATTTCTATCTTACTAGACTTGTATCGGGCATTTCGTCGAGCACGTTGTGTGCTTCTCCTCTCGGTACTTCACACAACAACCAAATATCAACCAAGTGTTAGCTAGACACTTAGAAGCATTAAGCAATTGAAATGCACATACATAACACAAGCAATGAAGATAAAAAGGTGGCCTTTACTATCAATTCATGGAAAAGGTCTCATCTTGGCCTTAGCCAAGATAGATTTAGTTCATATTACAAGTAGAGACTACAAAATATATGAAATGAGTACAAGTCATGATTAAGAACAAATAAAAACAAAGAGAGAAAGGATTAGAAGAAACTATAATGAAGATCTTCTCCTCTCTTGCTTGGATGTGCTTGGCTTCTTCTCTCCTTGACTCCTTTAGCTCCAAGATGGGATTTTTATGGTAGATGGATGTGAAGGAATGAAGTGGTGAAGAGGGATTTGTGTTTAGATGGTGGATTGATGGAAGAGTTGAGTGATTTGGTGAAGGATTTGAGTTAAAAATGAGTTCTTGGGAGGTTTGGAGTGAAATGGGTGTGTTTGGAACTTCAAGGGTCGTGGTAGAGTTGTTTAGAAATGAGCTGAAGGGAAGAATATATAATGTGTGGAATTAGGGCACAAAAATCGAGTAAAAAGAGTGATGTGGCACTGTGGGCGCCCTACGTAGGGCGCTTTTGTAGGGCGCCATTTCTCTGATCTTGTGGGCGCCCTACGTGGGCGCTCTATGTAGGGCGCTTCTTGATCTTCAGTGGTTTTCAGCATCGCGCACTGTCACGGAAATGAGCATAACTTCCTCTAGAGACATCGGAATCGTGTTCTGTAAAAACCATTGGAAAGAAGACAGCCGGGGCTTTCCGAAAATAGGTGGCATGAAACCTAATTCAATTTGAGGAGAGAGATATGGCCCCCGAAAGTTTGGTGTTCTGCACAGGCCATTTCCGTTTCAGCCCTTTTAACTTCCAAAACTCATCAATTTAGCTCAAAAACCTTATTTATGGTGAATAACCTACAAAAAGCTCACAAAACACATTATATACAAAAATACGCTCGAAAACGAGTACAAACGATAGGAAATGGGGACCTCAAATAGGTGTAAATATGGTTCGATCAATAACAGATCACAAAAGGCCCAAATTCGGCCATCTATCTTGTTGCGCGAAGACATGAGCTTGATGAGAGCTGGACGAGCTGGGGGAGATAAACTTCGTGGACCTCTACAGAGGCCATATGGAGTCGGATCATCTATTATAATATGTTTCCAGAAAGCCCAAGACGAGCCCTACAAATGTTATGAAGACTCCGTCCTCTGTAACAGATCACAAAAGGCCCAAATTCAGTCATCTATTTTGTTGCACGAAGACTTGAGCTGGAAGTTTGAATTAGATGACATTGAGTCTGAGTCAGATTAGGATATGTTCTCTTTTTCGTAATCTTTGTTTGATTAGGATTTGTTCTCTTTTCCTAGATAGGATTTCTTTTCAGTTTTAGTTTAAGTTAATTTAGAAGTTGATTCCTTGTGGAAGTCGACTTATTGCTTTTCCTATTTAAGTTGTTTGAATCCAATTTGTTATGGAGTTTTTGATGATTAATAAAATTTGAGAGAGAGCATCTCCTTTTATCCAATTTCGGTAGCCTGAATGGATCAACGAATTTGAAGCCTATTATTCTGGTATCTGTGCGCAGATCAACAGATTAATAGTAGGGTTCGCTTCCGGTATTCGTGCGCGAATCAACGGATCCGAATCATTTATCTTTTCTTTTATCGATTGTTGTTTGTGTTGAATTTTCTGCTACCTCAGTTGGTATTTGAGGCCTATTATTCTGGTATCTGTACGCAGATCAACAGATTAATAGTAGGGTTCGCTTCCGGTATTCGTGCGCGAATCAACGGATCCGAATCGTTTATCCTTTATTTTTATCAATTGTTGTTTGGTGAATATCCCGCTGCATCAATAATATTTGATTTGTTATGATAAACCAAGAAGAAGTTTGAACTGAAAGTTATCGACATGGCTATTACTGATATGAAGAGAGCTAAGAGAGCAATCATCATCTGGAGGGTTAAAGATCCATAAAAGTCTGTTTCTGTGTAACGCGATGTAAGGATAGAAAGTATTATCAGAATAGAGAGAGAAGAAGAGGATAGCGCGATTGCATCTGAAACAACAAATACAAGGAACCAAATTTTTTTCCGAAGAGGGGGTATTCCAGTTTGATCATCATTACCGCCCGGAACTGTAAACGCGGCTGCAAAGACCATAGTAGCAATGAGTGTGGCAACAAGCATGCATGAGCCAGCTGTGTTCCTCATCCACTCTGATCCACTTTTCAGTAAATTACTGTGTTCTATGGTGAACAATTCTTGAGGTGTTAGACCATCTATATTTTTCGCTTCTCTTAATGAAACATGCATGACCTTTTCAACTTCCTATCAACATTTTACAATAATATTAATAATAAATAAATGAATAAGTTTAAAAGAAAATTTAACACACTGAAGAATGGGAAAGTTTTACCTTAAATAGCAGCAACTCTTGGTGCATTTCTAGAGCTGTAGTTGACAATAGAGATTGATTTGGATGCTTTGCGACCATATGCAACAATGTATTCTTTTCAGCATCCACATATGTAGCTATCAATTCCCTAACGTAGCCTAACTCATGTATCAGATTGAATTTACTGGAATGACGGTGCAAAATTGCAATGTGAAATATGGTTCGCTTATTTTTATCCAATTCAAAAACCATATCAGGATACAAGCGAATGAATTCAGCCAATAATGGGAAGTTCCCCATTCTTGCTGCATCGAACAATAAATTTGAAGGACGTCTGATTAGTTCTTTAATATCCACGTTCTGTATATTTGCTACTACATGCCAAAGATATATAGCAAACCTAAGAGCCAAGGATCCTCCGGCTGCATGAATATGAGTAGGTAGTTGTAATTTACAAAGTGACTAATAAGAACAAGATCAACAAAGTGAATTTTGGACAAGTTCTTTGATCTCTCGACTAATACTAGCGACTTCAAATTTATATCAAATATCTCATCACCAATAATTTCGCAAGTGGTTTGTAACTATCATTATCATTCATCACATAATTATTATATGATTTACACAATGATTATAAGATAAGTGAAAATGGTGAGAAATAACTTTTTTTATGTTGAATTTTGAGAGTATCACTAGTTTAATAAGTTAAGTTTAAATGGCACCAATGAACTAAAATACCCTCATCTTCTTCTTTTATTACGTTTGTACCATTTTTTTTTTCTTTTCGAAAACCTCCATTGATGGAGGACCAATGGAGGTTCTCCGTCAATGAAAATGAAAAACCTCCATTGGAGGTCAATTCGATCTCCATTGGAGTAACTGACCTCTCGATGAAGAAGATGACCCAAAAAAATTGAAAAATTAATTTCATTTTAGTCAAATAAGTCTCGGAAATTGCAAATATACCTAATAAGTCTCGAAAATATAAAATAAGTATGTGAAACACTAAAATAAGTATCGGAAACACAAAAATAAGTCCCGGAAACACAAAAAAGCGCGAGACTTATTTTTTTGAGTGTGTGTTTTTAGAATATTTTTGTCAGATCAACACTTTATGTGCTATTAAAACTTAAGTTACGAACTTGGTGATAGTTTTAAAACCTACTCTTTAAAAGTGCTATTAAATTTTCGAACCCCAAACTCATTATATAATTTGTATGCACAGTGGTTTTAAAAAATCAAAAGAGATAGCGAGTATTATTAATACTAACCGAATATAGAAGGAGGCTTTCCGGCCAACACATGCAAGGCAGTGTCATCATCCATGTCACGGGTCACAGCTAGCTCATTTGCTTTTGTTAACAATCTGAATGCCATATCTAACGGCGACAACGGTGTAAAATAATGAAAAGTGTAAAATAAAAAAGACCCAAAAGCAAATCAGCGTATATAAATATATAATCAAAAGACAAAAAAATAGTATTGAAAAAGCAGTAAAATCCAAATTATACACACACGAAAGAGCTGGATAAGGAAAAAAAAAAAAACACATATAAACTATTGTGCAGTGCAATGATATATATACGTACCATATAAATCTGTTTTAATACTTTGGAAAAATATACGAGCTCGTTCCTCTGCTGTTAAATATTTAACAGTGTGATCATATAAAAACATTGCCATATCCTCTTTTCCAAGCAAAACAGCCAAGTAGAGCGGCGTCATGTTCCAAGAGCCTCTTAGTGTCGCTAAATCTGGATTCCAATTTCGCATGACCTCAGCAAGTTCCATATTTCCAGTAGCAACAGAAAAACAAAAGGCAGTGTCTCCTCTTAGATTTTGCAGTGTCAAGTCTTGTTCATCCATATGTTCCATTATCTTCAACACAAAATCAGTTTGTTGTGATTTCGTTGCAACGTGAAGAGCTGTTTCATATTCCTCTGTGATAGCTGTACGTACCATCATTGTATCACGGTCTATCAAACCACTAGCTGTTCCCCAGTCGCCTTTTAGTGCAGCCTCATAAAGGGGCACACATTTATTGCGGTATTGGTCAAAGTTATAATCTGTGTAGGTGTATCTTTGTAAGTTAAACAAATTAAAAAATATAATTTGGTTTAATTATATATATATATATTATAGCTTATAAGTACTAGAAAGAGCACTAAAAAGACCAAATATATATATCAAAGATTCATGTGCATACGCTGAGAGAGAGAGAAAGAGCTCACCGTTTTCACTATGAAGCAGATCAAGGATAGGCCAGTTGTATTTAATTGGAGCATTGTCCTGATTTCGGGGGCCTTGTGACGAAGAGGCAGATTCAACTATCTCTGGCAATGTAGGTGGAGGAGCTTCTGGAACAGCAGCTGCACCGGACTCCATTGTTTTGTCTGGCAAGAGAAATTAGGGTTCTTGACGAAATGATTTGGGGATTTTTTTAAGACAAGCTGATGTTGGAAGTGTTTTTATCCCAGGAATCCAAGACATTATATATTAATTAATTAATCAAAACCAAGTTCAAGGGTAGAAAATAAAACCATTAATTATAATTCATCATTATAAACAAGTTTATTCCACTCACGGGCCGTGTTTAATTAATTGTATAAACTATACTGTTGGTACTTTGATTTTAGGGGTGAATTCAAAAAGAGCCAAAAAATTTATGGACTTATTGTTTTTAGCCACAAGTTTATTTTTTATTGTTTTCGTCATTATTTACCATTTTTGGACAGAAATACCCTTAAAATTTGAAATTTTAGAAAAAAAAAAAAAACTTATAGGGTGGAACCCACACATCAGTAAAATGATTGTTAGGGTGGAACCCACCCATCAGTAAAAGCAAACGGGCAAAAGTAAAAAAAGAAGAGAGAGAAGGGAAGAGAGAGAGAGAGATTGCCGAAGCTCACCGTCCGTCGCCGAAGATCGCCGTCCGTCGCCGACAGAGAGATCGTCGTCCTTGCTGATCGCCGTCTGTGCTGCTCGGCGTTGCTACCGTCGCCGTCGTGTCCCACCTCAACCTCCGTTCGCCGTCGCCTCCATTCGCCTCCGTTCTTAATTCTTCACTCTTCACTCTACAAAATCTTGCATTCAGGTTTCAAGAAGAAACATGTATGTTTTATTCTAATTCTTTGATGATTTTTTAACATTGTTGTATATGCCATTCTGGGTGTCATCTGATTGAATCAAAAATCATGTCTTTTTTCTTTCCTTGTCTGTCAAAATCTAATTCCCTTTGTTTTTCGTTTTGATTTATGGAGAATTTGATTTGCATCTTTGAAAATAGAGTTATTATAAGATGAAATTAGAGCTTTCAACTGAAATCCTTTCCTTATGGCTATTGTACCATTATGTGAATATGTGAGATGTTGTCTAATCGTTTTCCCCTTATTTTTTCTGGCTTAATTTGTTTTCATTCTCTTTGCTGTTATCTGCAACTTGCTAATTTGTAAGATGTTTGTGTTTCATGTGGCTCCTCTTGCTTTTTAAATGGAACATTTTTATTTTTTCTTATTTTTGGTATTAAAAATGTGATTGATTACGTGGGAAGTGGACTAATGTCATTTTTTTTCTTCTTTTGTTTGTCTTTTCTCTGTTTTTGCTGGGCTGTTTGCGTGCCTTCTTGTTCAGGTTTTTCTTCTGTTCTGGTTTCTTGTTGTTTTGCGTGGTGCTGCTGCTAGGTGCAGCGTGTTGTGCCTTCGTTTTGTGTGGCGTGTGTTGTTGCCCTATTCTAGGTTGTGTTTGCTGGCTGCTGTGCCTTCGTTTTCAATAAAATCAGCTGTTCCTTAGTTTAATTCCATTTCACCACTCTCGAAAGAGAATTTACCCTTTTCTAACTACATTGTTATTGATGTATCTGTAACTTTTTGCAACAAAATCCTCTTGGTATTGTTTCCCTTCACTGAAAATTTGTCTCCAATGCTGATGCTACACTATGCCTTTAATGTTATGTATTTTGTTTGGAACATAAGTGTTAGATGGGGATATATTTATGCAGTTGATAATAAAGGCCATAGTTGTCTTACCTTTGCCTGCTGATGATTCTATTCTCACTTGATTCAATTCCTACAATAGCTATTGGAAACAAATTGAAACATATGTTCAAACCTGACATCAATCTTATTGGAAACATATGTTCAGGGGATTTGATTATTGTTTATATATCTAATTGTCCAGTTTCTGTTTAGCTTCTTTTCCTTTTTTAATTATAATTTACATTAAATATTAATGTGACATTCAGAGTTGTAGTCTTATCTTAAACTCTTACTCTTTGCAAGTGTAATGTGTGCATCCCAATGTTTGATCCATCTCCATTGTTCAAATGATAGACAGAAGCCTAATTTGACTGTAGTGGTTAACCTTATATATCGGGAAATGTAACTCTTCTCATTGTGTACAGCTCTCCCATTTTACTCTTTGCCTTTTGGTGTTAGGAATTGTAGGTTGGTAGTCATATCTACAGAAAGCAACACTCAACTAGAATATACATATAAGACAGGAAGCAGTCCCTCCATTTTTCTTCATGGAGCCGTGAGGTGAGCACAAAGCAAACTATTCTTTCCCTTCATTTTTCTTTGTGGTTTTCTTGATCTTATATGGACATGTTTGTGTTTGTATATTTAGTTTCCATGTTATTACTGCACAAGTGCACATTGAAATATATTTTCAGTTAGGTAATAGATGAATTAGGTTACCAAAGTCAATTTATTTTTAAATTTTTTTAACTAGCACTACCTTAGTTTTGACTAGTTGTATTGGGGATGCTGCTGCTGCTCCTTGTATGCAACTTTGTGATTCAAAGCATATCAAGTTTGGAATATGCCCCAAACTGCGGGTCTTGCTCCCAAATGTTCCATGTTTTCTGAAGTAGTTTCTTTTATAGAAGAGAATAGATTGATTTATTTTTCTGCTGTGCTGTAACTAATTATATGAATAGCTGTTAAAAACCAAAAAGAATATCGTTTTGTTTACAAAGTATGCAATATCTTTCTTTTTCATTTCTAAAATGCACCCTGATGTCCTGAGTTTAATAACAAGTCTTCGTGTCCAATGCGTGTTGAGCTTTAGAAGGTTGATTCCGGATCTTTATAGTGACCTGGTGATCTACCAAACTTTATGTACATGAGATGTGTACTGTTTTGAAGGTCTGAGTTAATTTGTATACAATAGTGATTAACTTTACTCTATTGGATGATCTTTTTCATCAAGGTGACAAGGAGTGTGGTCAATTTCTGTAGTTATTATTATTGATATCTTGGCATCCTGTATGCACACTGATTAGTCTTTTTTTTTAAGAAGCTTTGCATTTTTTTCATTAAGCCTATTCTTTTTTAAATTCTTAATATAAATTTAATTATCCACCTGCTGACAATTTCTTTTTCATCCATTTATTTCCTTGGAAGTGTGCACCTGCAGAACTTCATTGATGATGCAATTGCTGTTTTTCACAAGTATTTTCTCTCTTTACAGGACAACACCCTGATAAAAACAAGAAACTAGGAAGTAGCCTTACAGAGGCCCTGAAGCTTGTTCTGTTAATTGGTATGTTCTTTCATTTAGCTCTGAATTTTGTTAATTCATTTCTTAATCCATTTATGTGGGGAGGGGATATGGCTTAACATTTTCCTGTTTTTAGTTGGCTTGATTTGCAGGGTGTGAGAAAAAGGTGTAGAAACTTGGTGGATAAAGTCAACACTTTTGTTGGAAAAATCATAGAGGAACATAGGTTGAAAAGGGCTATGAATGATAGAGTTTATGATGAGGCTGATTTTGTTGATGTTTTGCTTCAACTGGAGGAAGATAACAAGCTCAGTGACTCTGATATGAGATTGACTCTGTGGTTGGAACCAGCGGATTCGTGTCGGATTCTGACCTCCCAAACCTGCCTTACCTCCATGCCATAGTAAAAGAAACCTTAAGAATGCACCCACCAGGTCCCCTCCTTTCATGGGCAAGGCTTGCAATCCATGACACTAACATTGGTGATCACTTTATTCTGGCGGGGTCAACTGCGATGGTAAACATGTGGTCCATAACACATGATGAGAGGATGTGGCCTAAACCAAATGAATTCAAGCCAGAGAGGTTTGTGGAGGAAGATGTGAACATTATGGGGTCTAATCTTAAATTGGCTCCTTTTGGTTCAGGTAGAAGAGTGTGTCCAGGCAAGGCCATGAGCTTTGGCTCGCTCAGTTACTTCAAAGCTTCAAGTGGGTGCCTTCTGATGTTGCTGCAGTTGTTGAATTCAAAGGTCCGGATATTTTTGGTGTGGTTCGCTTTTCTCAAGTGAATATGGAATTGGCAAGGATTGAAGCCAACTTTAATGGGTTGTCACCTGGTTTCTTTCAGTTGTATATTACCAAACATTGTATTTAAAGAAGTAGAGGAATGCGCGGACATGAAATTGTATTTATCTTCTCATTTCAATTCTAGCAAAAACCTGTTAAATTGGCATACTTGGTAGAACTCATACTATGAAGTTTCACATTTAGATGTATAAACATAGTATTATATTTTTCTTTATTTTTCTTTGATGGTTATGGTAGGTTATTGATTTGTTTGTGACCCTGTTTGTCAGGTCAAGCAACACTGGCATGTAACTTAACTTAAGAATACACTGGCATGTAACTTAAGAATACACTGACATGTAAATTAAGAATCAACTGGCATGTAACATTACTAAAATTTGATCTTAAAAACACATTCGTTCAATACTATTGCATGTGTCTTCAAACCTTGTGTATAAAATGTTTACATTAAAAATAACAAGTTAAAAGCAAGTAAAACTAAATCCAATACTTCTTCAACGGACAAACACCAGACTTTAAGCTTGCTTTCTTCTTTGAATCTGTCTTCTTTGACTGCCCGAATAAAATCCTTCTCTCACTGGATCTTTGTGCTTTTTTGTCTATGTATAATAGTTCAAGCTTGCTTTAATTTGGAAATCTTCTCTCGCTGTAACTGCAGAAAACTTTACAAGCACGCAGTTAGAAATCTTATTTGGAAGGCTGATTTCAAAACAAAATTCCAGAAGTTTTACATGTTAGAAGTTACATGCCAGTTGATAATGAATTTACATGCCAGTTAATAATGAAGTTACATGCCAGTTCATTTAATTACCATATTTGGAAGGCTGATTTCAAAACAAAATTCCAGCAGTTTTACATGCTAGAAGTTACATGCCAGTTGATAATGAAGTTACTTGCCAGTTGATAATGAAGTTACATGCCAGTTCATTTAATTACCATATTTGGAAGACTGATTTCAAAACAAAATATCACCTGGGAACAAAATATCACAGTAGCTGGGTTTCACTCTAAATTGAAATCGATCTCTTATTCTTCATATCAAACATAATGATCCTTGTAAAAAAAAAAAACAAGTGGGTAAGGGATACATACCGTTGAAGAACGTCGTTTGGCTTCGGATCTACTTCACAAGAGAGAAATCTAATTCATGAGAGAGAGAGACACACACACAAAAAATTGTTGATGGGTTTCGGATCTAATTCATGAGAGAAAGAGAGAGAGACACACACACACACAAAGAATGAATGAGATACATGAATTCAATATTGTTATGTAACTTCAAAAAAGCTGCATTATGAAATATAGTATTTCACTAATACATTTAAGAATTAAAACATCATTGCTAATAACTATGATGGCCAACATGGAAGATGTTCCCAGAATATGCTTCAACCCAACTAGTAGTTTTGTAGCAATCCCCACAAAAATCTCCAAAATGCTTCTTCGTGAACCTACGAAATTAAAGTGTATGAGTAATTACATGAATCAAAACAAATGGGCTATCAAAACAAACGGGCATGTAACATTAAAACAAACTGGCATGTAAAATTAAAACAAACTGGCATGTAAATTTGGTACAGAAAATAAAAAAAAGTTGGGTTTCACTAAAAATCGAAACTTCTCTCTTAATCTTCATATCAAACAACATATAATTGTAATAAAACAACATATAATTAAAATTGATTTCACTATAAATCAAAATTACCAAATAAAATGTAAGTTAGAAATAAACGGGCATGTAACATTAAAACAAACTGGCATGTAACATTGAAACAAATTGGCATCTAACTTCGGTACAGAAAATAAAAAAATCTGGGTTTCACTAAAACTCGAATCCACTCTCTTAATATTCATATCAAACAACATAAAATTGTAAAAAAAAACAACTGGGAAGGGGATACATACATTCAAGAAGGTCGTTCCACTCCAAATCTACTTCAAGAGAGAGAAGAGACCACAAAATGAGATCTAGGTTGAATAATGCTTGTTTGTACTGTTGCTGCAATGGAGGTCTACGAAATGGAAGAGACCACTGAAATGGTGTGGAATCACTTGAAATGGAGGTCTACGAAATGGAAGAGACGAAATGGAGGTCGCCGTCGCCGTCGCCGTCGCCGGGTTCAACTCGCAGTGTATTAGGTGAAAAGAGAGAGTGAGAGTTAAAGAGAGAATATCTGATTTTGGAAGATAAAAGAGAGAAAAAGAGAGAGAGAGAGAGAGAGAGCCAAATTCTGATTTTGAAAGATAAAAGAGAGAAAGTGAAAGCCAAATTTTGGGAGGGAAATTTTGGTCCAAGTAAAACAAAATTCAGGGCAATTTTGGCAATTCAAGCACAAAGATGACAAGAATAATAAAAAATAAATGTGTGGCTAAAAACAATAAATCCATAAATTTTTTGATCATCTCCTGCAATTTCCTCTTGATTTTATATATAGACAAATGATGCAAGGTTAGATTCCAGACAGAATTTGATCAAGCTGATTTTGTTGTTATAATAATAGCAGACAACAGCAAAAGTTGTTTTTCCAGTGTCAACATTTAGCAGTAAAGTCATTTGTTGTGACTTGTGAGTTCAGATAATGTAACTAGAAAATTGGAACTTCATAGATAGATAGAGCATCCAGTACAATGCGTAAGACCTAAACACAAGATCCATTGTGTGCCACATCATCATTTTGTGCTTGATTACAATGTAATTAATACACACATATATATACTATATATATATATATATATAAAATGAAGAATTTCTCTATTTCCAATTTCAAGTTGACTTGAATCAATTTCAACTTGCCTAGAGAATCATTTTCAAGTTGACTTCTTAATTAATCGTGTTGTATTGTACAGTATTTGAGTTAATAAAGCTGTAAGTTGGCTGCCCATAACTTGGCTGTCCGTTGTACAAGTTGATATATATACTAACCTAAGTATTTCAGAATTTGCATCAAGTTGATATATAACGTACCTTTCTATAATTATTTGAGTTATAAAAAATGATTTTTTTTTCCAAGTAAATATTAAAGTAATATGTTAATTAATCAAATTGATCGATAAACTAAATTAGATATCTTAAAAAAAAAAAATTAAAAAAAAAAATAAATAAATAAAACCTTAGTTGGCCAATTCTTTTGTGAAGAATTCTGAATTTAGCTATTAGTGGTCTAAAAACTTCTGGTGATTTAGAAACATCAAGTCTATGGAGTATATGACTACTTACTACCACTAGTCTTCCAATATGTTCTACTGACTGTTGATCAGCAAAAGACTGGAAGGGTTTCACTAGTGTTGAAGGTTACTGGCTGGTGGTAGAAGAAGAGGAAGAACCAAAAACTTGGATCTTTTTGTTCTTGTGTGCCAAAGGCAGAGATGAGTCTTTTGTGGTCTTCTATCATGGTTAGGCTAGATCTAATTGAAGCACAGTTGTGTTCACTTAAGAGTATACAAAATGGACGTTTTTCTTGGGTGAATTTTTCATTAGGAGGACAATAGCTAGTTAAGACGATTAATTATATTTCTTTTTGACTCTATTCCTTTTTCAAGGGACTTAAGCATTGGACAATACGATGCATGCTTAAAGAAGCCATGAAGCGGCACCCTTGTCCCTTGCCTAAGCGGGAAACAGCGGGCAAAGCTGGTCTGAGCACTCAGCGGTCATAATAGGAGATGTTAAAGCAATCAAAGTTTTGAAAATAGTTTTCAAAATTGATTTGTAAGCTAGATAAACTACATAGACATTTCAAAATAAGAAAGGACTAACTGGGTTTTCACGTTAAATAAACTGAAAAGGCACACAGAAAGCTTACTTGTTTATTGCTTAATAGTCGTCTCTTTTCAAGCCTTAAAAGAGGTCGGATACAAGAAAGGAAAGATTACACTCTTAAGTATTTTACGGATGGTGTTTGCAATATCTTTTCTGGTAGTAGTAAGATATTGATGATTACAAATGAAAATGAGAAGGCTATATATAGCTAAAGAAGGAATCAAGGTGAGCTGTCTTCTGTTGTTGTGAGCAAAGTAGGACCCACAAGAGCATCCCCCACCCATCTCTATCTCTATCTCTAAAATAGGAATTTGGATCCTCTACTGATCTAATCTTTTTCCTAATCTCACATAATTTCATGACACATAACCATTGCAATGAATTGGTGGTTGAGATGCGATTGGTTTTCACAACTACTTTATCAACAATCAATCAATCAATCACATAATTTAAAAAGGTCAGGAAAAAGATCAGATCAGTAGAGGATTTAAATCCCTAAACTAGTGATCCAAAAGGGAATATTCCTCCCAGATTCCATCTCTAAATTATTTTTTTCTCCCACCACACTCTCTATCCTTATCTCTATTTCTATCCCTACTTCTATTTATATATTCAAATAACTTATATTTTCATTATTATTTTTTTACTTTCTTTAATAAATTATTGTTCAACTAAATTTTAACAAATATTATTTATAATAACATTTGTATTATTTTTTTAACTTTTTTTTAAAATATAATGTTTTATTAGTACATTAATTTATAATAACTAATTTTTAGGTTCTAAAACATTTTTCAACTAATTTTCTCAACCTACTTATTTCTTTTCTAACATTTATCAACTAATTTTCTTAACCTATTTATTTCTTTTCTAACTTTTTCAATCAACTTTTTTTAATCTACTTTTTTAAAAATCCCAACGAACGTGAATTTTTTCAAAGGACAAAGATGGAAATTTTAGAAAAAAATACACAATTTCCAAATACAAGGTGGATCATTTTCGGGTGGATATGAAAGTCATTTGGATGACCTTCCAAAAATATTAATGTATCTGGACATTATCATATGTTATGCTATGATTATTTAAGTTTTTTGTTATTTTTTCTCTCTTTATTTTAATATTTTTATGTTATTGTAAGTTTTAATATTAATATTTTTTATTTTAATACTATGTTTCGGATTTTTTTTATTACTAACTTATAATTATTAATATGTAATAAGAGATTTTTTTTTATAATATAAAATAAATTTTTTTAGAGAAAATTTTAACAAAATAATAAATTGAATAACAAAGAATAAAGTATAGTAAATAAAAAATTATTAATTAATATTCAATATTGAACTCATTTTAAAGATCTAGATGTGATATTTTTAATGGTATAATTTTTATGTTAATAAAATGTATAAATTAAAATTTATTATATATTAATTGAATTTAATAAAAAAGGTAAAAGGATATAAATGAAATAAAAATATTAAAAAGTGAATTTTGAGGATGAGATTTGGTTCTTTAAAATAGAGGATCAAACTCTTGGTCTCTAAAAAATTTTCTACGGATGCTCTAAATTTATGTCTCCATGAAAAAAAATTCTTGGTCTCTAAAGAGTTGTTGGGACTTGGGAGCAGGTGGAAGAAAAGAAAGCAATGAAGAAAGGTCTTCATTGCCTTGCTTTTTGTAAAGAAAGACAAGAAGTTAATTATTATTCTTATAGTTATATCAACTATACACACAGGCACTCTAGCCTATTTATACTAGTTTAATAAGTCGGTGCGTTGTAAAACTGACTTCTCATGTGGTGTAAATTATTTCTAGAGACAAGTTCATTTTTAACCATTTAGAACATCGAGTAATCGTTTATAACCTACTTTCAAATTTTAATTGTTTATAGCCAACTTTTTGTGCTATTACCGCAAAGCCCCTATATAAAAGCCCCCATCTAAAAAAAAACCTTCTCTCCACTCTTCTTCTCTTCCACGACCTCCCTTCTTCTCCTCTTTCCTTCTTTCTTTTCTTCTTCCATTTTTAACTTCAAAAAAACTTTGATTCCGACTTTTACAAAATCAATTGGAATGGAAGTTTTATTTCGACTTTGATTCCGACTTTTACAAAACTTTGATTCCGACTTTGATTCCGACTCTTCCGATTTGAGAGAGATTGCTTAGGGAAGTTTTTTGAGAAAATCAATATGATTAGCTCTTGAAGTGGTTAATGTGTGTAAAATCTTTAAGTTTTGGCATTATTTTTTATAATTATAGTTTATATAAACATGGGTTTTGTGTTATTGTAAAAAATTGGGTTGGATTTGGCAAGATACATGAATTTTTCACGGAATCGGAAATTTCCAGAAAGTTTCACGAATTGTTGGAAAAACCCAAAGGTTTCACGAAATTGTGAAAAAAACCAAAGGTTTCACGAAATGTTGAAAAAAACCAAAGGTTTCACGTTTTCAAAAACGTGAAACCTTTGGGTTTTTCCAAAATTTTACGTGAAACCTTTGGTTTTTTTCAAAATTTCGTGAAACCTTTGGGATTTTTCAAAATTTCGTGAAACCTTCTGGAAATTTTCAATTCCGTGAAAAATTCAGGGATCTTGCCAAATCCAACCTAAATTTTTACAATAACACAACCAGAACCAAGTTTACTTGATGATCTCAGTTTCCAGGACAAAATATTTTGTAAAAGTCAAAATCAAAGCTTCGTTGAATTTGAAAATGGAGGAAGAAGAAGAGAAAGAAGGAAAGAGGAGAAGAACATGGCTCCTGGAAGAGAAGATAAATAAAAGAAAAAAAAATAAAAAATTTTAAAAAATTATGTTAGTGGGGGTATTTGTGTAATTTTGGCTAGGGATTGAAAGAATTTATTACAAAATGGTTATAAACAATTAAAATATGAAACAAGGCTAAAAACAATTTCCCAATAATCTATTTGGCTATAAACAACAATTTTCACTTATTTCTATTACAAACTTCTTTTTACTTCTTTACTGACTTACAACATAGATTTTTTATTTATTTTACCGATATAAGTTTTCTAAATAATTCTAGATATTTCTAGGACTTTGTAGACTAATTACAAATGAGTAATGTTACTTTACTCAAATTTGGTGTCCAAATATAGTGTTCAAATGATGTGGTGACATTTTAATCCATTCGTTTAAATTATACAAATCTAATACAATTTAAATGAATTGATTATAGTGTCTTTTTCGGTAGTAGTAAGATATCGATGATTACAAATGAAAATGAGAAGGCTATATTATATATAGCTAAAGAAGGAATCAAGGTGAGCTGTCTTCTGTTGTCGTGCATGTGCTGATTGTTGACAGTAAATCAGCTCAATGATGTTGATATTTCAAGACTCTTAGGTGGCGTTTGGTTACTATGGTGGAATGATAATTGGAATGATAATGAGAATGGTAATTGGAATGGAAAGGAATGGAAAACTGATTCCTTTGTTTGGTTGGAACTGTAGAATTAGTATCTGATTCAGTATTATTTTGTTTGGTTAACAACCAAATTGAATGAAATTAACTATATTTTGACCAAAATACCCCTAATTACAAAACAATTATAATAACATGATATATTATAGATAATAATGAAAAAATATGTAATAAAAGTTATATTTTCAATTACAAAAAATGTATATAAAATTTATATATATGTATATATAATTATAATATATAACATGTTATATATATATTATAATATAATAATATATATATTACATAATAATATATATAATATAAATATTTTAATATATGTTTATATATAATATATATTATATATTAGTAATATTAATATTAATATGATTATTTATTATATAATATAAATATCATATACTATATAATACGAATATTATATATTATTATATAATATAATAATATATAATATATCATATATATTTTGGATAATAATAATAATAAAATATAAAAGTATATATTATTTATATATAATAATATATTTATATAATATATATAATAATATAATATATATATATTATATCGGATCAGGATGGGAGAGATGTTTTTCTACCATTGAGAGGCCCAATCTCGTTTCCTTTACAGGATAGGGAGGGAGGCCAGATCAGTGCTGATGATTTGAGAACAGTACCTTTAACGGTGGAAATAGGAGAAGAGAGAAACAGAGCTGGCAACGGGAAGAATGAGGAGGAAAATGGGTCATCGTCTCCTTGGAGATTAGAAATCGAAATTGCAAAGGTGATTCAACAAGGCTTTGAGCGTGGGTATTTTTTCAAACCAAGAAGCCAGGAGGGTGACGGTATCAACATGCAGGAAGATCAGAGTGGGCAGGAGCGAAGTTGGAGTGTGGGGGTGGAAATTGCGAAAGTCATAGAGGTGGGAAAGGCCATGGGCGTGGACTTTAACAACACTAATAATTCGATGGAGATGGAAATAGCTCAGAGGGAAAAAGAAGAGGATGAAAGGCTGGCAGCCTTGCAAGTCAGATAAGTCCCTGTCTTTTGTTCTTTCTGTTGGGTTTTCCTTTCTTTTTATGTTAATTATTTCCTGGAATGTGAGAGGGCTTGGTTCGGGGGTGAAGCGTAGAATGGTTAAAGATTTGGTGTGCACTTATAAACCGGAGGTTCTGTTTTTGCAAGAAACAAAATTAAAAAACTTGACTACAGGTTGGTTAACTCCATAGGGGGGTCTTGGTTATCTAAGGGTATTGGGGTTGATGCCGTGGGTGCATCTGGGGGGTTATTGATTCTCTGGAATGAAGACTCTCTTGTTGTTGAAGATTGTATTTCCAACAGTAGATGTATAATCATAGCTGGGACGTTGCAAAGGATTAAAAAAAGGGTGGTTTTATGTAATGTTTATGCCTCGTCTTTGGAGAGTGAAAGGAGGGTTTTGTGGGATTTCTTATTAGGTTCTATGCAAATGCTGCAGGATCCTTGGTGTGTGGGTGGAGATTTCAATACGGTGTTGAAACCGGAGGAAAGAGTAGGGGTGACTGTGAATATGGGGCCGATTCTTAGTTTCAATGATTTTTTACTGCAAGCTAATCTTATCGACATACCGATGCATGGATCCTCTTTTACGTGGTCAAATAATAGAGTGTGTCAAGCTTGGGCTAGGTTGGACCGATTTCTTTTGTCTCCTTTGATTCTTCTCTGGTTTCCGAAAATGATTCAAAAGTGTCTCCCGAGATGCCTGTCGGATCATAACCCTGTTTTGGTTGGTAATGAGGTGGTGAATTGGGGTCATAGACCTTTTAGATTTGTCAATTGGTGGTTGGAGGAGAAGGATATGATGAAAGATTCGCTTAAGAGTTGGAAAGATTGTAGTTCGGTGGGGTCTATGGGCTTTGTTCTTTTTTCTAAAGCAAAGGCTTCGAAAATGGCTTTGAAGCGCTGGTTGAGCTCGTCCAAGATGGCTTCCACGAGGCCGAAAGAAATTGAAGAGAAGTTGGGTTTTATTGATGCAAGGGCGGAAATTGAGGGGTGGTCGGATACCTCAAGAATTGAACGTCAAAGGTTAGTAGGAGAATTGTGGAAAAGGCTTCGAAGAGAGGAACAAGCTTGGAGGCAAAAATCTAGAATCAAGTGGCTTTTGGAAGGTGATAAAAATACTTCCTATTTCCATAGCATTGCTAATGGTAGAATGAGGAGAAATTTGATTATGGAGTTGTCTGTTGAAGGGAGTAAGGTGACCGATCCTAGTGCTATTAAAGGTGAGATTTGTAAGTTTTTTAGGGAGCAATTTAAAAAGGCTACTTGGTCTAGACCAAAGCTTTCTTGGGAGGGCCTCAAGAGGATAACGGAAGAGGAGAAGGCTGTTTTAGAAGAAGAGTTTTGCTTGGAGGAGGTTTTGATTGCTCTTGCCAATTGTGACGGTGATAAAGCTCCGGGTCCAGATGGTTTTAACGTGAATTTTATTAAAACTCATTGGAAGGATATTCAAGATGACTTCATGAATTTCTTGAGGGAATTTCACTTGGGAGGTTCCTCGGTTAAGGAAATCAATAAAACCTTCATAGTTCTAATTCCAAAAGTGGGTAAACCGGAGACGATTAGAGACTATAGACCTATTTGTTTAGTGGGGTGTTTGTATAAAATTCTTGCGAAGATTTTGGCAAATAGATTAAAGAAGTTGATGGGTTCTATTATCGGGGATACTCAAATGGCCTTTGTTTCTAAGCGTCAAATCACGGATTCCTTTGTCATTGCGGAAGAAATTATTAATAAATGGAAAGGGGACAAGATAGGGGGTTTATTAGTGAAATTGGATTTTGAAAAGGCGTATGATAGTTTAGATCATACCTTCCTTGACCATATGATGGAAGGAATGGGCTTTGGAGTCAAATGGAGGGGTTGGATTAGAGAATGTATTTCCTCTCCGTTGTTGTCCGTTTTCGTAAATGGGAGTCCTTCTTCCCAATTTGGTATGGAGAAAGGGTTGAGGCAAGGGGATCCCATTTCTCCTCTTCTTTTTAACATTGCGGTTGAAGGCTTAAACAATTTGTTTAAGAAGGCATCTAGTTTGGGTTTGGTTGAAGGCGAAAATTTTAATGATCCTAGTGTTCACATAACACATCTCCAATTCGCCGATGACACAATTTTGTTCCTTAAGCCCAAGATGGAATATGCGTTGAATGCGAAAAGAATTCTCCGTTGCTTTGAGTTGGCTTCAGGTCTTAGAATTAATTTCCATAAGTCTTGTGTGGTTCAAGTAGGTATCGGGAGAAGTATGAGGTCTACTAGATGGAAGAGGGCTTTCAAATGTAGGGAAGATTCGTTACCGATCTCGTACCTTGGCTTCCCGTTGGGGGGAAGGCCGGGGTCAAAAAGTTTTTGGCAACCGTTAATTTCGAGAATAGAGAACCGTTTGGCCCCTTGGAAAAGGAGATTTCTCTCCAAAAGTGGGAGACTTGTGTTGATTAAATCGGTGATTTCGAGCATTCCAACTTATTTTCTTTCCGTGTTTAAGATGCCGGTTGGGGTGGCCAAGAGAATTGAAAAGATCCAAAGAGACTTTTTGTGGGGTGATAGTAGCATCAAAAGAAAACTGCATGCTGTAAGTTGGGGGGAAGTTTGCAAGAGGAAACCTTTTGGGGGTCTTGGTATCGGAAATATGATGGACAAGAATTTTGCGATGTTGGCTAAATGGTTATGGAGATTTAGCAAGGAAAATCAATCTTTATGGAGAAGGGTTATTTGTGCTAAATACAAGGTGGATGAAGGGCTGTTGGCGTGGGACTGGAATGGGAAGAGCAATGCTTCTTTTTTTGTCAAATCTTTACAGGATTTGTGTAAGTTTGGGTCGAAGACAGCAAGGGTGATCAAGGAAGGTTTTATTTCGGTGATTGGTAATGGCAATAGGATTCAGTTTTGGGTGGATATTTTGGTGGAGGGTAGTCCCTTAAAGGAAGCTTTTCCGAGGTGTTTTGCTTTGGCTGTCCAGAAGTCGGGGGCGGTTCAGAATTTTGGGAGATGGTTGGGTGACCAATGGAAGTGGGAAGTTAGTACTCGAAGGCCTTGTTTTGATTGGGAAAGAGTTCAATGGGATTGCTTCATGAAATTTCTGGAGTGCATCAAGCTCAGGCGTGAATTTGAGGACTCTTTGGCGTGGTCTTTTAACTCAAATGGATTTTTCACAGTGAATTCTTTCAAGAAAAGGCTGGAGGAGAATTTTGATGTGCAGTCTTTGATTCCGAAGTGCTTATGGAGGGGGATTTGCCCACCTAAGATCGAGTTTTTTGTGTGGCAACTTTGGAGAAGAAAAGTGTTTGTGAAAGAGGTATTGCAAAGGTTTGGAATGAACCAGCTGGGGGATATTCACTGCCCGTTCTGCTCTTTCGAGAGAGAATCTATCGATCACCTCTTCTTGCATTGCAGTTGGGCAACCTCTCTGTGGCAGATTTGTGTGGCATGGTGGGGTGTGATTTTCTGCATGGATCAGACTGTTAATGAGTGGCTGCAGGGTTGGAGTGGTCTCTGCCCAGGCTATAAGCATGAAAGAGCTTGGGTTTCGATGTTTTTTGCCATTGTTTGGACCATCTGGGAGTGTACGAATCAATTGGCCTTTGAAGAAAAGAGAATGGAGGTTGGTCAAGCTGCGGATTTGGTTAAATTTAGAGTTGTTTGGTGGTTTAAGCACTTTGGTAAGGGTACGCATGAGACGGTGGAAACTCTTCTGCTGAATCTGAAAGAGTTATGCGTGGAAATTAAAAAATTAAAGTCTCCTAAATTGGTTGATTGGGTGCCGCCTGATGTGGGAAGTCTCAAGTTCAACGTTGATGGTTCGTCAAAAGGCAAACCCGGCCCGGCTGGTATCGGTGGTGTTTTGAGAGACTCGTATGGTAGAGTTTTATGCCTTTTCTCCTTCCACTTGGGGATTCTGGACTCGAACACAGCTGAGTTATGTGCCATTAAGAAAGCTATGGATTTGATCGCTTCAAACTCTATGTTTAAGGATCATGACATCCTGGTTGTTAGTGATTCGAAGGTGGCAGTGTCATGGGTTAATAACGGTGATTTTGGGAATGTTGCTCAGGTGAATGATATATATGACATACGCCAGATTCTGAATTCTGATGGTAACGTAAAGGTCGTGTTCGATTTTAGAATTTTCAACTCGTTTGCGGATAGTTTGGCCAAGATGGGTGCTAACATGGATGGGGACTTTGTTGTTTGGGGTGATAGTTGATGGTTTTTGTGTTGGGGTGGCAGGCCTGGTGGTTTTTTGATTTTTGTTTTGTGTTTTCGCTGTCTTGTGCTTTTTGCTGGGTTGGGGTTGTTGGCTGCCTGCGTGTGGCTTGTCTTGTTGAGTGGGGTTGCTGCCTGCGTGTGGCTGTATTGGTTTGTGCTTTTGTGGGTTTTTCTCTGTAGCTGGCTCTGTTTTTGTTTGCTCTTTGTTGCAATATAATGCCTTTTCAAAATATATATATATATATTATATAATACATATAATAACATATATATTCTATATATAATATTTTTATAATATAATATATACAAATATATAATAATAATATATATAATATATAATATAATATAAATTATATATATTTTATATAATAATATAATATATTATATTATAATAATATAATATATAAATAAATTATATTATATATATTTATATATCGTTATACAGTAGAACCCCTGTAAATTAATCTCCTATAAATTAATATCCTTTCTAAATTAATAAAAAATCCTAGTCCCGACTCGGGCCAGTGTAAAAAATTAATAAACCTCTCTATCGTAATAATTAATATTATTTTTTTGAAACCTAGTGTAAAATTTCGATCCCGATTGTCGTATAAATTAATAATTTCATAAAAGCAACATATATATTACAAATCATTCAAGAACTAAGAAAGTATTTCAAAATGATAGTTTGCACTAAGCCACCATGTTTGATATTTTTAATTTCATCATTCATCTTTTGAATTGTCCACAATAAGTTATTGTGATCACCTCTTGTTGTAGCCAAAATGTTACAATTAAATTTAGCATTTGAATAGCCTTACTTGTAGAGATTGTAGGTACCTCATGACTATCGCCATCATCATCATCATCTATCTTAACCACACTATCATTATTCTGTCTTGAGATATCATTGGTGATATCCTCTTCAGTTGGAGTGTAACACACTTCTTCTTCAAATTTAGTGGTAGATAGTGCACTGTAGTGTTCCTGAGTTGGATGTGATTATGTAGCTTTATAAGTGGTACATGAGCTGTGCAATTGTGAGGAAAAGCAAAACCTTTCAATTGCCATAGACAATGTAATTGTGATGAGGAATCCTTAAAAAAAAAAATAAATAAATAAATGAAAGTAAAGGAACTTTCCTCATAGAAGAAAACCGACTAAACAAGAAATCTCAAAAAAGAACATTCCCTAAACAAGAAATCGATTTTCATACATTTTTTAAGACAGAATAATATTTTACAAGGTAAAACCCTTCAAAGTAATAACCCCTCTAAATTAATACTCAATTCTAAATTAATACTCAATGATGGGTCCCAAGAATATTAATTTAGAGGGATTCTACTGTATATATTATAATAATATAATATATAATAGTAATATATATAATATATATAATAATATAATATATAATACATATATATTATATAATATATAATGATAATATATTATATAATATATAATGATAATATATTATTTTTGGAAAGTAGGGTATTTTTGGAATGTAGTTTGTGCGTATGAGGGTATTTATGGAATATATTTTTTAGGTTGGAATGGAATGGACATTCCATTGGTTTTTGGATGGAATGCCTATTCCACAAAAATGGTGGAATCACCATTCCAATGGAATGTCCATTTCATTGGATTTTAACCAACCAAACATTCAGAATGGAATCCATTCCATTCCAGCCAACCAAATGCCACCTTAGAACATCCACAATTGTAAGACCCAAAAACAAGATCTATTTGTTGCCAGATCGTCAAAAATAGGTCTTCTTTTTAAAAAATGGGTCTTGCCATTTGGATCCACTTAATTTGGGTATCTTTTCCCCACAATTGAGCTAAATTGGAAAAGTAAAAGTGGATCCACTTTTTAACTTTTTTCCAAACAATTATTACTCTTTTTAAAAATATTATATATATATATATTAAAAAACAAATTATAAAATATATTTTAAATATCAACACTATCAATAATTATTTAACAAATTATGATTAATTTAAAATAAATTTTTTTATTAATTTAAAAATATTACAACCGAATTACATCAACAATAAAAATAAATATTTAAAACAAAATATTGTATTTGATTAGACATGGTGCAAGTTTCGGTTCGGTTCCCCGGTTCCGAACCTTCAAAACTAATTTCGATTCCTGTTCCTGTTCCTGTTCCTGTTCCTGTTCCTGTTCCGGTTTTCAAGGCTTGGTTCCAGTTCTGTTCCGATTTCGATTCCTCGGTTCCGGTCCAGTTCCGACTGTTCGGGTCTGGCAGTTCCCATGGTTCGATTTTGACGGTTCAGTTTCGGTTCCCGACTCGGTTCTGGTTCTGGTTCCGGTTCCGACGGTTCGGTTTCGGTTTCGGTTTCGGTTCCGGTTCCGGTTCCGGGTCCGATTCCGATCCGGTTTCTAATGGTCCCTACTGTTCAGTTTCGGTTCCCGACCCAGTTTCGATTTTCGACTCGGTTTCTATTCCTGTTTTAAACCTTCAAAACCAGTTTCAGTTTTGAAGGTTTGATTTTGGTTTCGGTTCTGAAGGTTTGGTTCCGGTTCCAAACCTTCAAAAAATTAATGTTTTCATTCAAATTATTTTAATTTCATTAAAATAAAATTTTATAATTGAAATTAATTTTTTTTTTCATTATATATATAATATTTAAATTATAATAATTGAAATATATATATTAAATTTATTTATATATTTTTATTATATATATAATTATTGAAATTAATAATAATATATTTAAATTATTATATATATATTAAATTTATTTATATTTTTTCGTTATATATATAATTATTAAAATTAATAATTATCTATTTAAATTTAAATAATTGGATCCAAATAAAAATGAGTGTATTAAAAATGAATATCTTTTATCCACTATTGTGATGCTCTTACCGTGCATCTTATGCAGTAGATCATGTAAATGGTTATGAAGGGAAAAGTAGTCATGGGTGTTACTGCTGATGTCATCCATCAACATTATTGAGCTAATTTACTCTTACTGTCAACACTGATCCACGGCTTTTCTTTGCTTTGTGAGCAAAGTAGGACCCATAAGAAGATAGCAACTTAATCATTGTTGTAGAGATTATGATATTCGACATCATCCATATTGTAAGAAAAATCGCACACACAAATCTAAACATACAGATAATACGAAAGCAACAAGAAGAAAAAGACGACATCAAAAATTTTACATGATTCAGCAATTTGTCTACGTCCACGGAACGCACCGCACTCAATCCATGACTTTCAAAATTGATTACAATCTCTCAATCTCTCAATCTCTCTACAATTTGCTCTCTATCTCTCTAGCAATTTTTCTCACACACATTAGGGTTTACATAATGGTGGTATTTATATGGGAGCACTAAGGTTGGCCAAATCCTAATTGTGATCTATTTCTTTTTTCCTCTTTCTTCACTGTGCAAAATCTTATTTCAGGCGGATTTGTGCGTGACCGTTGTAGGTGTCACAGCGCTCCTCACAGCGCTCTTCACAGCATGTACCTCTGTGACAACATCGCTCTCAAAGCCGCTATCCAAATTCACAGCGCAACACACAGCGCAAAACATTGGTGCCTAACCACTGTCATTGCCGCTTTAAAAGACACATCGCAAATGCGCAGCGCAACACACAATATGAGACGAGGTGAGGAGAGGATCCTTGTCCATTTACAAGACGAGGCTGTAGTTCAGGATGTCAAAGTCATTGGCGAGACCGCGAGAATGAAATCCCTCCGATGTCTGAGCTGTTTTTCTCTAGAGTTGTCACAGGGCAATGGGACGATGAGCCTGCTTCTTGGCTTAAACAAGTATCTTCTGGGGCCTTAGAGGAAATGATACAGTTAACAAAGGGTGTGCCTTTGCTAAACATAAACCATCGCTTTCTACGTAACCCATCAATCTTGTCTGGATCATTGATGATGATCTGTCTGAGGAGTCCATAGTCAAGGATGTTGGAAAGTTAAAATAATAATTATTTGATTGTGTATAATCGTTTAATATTGATATAAATATAAATTTACTTATTTCAGATAATTTTATTTTAAAAAAACAAACGTGTTGACAATATATTCAGATGTGAGGAAAAAACAAATAAATATGTTATTTAAGTTTAGATTTCAGTCTCTCTTCAGGTTTTAGAAAAATTCAGAACTATACAGTTTTCTAATAAAAAACAAGCAGAAGGAAACATGTCATTCGAGTGCAGAGAAAATCTACTACCAATTATACTAAAGGAATTATGTTTTAATTATTTTTAATATATATATATAAATATAAGTGGTAGGTTACGGTTCTACCTTGTCTTCATGTGCTTTACTTGAGTGCTGGATGCTTCTGCAGAATGCATTTTTGTTCACCCACACTAATTAGGGTGAACCATTACTACCCACTTCAGGTGTTGACATGTGTTTTAAAGTTAATTTAAAGTCCAAAGTTAACCCAAAGTTAACTAAAAGTTTAGGACACATGTTAACACCAGGAGTGGGTGGTAATGGTTCACCTTAGTTAGTGTGAGTGAATAAAAATGCACTCGCTTTTGCATGTGCTGATCCACAACTTTTCTTTGCTTTGTGAGCAAAATAGGACCCATAAGAGTTTAGGCAAGAAGATAGCAACTTAATCATTGTTGTAGAGATTATGATATTGGACGTCATATGCATCCATGTCATCATAATATTCTCTATCATTATTGATTACCCATTTATCACACGTGATATCCATCATTTCATCACATTCCTATTTGTATACCTTTTTGTAAAACTCAACGAGTTGTGTGAATTTGGTGTGTGTGAGGAAGGGCACTTGGGGAATATTGTGATTTGGAGAATATATTTACGAGACGAGGCATAGTTCAGGTACTTCAGGATGTCAAAGTCACTGGCGAGAATGAAAGCCCTCCAATGTCAAGCTGTTTTTCTCTAGAGTTGTCATAGGGCAATAGGACGATGAGCCTGCTTCTTGGCTTGAACAAGTATCTTTTGGGGCCTCAGAGGAAATGATATAGTTAACAAAGGGTGTGCCTTTGCTATACATAAACCATCGCTTTCTACGTAATCCATCAACTTGTCTGAATCATTGATGATGATCTGTCTGAGGAGTCCATAGTCAAGGATGTT
The DNA here is from genome assembly GCA_954870605.1 of Acer campestre. Classification (NCBI taxonomy): domain Eukaryota; kingdom Viridiplantae; phylum Streptophyta; class Magnoliopsida; order Sapindales; family Sapindaceae; genus Acer; species Acer campestre. The sequence continues at coordinate 5,441,702 of OX940811.1, read as the reverse complement.
GGAAAGTTAAAATAATAATTATTTTTGGATCGTTTATTATTTATTTTCAGATAATTTTATTTAAAAAAAACAAACGTGTTGATAATATATTTAGATGTGAGGAAAAAACAACAAACATGTCATTTAAGTTCAGATTTCAGTCTTTATTCAGTTTTTAGATAAATTCAGAACTATCCAGTTTTCTAATAAAAAACAAACAGAAGGAAACATGTCATTCGAGTACAGAGAAAATCCACTACCAATTATACTAAAGAAAATATGTTTTAATTATTTTTAAAGAATATGTATATATAAAGTATATATATAAAAATAAAAGTGGTAGGTTATGGTTCTACCTGGTCTTCATGTGCTTTAGAGTGTTGGATGCTTTTGTAGAGTGTATTTTTGTTCATCCACATTAATTAGGGTGAACCATTACTATCCACTTCAGGTGTTGACAGTGTTTTAAAGTTAATTTAAAGTCCAAAGATAACCCAAAGTTAACTAAAAGTTTAGAATACATATTAACACCTGGAGTGGGTGGTAATGGTTCATCCTAGTTAATGTGAGTGAGTAAAAATGCACTCGCTTTTGCATGTGCTGATCCACAACTTTTCTTTGCTTTGTGAGCAAAGTAGGACCCACAAGAGTGTAGGCAAGAAGATAGCAACTTAATCATTGCTGTAGAGATTATGATATTGGACGTCATATGCATCCATGTCGTCATAATATTCTCTATGATTATTGATTATCCATTTATCCCACGTGATATCCATCATTTCATCACGTTCCTAGTTGTACACCTTTTTGTAAAACTCAACGAGTTGTGGGAATTTGGTGCGTGTGAGGAAGGGTACTTGGGGAATATTGTGATTTGGAGAATATATTTACGAGACGAGGCATAGTTCAGGTACTTCAGGATGTCAAAGTCAAGAATGAAAGCCCTCCAATGTATGAGCTGTTTTTCTCTAGAGTTGTCACAGGGCCATGGGACGATGAGCCTGCTTCTTGGCTTGAACAAGTATCTTCTTGGGCCTTAGAGGAAGTGATACAGTTAACAAAGGGTGTGCCTTTGCTATATATAAACCATCGCTTTACCCATCAGTCTGGTCTGGATCATTGATGATGATCTATCTGAGGAGACCATAGTTAGGGATGTTGAAAAATTAAATCAACTTTACATATTCTAAGATTCATGAACCATGAAAAGTTGAACATTTTTTCTATGAATCTTGGGATCTGTTTTAACACACCTAGAAAGTTTAAAAGTATTTTGTTTTATTTTTTATTATTTCAATGGGTCATCTGTAACGGTATATGTTTAGTAATTATAGGAGTGCTAAAATCACTCTCTTAACCCTCTCTTTCAACCCACTATCTCTTTATAACATGATATGTGGACAACATTTACTTCTTTGCATTAAACTTGGAGCCATTATAAATGATTCGCTTTTTCTATTTATTTACAAATCAAAACAATCACTAAGTTCCTAAACTATCCTTTATTTATTTACCAAATTACCATTTAATATCGGTTTTTTTTTTCTTACAAAAAGAAATATATAATAATAACAACGATTTGTGGCTAAAGCTTGCATTAATAATCATAGATGCATAGCAGTGGCAGGTGAATTAGTTCAGACCAGAAAGTGGGTGGTTTTTTGCAATGTGTATGCTTCTACTTTAGAAAGTGAAAGAAAGGATTTATGGGAGTTTATCCTTTCAGCTCAGCTATCGCTACCGTTCCCTTGGTGTATCGGTGGTGATTTTAATACCGTTCTCAACCCTTCGGAAAGGATCGGAAGAGTGGGAAACTCGGGTTCTATGAGAAGTTTTAACTCTTTTGTCCTTCGAGCCAGAGTTATCGATCTTCCTTCGAGGGGCCCTTCTTTTACCTGGTCCAACAATAGGGAAGAGGCGTCTTGGGCTCGTCTTGATAGATTTCTGATATCTCCACAATTCCTTACTTGGTTTCCGAATTTGCTGCAGTCAGTGCTTCCTAGAAGTGTGTCTGATCACAATGCCATCTCTTTAGGCGTCCCTAAGGCTGATTGGGGGCCATGCCCTTTCCGTTTTTATAACAGTTGGCTTGAAGATAAAGAGCTGATGAATAAAGCGATGGCTGGTTGGAAGGAGTGCAAGGTAGGGGGATCTAACGGCAGAATTCTGGCAGCAAAAATCAAGGCTTCGAAACTTTCTTTAAAAAAAATTCTTCCGATTAGGAATGATGACTCCGATCAGATCAAGAGATTCGAAGATAAGTTGGTGGAGCTGGATAGGAAGGCTGTGATCGTGGGTTGGAATGAGGGCTTGAGGAACGAAAGGATGGAGACTTTAAAAGGCTTGTGGAGTAGTGTTAGGAAGGAAGAACAAAGGTGGAGTCAAAAGTCTAGAATTAAGTGGCTGAAAGAGGGGGACAAAAACACTAAATTCTTCCATTGCATTGCTAATGGTAGAAGGAGAATGAATTTCCTAGGGGATTTAGTCATAGATGGGAGAAGAATGTCGGATCCAATTGAGGTAAAGAAGGGGATTAACACTTTTTTTCAGAACCATTTTAAGAAGTCTGCTGGGTCAAAACCGAATGTGGCAAACCTTGATATGCGGCAGCTGACAGCCCAAGAAAGAGAAGCGCTGGAAATCCCCTTTGGCAAGGAAGAGGCTTGGGAAGCGGTGAACAATTGTGACGGCAACAAAGCGCCGGGCCCTGATGGTATGAATCTAAATTTTATCAAAGCTAATTGGGGGGTTATTGGTGATGATTTTCTGAGTTTTATGCATGAGTTTTATGGGGATGGGTCTATTGTTAAAGAGATAAACTCCACTTTTATTGCTCTTATTCCGAAATGCGGTAATCCGGATTCCATAAAGGACTTTAGACCCATTAGTTTGGTGGGAGCTTTGTATAAGGTGCTTGCTAAGATCCTTGCTAACCGTATGAAAAAAGTGATGAATTCTATTATCAGTGAGAATCAGATGGCTTTTGTGAACAAGCGTCAAATTACGGATAGTTTTGTGATAGCTGAGGAGGTGATTCACACTTGGAGGAAAGACAAGGAGGGAGGTTTAATAGTTAAGATCGACTTCGAAAAAGCCTATGACAGTGTAGATCACGGTTTCTTGGATTCTATGTTGAAGGATATGGGGTTTGGAGTTAGATGGAGGATGTGGATGAAGAGTTGCATTTCCACTCCTATGTGTTCTGTTTTAGTTAATGGGAGCCCTTCGGGTCAGTTCGGGTTAGAACGTGGTTTAAGACAAGGGGATCCCCTATCCCCCTTCTTGTTCAATATTGTCTCTGAGGGCTTGAGTAGCTTGTTTCACAAGGCAATGGGCTTGGACCTTATAAAAGGAGTGGTTTTCGGTAACAATTCGGTTCATTTGACCCACCTTCAGTTTGCGGATGACACCATCCTCTTTCTCAAGCCTTGTATGGATTCGCTTCTCAATTCTAGGAGGATTCTCAGATGCTTCGAGATGGTGTCGGGGCTTAAAATTAACTTCCACAAATCTTGTGTAGTTAAAGTGGGAAAAAAGAAGGATAATGATTCTAGATGGGCAGAGGCTTTCAGATGCAAAAGGGCTGCCCTTCCGATCAATTATCTTGGTTTCCCTTTGGGAGCTAGACCTTGGTCGTCCTCTTTCTGGGATCCGGTTATCTGTCGTATGGAGAGTCGGTTGGCGCCCTGGAAGAAGAAGTTTCTAAATAAAGGGGGAAGATTGGTTCTAATAAAAGCGGTTCTCACAAGCATCCCTACCTATTTTATGTCCATTTTTAAATTACCTGTAGGAGTGGCCAAGAAAATGGAGAAAATTCAACGATCCTTCTTTTGGGGTGACGAACCTTTTAAGAAGAAAATTCATGCGGTAGATTGGGCTTCGCTTTGTAGTAACAAGAAAAAAGGGGGGTTAGGGATTGGGAGAATGGGTGACAAAAATCTAAGCTTGCTTGCCAAATGGTTTTGGAGATTTGGTAAAGAGGAGGATACTCTTTGGAGAAGGGTGATTTGTGCCAAATATGGTATGTCTTGTGATTCCTTATTGTGGGACAGCAGCCGAAGGAATAATGCTTCCAATTTTGTGAATGCTTTGAGCAGTCTTTTTGCAAATGGTTCCAAAGCCGGCAATATTCTCAAAGATGGGTTGAAGATCATTCTTGGCAATGGTAGGAGGGTGGATTTTTGGAGTGAGTTGGGAGGAGAGGAAATGTTGCTTAAGAGTGCTTTTCCGAGGGTTTTCGCTTTGGCCAGTAAGAAAATGGGTTCGGTTTTTGAATTCGGGAGTTGGCAGGGGCAGAGGTGGACTTGGGACGTGCCTTTGAGAAGAGCCCTTTTTGATTGGGAGAAGGAAGTGTGGGTGGCTTTCCAGTGCAGATTACAGCAGTTCAAGCCTCGTATTCTTTTTCAAGATGCCATCGCCTGGTCTTTTTCTTCGAATGGCAGTTTTTCCGTTAGTTCTTTCAGGAAAGCTTTGGAGGGAGAGGAAGAGAACTGCTCCCCCGATTGCACCTTTGCTTGGCAGGGGCTTTGTCCCTTCAAAACAGAAATGTTTACTTGGCAACTTCTAAGAGGTAGAATTATGGTTCGTCAGGTTTTGAAGAGGTTCGGTTTCAATCCTGACAATCAGCTGGAGTGCCCGTTTTGCAAGGAGGAAGAGGAATCTGTGGATCACCTTTTTCTTCATTGTAAATGGACTTCGGCTGTTTGGACCTGCTGCATGTCCTGGTGGGGGGTTTCGTGGTGTGTGTCTGGGTCTCTGGTAGAGTGGGCGCTTGGGTGGCGTGGCTTATGCCCCAAATCGTTTCAGGAGAGAGCTTGGAGCACTCTGTTTTTTGCTACCGTTTGGACCGTTTGGGAAGCTAGGAATAATTTGGTTTTCAAAAATTCAGTGCAGATGGTGTCTCAAGCTGCTGATATGATCAAATTCAGAACAGCCTGGTGGTTCAAGTTTCATGGGAAAGGAACAGCAGATTCGGTAACCTCTCTTCTTATTGACATCAGTGATCGTTGCACTGTTTCGAAGGCTAAGAAGAAGGTTTCGGGGGCTGGCTGGTGTCCTCCCCTATCGAATGCTCTGATGTTTAATGTTGATGGCTCTGCTAGGGGCAATCCAGGGCATGCAGGGATCGGTGGGGTCTTGAGAGACTCCAATGGCAAGGTTCTCGGCTCTTTTTCTAGATTCATTGGGGTTTCGGATGCCATTTCTGCTGAAATAAAGGCCATTCATCAAGCTTGTGTTCTTTGCGCCGATTCGCCGTCATTAATAGGCAAGCAAATCACCATTAGCAGCGACTCGAAGGCTGCCGTCGCTTGGGTCAATGGCAATGGTTTTGGGAGCTTGAAGCACTTGAATTTCATTTATGATATCCGCTCTATCCTGTGTTTCTTGGGGAATACTGTGGTTTCTTTCAATCCTAGATCCACCAACAGCTTTGCGGATTCTTTGGCGAAGAAAGGTTCTGGCATGGAGGGTGATTTGGTTTTGTGGGAGGTGCATTGAGTTTTTTTTTGGTTTGTTTTTGCCCCTGGTTCTCTCGGGCTGTTTGCTTGCTTTGTGGCTTGGGGGCGTGTTTTGTTTTGCGTCTGTTCTTTGGGTGGCTTTGTTTGTTTTTGTCTTCTGTTCTGGCTTGGGTTTCCTTCCCAGCTGTGGTGGTGCTCGCCTCCTGTTTGGTGTTTTTCTAAAATGACTGTTCAAAAAAAAAAATAACAACGAAATCATATATTGTTTCCCATCTTCTAGTACTAAGACTTTTTGAGTCTTTATTAGGAATGGCAATGGGCCAGGTTCGGGCGGGTTTGGAAGGTTTGGTAAAATCCAAACCCAAACCCAAACCCAAACCCACGAAACTTTGTGTCTACCAAACCCACCCGTGAACCTACGAAAATAAACGAGTTCGGGTTCGAGTTTCACCCGTGGGTTTGAGGGACACCCAAACCCGCCCACGAACCTGTGAAACAAGAGGGTCCACGGGTCAAACCCACAAACCCGTGATTTTTTTTTAAAAAATATTTCTATATTATTTAAATATAAGAAATATTATAATTTTAAAGAATAAAAACACTTAATAGATTGAAATGTTTACATTTTATTCTCTATATAATTAAAAAGCTTTTATTGGAGTTTAAATTTATAATATTTTAAATAGTAAAATATTATATAATTTTTATTGTTCGCAGGTCACCCGTGGGTTTGTTTTCCAAACCCACACCCGAACCCGAACCCGAACCTGCTGGGTTTTTACTTATACGGGTTTACGGGTTGTAAATTCATCAACCAAACCCTCTTCAAGTGGGTTGGGTTCTGGTGGGTCCTACGGGTTCGAGTTTAATTGTCATCCTTAGTGTTTACTAGGGGTAGGCGGGTAGGCACAAAAACCGAAACTGAATTGAATCGAACGGAAAAAGGGTGTTTTGTTCGGTTCATAGCTTCTATTCGGTTCAAACCAATTTGAAATTTGAAAACCGAATTAAATTCAGTTCAGTTTTGTTTTTGAACATACAAAACCGAACCGAACCGAACCGAATAAACCAAATTGTCTTAATGAATTATTTTGTAAAGTTCAATTTTATTATGGATTATTTGTTGATGATATTTTATTTTGAACTACATTATGTACTATATTTTTTTTTCTTGTATTTTATAGAAGTTATGAAGATTTTATATTTTGATTGAGTATGTAGACTGATTATGATTGAAATTTTATATTTGGATTGAAAATTGGATTGCATTTTGTTTAAATTATTTTTTACATATTATGTTTTCTTAAAAAAGTTTAAGCCTAAATGCTAAAAAGCATCTTAAAGGCCCAAAAAATTAAAAATATATAAAAAAAAACCTTCAAAGCCCGATAGGCTTAAAACCGAATTTAACCGAACCGAATCGAACCGAGATAAAGATGTTCGGTTCAATTCGGTTTTCAAGTTCAAAACGGTTCAAACCGATTCACATTTTCAAAAATTGAATATATATCGGTTCAATACAGTTTTGATCAAAACCGAACCAAACCGATCCATGTCCACCCTTAGTCTTTACTGTTGATGGGGACAACAGTAGCCAGACAATGAGTTCTGATAGTAAAATACTTACCATTGAGGAATAAACTGAAACTTTTGAGAGCATTAGTAACTGCAAGAATTTCACAATCAATACTAGTAAGATTTTCTGGTTTTACCTTGAAGAGTCCACTAGCATACCTGCAAAGTCTTTCAGTTGTCTTAGAGGCAAATTCCTTCTCTTTTGCGAAGAGAACTCCACCCCATCCAATGAGAATGGCATCCGTCTCTGTGCTGAGATAATCACTTTCAAGAGGAAGAGATAAGATAGGAAGTTTCTTACAGAGACTTCTGAACTCTTGAACTAGTTTTATATCTTCACTATTGAAATGTCTTTGACCTGTTGCAGTTGTCTTTTTGAAGAGAGGACAAGCAATTTTGCTGAGATCTTTGAAATATGGCCTAGCCTAATTAAATAGTCCTAAAAAGGATCTGAGTTTGGTGATATCTTCAATTTTATCTAGAAAATGATCAAGGATTTTCTTGACAATATGTTCTTGAAGTTCTATCTTGCCATTGCCGATTTTATAGTCTTGTTAGCCGGTTTGAAAAACACAAATCTTGTAAACGAAATTTCACTATAGCAGCACCTTCCGATAGCCAAACTCCTAAATCCCAAATCTCTGGAATTCAAAATCTTGTCACCAACCAGGCCAATTCCCTTATCCTGCTCCGGTGGCAATACAACAACTATTTCCATCAACCCAACTGCCTAATTTCCCTTAAAACTCATTCCAATCAAGTAATCAACTACCCTTCTTGGGGTGCTTAATTAATTCAATTCTCTTCTTCTTGGTTACAATCTTCAAATACAAAAAGTGGTCTGGAATTAATCTATCATTATTGGATTTATATATATTGACAGTTTTGTACATATGAAATTTTACTTTAGTTTCTTTCTTGTAAAATTGTCTCCGGAATTAGGCATGGAAGATTCCTCCATGCAGAAGAACTCTCAAAGTGAAACCATGCGTGTCTCAAAAGAAAATTCCATATGTTAATTGGTTAACGAAAAGGCCTACAATATTTTTTATTTAAGGAGATATTTTATCACTTTCGTTGTCTCTTCTTCTGTTTTTCAATGGGTGACCGTTACCTTTCCAACTAATTATTCCATTTTATCAAGAAATGAGTTAAAACGTACAGCTTCTCTGTGAGTTCCTTGGTTATAAGTAATGAAAGAGTTTTAAGTATAAGCTAAGTGACGAAAAGCTGCATTTTCATGAAGATCATTCATTGGTTGTCTACAATTTCCTTCGAATTTTGAACACTAACTTTAACGATAATGCCCATTTCAATACAGCTATATATGCTTTATATTATTATATATATGCTATATATGTTACATCACCACTGGTTATACCCTCATCTTTTGAAATTGTGGTTCCTTTTATGAAATTCCTTGTCTCAAAAAAAAAAAAAAAAAAAAAAGAAGCTTTGGACTAAGCTAACTAGGGCTGGTGCAGTACTTTCCTTTTAAACTAAGACGTGTGTACTGTAATGAAATATATATATATATATATATATATGCATACACACACACACGTACAGAGCCAGTCTGGAGATTTTTTAGGTCCGAGGCGAACTATAGAAAATGAGACCCTTGATACTCTATGTATGTTTACTTGATATTTTTTTTTCTCTCTAGTAAATACTTGTAAAAATCAATATAATAACTCAAACTCAAGACTATAACACAACAAAATAGCAAATAAAAAGTTACCAAAATAAAATTTTTATAAGGCTAATTGGCACGGATACCCCCTGAACTATACCCGAATTTGCACCTTACCCCCTGAACTTTTTTTTTCGGCATTAAACCCCCTAAACTCTTCGAAATTTGCAATTGTTAACGGAAATCCAATGGAACCCTAATTCCGTCTAGGAAAATTACACTAAACTCCCCTGATTATATATATAATTATATTAAACCCCAAAAATATAATAATATTACCCAAATACCCCTCTGACCAAATTTTAAAAATAAAAATTTAAAATTTAAAATTGAAATAATGGTTAAATAATAATAAAATTCTGAATTTTATTATAAAGACAATAAAATAAATATAGAAATGAAAAAATTAAATTGATTTAACAATTATTAAATTATCTTTTTTATTTAAATGTCACTAAATATAAAACCCATATAAATATTTAAATTATTTAAGAAAAATAAAAATAATGGTTAAATAATAATACAATCCCCTTTCAATAATAATAATAATAATAATAATAATAATAATAATAATACAATTCTTATTTTTTTTTATAAAGAAAATAAAATCTTTAAGAAATTAAAACATCTTTAAAATCTCTACCATCCATCTCATAGATGGACGGTGGAGAAATATTTATTAAAACAAATTCAAATTAAAAAAAAAACATTTTTTAAATAGATTGATTGATCTCAATTACAAAAATAAAATAAAATAATAAGTTTCTCCATTAATGAAGATATGAAGATCCATCAATGTTCTTCTTCTTCTTCTTCTTTTTTCTTTAATTTTTTTTTTTTTTTTTTATAATTAGATTTCGTTTATTGATTTGTGAAATGTGTTTTTTAAATTAATTTTTTAACTTAATGAACATAGAGAATAGAAATCCTTAAAATAAAAAATTTCGAATAAATATTTTTAAATGAACTTCGATCCATCTAATTAAATGAGCATCTGTTTCTCCATCAAATCCTTAAAAAATTTCCTTCTTTAAAGAAAATAAAAAATTTAAATTTCCAAGACCCAGAAAATTTAAAATAAAAAAATTTAATTTTTAATTCTTTTATATGTGCTTTTAATTGGATTGATGTTCAATTTTTTAAATTTTGTATTTGTATTATTATTATTATTTTGTAATTGAGATAAATCAATCTATTTCAAAAAAATGTTTTTTTTTTTTTAATTTGAATTTGTTTTAATAAATATTTCTTCACCGTCCATCTATGAGATGAATGATTGAGATTTTAAAGATGTTTTAATTTTTTTTAAATTTTATTTTCTTTATTAAAAAAATCAGATTTGTATTTTTGTATTTTTGTTTTGAAAGGAAATTGTATTATTTAACCATTATTTAACCATTATTTAACCATTAGCCTATTATTTGACCATTATTTTTATTTTTTCTTAAATAATTTATATATTTATCTAGGTTTTTATATTTAGGGATATTTAAATAAAAAGATAATTTAAATAATTGTTAAATCAATTTATTTTTTTCATTTCTCTATTTATTTAATTATCTTTATAATAAAATTCAGAATTTATTATTATTTAACCATTATTTAAATTCTAAATTTTGAATAATAATAATAATAATAATAATAATAATAATAATAATAATAATAATAATAATAATAATTATTATTATTATTATTATTATTATTATTATTATTTTATAAAGACAATTAAATAAATAGAGATTTTTTTCATTTCTCTATTTATTTAATTGTCTTTACAAAAAAAATAAGAATTTTATTATTATTATTATTATTATTATTATTATTATTATTATTATTATTGAAAGGGGGTTGTATTATTATTTAACCATTATTTTATTTTTATTTAATAATTTAAATATTTATATGGGTTTATATTTAGGGATATTTTAAAAAAAGAAGATAATTTAATAATTTTTAAATCAATTGAATTTTTTCATTTCTATATTTATTTTATTGTCTTTATAATAAAATTCAGAATTTTATTATTATTTAACCATTATTTCAATTTTGAATTTTAAATTTTTATTTTTAAAATTTGGTCAGAGGGGTATTCGGGTAATATTATTATATTTTTTGGGGTTTAATACAATTATATATATAATCAGGGGAGCTTAGTGTAATTTTCCTAGACGGAATTAGGGTTCCGTTGGATTTCCGTTAACAATTGCAAATTTCGAAGATTTTAGGGGGTTTAATGCCGAAAAAAAAGTTCAGGGGGGTAAGGTGCAAATTCGGGTATAGTTCAGGGGGTATCCGTGCCAATTAGCCTTTTTATAATTGTATTAAAGAATATATCATTTAAATCTTACTCGTCTTACATTTTTAACTGCAAAAGTACTAGTTAAGCTTACATAAAAAAATGTTTTCAAAAAAGGAAAAAAGAAAAGTGTATTGATTTAATTACCTTCGAAACGACTTCTTAATTTTCGTAACAAGAGAGTTTTGAGGTTTTTATTTTTTTTATTTTTTTTATGAGAAATAAAAGATGATTATTTGTGATAAACACGAGTGTTGCTATGATACAATCCAAAGCCACCTTTTATCCAATGTTGTTGTTGTTGTAAGAATGATAAATGGGTTTCCATAATTAGTGTGCCTTTTTAAAAATAAAAAATTATGTGTATGGTGAGTCATTTATGGGTTGAGTTTTCATTGATGGGCTTTTAAAAAAAAAATTATATGTTTATATTGGGCCATTTTTAAAATCATTTATGGGCTTGTTCTGTTTAAAATCTTATATGAACTATATTTTAAAATCAATTTCTTTTAGAGTGGTGATAATGACACCCTTAAAAAATTGTATCTACACCCTTTTCGTAATCACACCCATTAAATTTTTAAAAAAATCTCTAATTTGTAAATAAACCCCACTTAATACCAAAAATACCCTTTCTTTAATTATAATATATTGTATTTTTGTATGTACACACCACCTATAACTATTATTATGTTATTTAATCAACTTTATTGTTATTTCAAATTTTGTTGTTATATTTAATTCTCTTACTATCTTTCTCTTCCCTAAATCTGTTCTTTTCTCGGTTTTTTCAAAATCAAACTCCATTTTTCATTATGTATTTTTTGTTAAAAATCCATTTTGAGATTTTTATTTTTTAATTTTTAATTTTTTTTTTTTTATTGAAGAACCACTTTCTGTTTGAGAGAGTTGCATAGATGTAAGATTTGTGCCATGTTCTAATTAATGTGGAAGTAGATAGGTGTTAAATGATATTTTTTAAAAAAAAAAATAGGTGTTCATGAAATTGAAGAACATCTAATATATATATATATATATATAAGAAAAAACATATAATATTGATAAATAAATATATAATATAGTTAATTTAAAAGTATGCTTATATACATAATGATTTTGTTCTTCTAATAAAAAATAATAAAAATAAATTTAAAACTTACCTTTTGCACAACCAAAATTGTCTCATGATTTTGATTCATTTTCCATACTTAGCAATCAATTTGTATTTCCTTAAAAGAGATTGAAAATATATTTAAAATAGAATCTAGGGTTTATTAAAATGGAAAAAGTTTTTATGATATGTATATATGGATAATGGTAAACATCCAACACTTTTGTCCATCATTTATATCCAACTTGATGTGGCAGCTTCATCACACCAAATGAGTTGAATCAAAAATAATAATAATTTGTATTCCTTAAGGGTGCGTTTACAAATAGGAAATGAAATGAATTGGAATTAAGTTCCACGAATGGAAGGGAATTAGAATTAAGTTATTAAATTCCATTCCAATGTTTACTAACTTATTAGGAATGAAAAATGGAATAAGGATGATACAAAGTTGATTACAAAAACACCCTTGTATATATATCATGTTGAATTTTTGTTTTAATATTAAAAAATATATTTTATATTACTCATAACACTATAACCAAAATAATTAACATAAATATTATAAATTTTTAACTAATTAGTTTAATATTAATTAAAAATTGAGATTATGCAAATTTGAACACATAATTAATTTTATGCTATTACCACTAATCCACCGTGTGTATAAGTGTGTGTGTGTGTGTAATTGCTATTATTATTTTTTATATGGTTCGAATATAGTTATATATCAAATTAAGGAGTCAAACCAAAAGACATGAAATTTTAGAGGCATAAACAATTGAAAGTGCATTTGTTATTATTATTTTTTATAACCGATGGTTCATATATAGTTATATACCAAATTAAGGCGGTAATTTTTTTTTAATAATTCGCAGTTCATATATATATATATCTTCAAAACTTAATTTCATAGGAGATTTGATGAAAAAAAATGAATTAAACATAACAAATTCAAGAATATATAGAAATATAAGGATATGGAGAACAATAAAATAGAAGAGAATGATAGAGAACAATCCCGAAGAAAACAACAAAATATAAATATAGCTGTTTTTTTATTTTTTTGTTTATAACGGTTAAATGAAGATATTTTAGTAAAAATATATGAATTCCCTTTTCCATCAGGAACAGGAATTTGATTCCTAGGTTGGGTGAGGGGAATTAAGTTCCTTTTCATTCAGGAACTTAATTACTGATATGTATGTGGGGTCTACGGAACTTAATTCCCTCAAAATTTAGTAAACATAGGAATTCAAAAACCAGTAACTTAATTCTCTTTCCTATGAAGGATTTCTGATTAGTAGACACGCTGTAAATCTAGTACTTTAATATAATAATAAAAATAAAATAAATTGTGATGATGTGGTGATGTGGTGATGTGGTAATGTGGTAGCTGATATGGAAGTGCCATATCAGCTGCCACATCAAATTAGATCTAAATAATGGACAAAAGTATTAGATGTCTACTATTATACATATATATATATATATATTAATATCAAACTATTAATAGGAATTTTTTTTTAATAAAAGATTAAAGTAGGAAATTAATTAATAATTATTGGTGGGTGTACAGTGTACTAACAAACAATTAGTTTTAATACTAATTTAGGGTGTATATACAGCTTTTAAGAGATAAAAATATGTCACTCATTTTTTTAACTATAATTTAGGGACCCTTTACAATCTGGGGGCCCTAGGCAGTTGTCTCATGGGGCTCCCCTAGGGCCTGGCATTCACGTAATAACTAAGTTCTGTCCTCAAATGTCAAATAACAATCTGTTTCTATATGATATAAAAATATTGCCATTTCATTTTTTCCAAGCAAGACAGCCATGCATGTGTGTATTGACCTGAGAATCTCTCTCGTCTTTTAAGTAATAGTACTGGTTGAAGGGCAGGCAGCTCTACCACTCATTAAGTCTTTTGTCTCTTTTAGAGACAAAAGACTTAATGAGTAGACCATTTTACAATAATATTAATAATAAATATATAAATATAATAAATTTAAAAGAAAAGTTGAGACAATCAAGAACGAGAAATTAAAGTTTTTAGAGCTGTACTGACACTAAAGATTGATTTGGATGCTTAGCAACCATATGTAACAATGTATTATTCACGTATGTAGTTATCAACTCCTTAACGTGGCTTAACTCATTTATTAGATTGAATACGATGGATTGACAGTATAAAATTGCAATGAGAAATCAGGATAAAAACTAATGAGCTCTTTCAAGAATAGGAAGTTCCCCATTTTAGCTGTGCATCGAACAATAAATTTGAAGGATGTCTAATTAGTTCTTTAATATTCACGTTCTGTGGATATTTTGCTTTAAACAAAAGATCTCTAACAAAAAAATAGCATTCCAATGTTGGGCTGCATATATACACGAGTATAGTAGGAAGTTATAATTTACAAAGTGACAATAATAAGAACAAGAACAACATAAAATGTGAATTTTGGACAATTTCTTTAATCTCTACTATATTAAGACTATTTTGGACAATTTCTTTAATCTCTACTATATTAAGACTAATACTAGACACTAAAAATTTATAACAAATATCTGGTCACCAATAATATGGTAAGTGGTTCGTAACTATCATTATTATTCACCACATGATTCTATAATTTAAATGATAATTACAAATCACTTATTACTTCAAAAACTTTCTTTAATTTGAAAATTTTAGTTAAAAAATTCCTCTAATAAGTTGGCTATTTTTTAAGCAAACCTTAACCATCAAAGAGACCACTTAGGGGAAATTCACGATAAATAAAATATGCAGTAAATTTGGTTAGATAGAGAATATAATATGAAAATTTAAGTCATGATACGATAAGTTCATCGGTAGATATCCCCTCTTTGATTGGGAAAAAGAGCAAGAAAAATGTCTGCTTTCGTGCTTGAAGTGCATTAGTATTCAAAGTCTAATTTCTGATCAGATTGCTTGGTCTCACAACCCTTCAGGTATGTTTTCGGTGGGATCTTTTAGGAAAATTATGGAGGAGAATTTGAAGGCTAAAGTGACCAATCCTCTTGGTTTTTGGCAAGGTTACTGTCATAGTAAGATTGAATTCTTTACCTGGCAGCTGTGGAAGGGAAGGATGCCAATGAAGGAGGTTTTATAGAGACATGGAGTGAATTTTGGAGGTGTCACGAGCTGCTCTTTGTGCAAAGAAAAAGAGGAATCAATTGACCATCTGTTCTTACATTGCAGCTGGGCGAATTTTCTGTGGTCTAGGGGTACGTCCTGGTGGAATGTCAGTTTTTGTACTAGTAACAATGTTAAGAGTTGGTTCGAAGGATGGATGGGTCTATGTCCGAATAGTAAGTCTTATAGAGCTTGGTGTACTCTTTTTATGGCAACGGTGTGGACGATTTGGGAGAGTAGAAACCTCCTTGTTTTTGAGGGCAAGGAGCCAAGTGGGGATCAAGCGGCTGACCTGGTGAGATTCAGGATAGCTTGGTGGTTTAAGCATCTTGGAAAAGGCTCTAAAGATCCGGTTGACAGTTTGTATCGAAACTTACAAGACTTGTGCGTTGGAACAAAGAGGATGAAGAGTAGCAGAATTGTGGATTGGATTCCACCTTCCAGGGGCAATTTCAAGTTTTATGTGGATGGTTCTTCCAGGGGAAAACCAGGGCCAGCTAGGATGGGAGGGGTGCTAAGGGATCCAATGGCAAGGTGATGTGTCTTTTTTTCAGCTTATCTGGGTATCCTGGATTCTAATGCTGCGGAGGTATAGGCCATAAAGAAGGCTGTCGATGTGTGTATCTCTAACCCGAATTTGTGGCATCAAGAGATCACTGTGGTTAGTGATTCCAAAGTGGTTGTCTCTTGGGTTAATTCTAAGGACTTTGGGAACATTTATCTTGTTATCATCATTTATGATATCACGAGTTCCATGGAGGAGCTCAGTGGCTTGAAGGTTGTTTTTTATTCCAGAATTTTCAACTCGTTTGCGGACAGTTTGGCGAAGATGGGGTCTAATTATAGGGGTGATTTTATTGAGTGGAATGATGTGTAATTGTGTTTTTGTTTTTGCTGTGTTGTTTCTGGTTTGGTTGTTTTTGCTGCTGGTTGTTGCGTGCGGTTTGTCACTGCTTGTCCAGGTTTCTAGCTGTTGTAGCCCCTGTTTTAGGCCTTTGCTTTCTCCTTAATAAATAGCCTTTTCAAAAAAAAAAAAAAAAAGTATATTATATGATAGGGGGAATTGTACAAACATCCATCCCCTGAGATTTGATAAAATTACACGGATATGGCAGTTTTGGCTATATACGCACAAACTTCCCTTATACGCACAAACTTCCCTTAACATTTGAAAATTGTTACACAAACATCCCCTACCATTAAATGAATCCGTTAGTCATTGGTCAAACATGTAAAAAGTCTAAAATACCCTATATTTTTATTTTAGAAAAACTAAATTTTTTTAAAAATAAGATAAAAAAATATTTAAAAATCAACATGAATGTATCTTAAATCTGAAACTTAGAAAAAAAAAACCCATCTTAAAAAAAAATTAGTTTGTGCAATTCCTCATTGATTTTAAATAAATTTAAATTTAAAATTTATTTATTATTAAATAGTTTTAAAAAACTATTTTTTTTTATTTGTAAGGGTGAATTTTTTTTTTCTAGGTTTCATATTTAATATACATTAATGTTTTCTAAAATATTTATTTTCATATTTTTTATCTTATTTTTTAATTTTTTAGTTTATTTAAAATAAAAATAAAGGATATTTTGGACTTTTTATTGTTTTGACCATTGACTAACGGATCCATCTAACGGTAGGGGATGTTTGTGCAACAACATTCAAATGTTAAGGGAAGTTTATGTGCATATGGCCAAAACTGTCATATTTGTGTAATTTTATCAAACGTCGAGAGATGTTTGTGCAATTCCCCCTATATGATAAGAAAGAAAAGTACTTTGACTAGATCGTTTTCGATTGCATCCAACATAAGATTGAGACCATATATAAGATAGTCCAACCCCATGTACATTGTTGTGCATCAAACTCATTATATACTTTGGATATGTAGAGGTTTTAAATAATCACAAGAGATATATAGATTGAGATAGAGAGTATATATTATTAATTCTAATAGAATATAAATGGAGGTTTTCGGGCCAACACATGTAAGGCGGTGTCACCATCTATGTCAGATCACAGGTCACAGCTAACTCTTTTGCATGAACTGACATTCTTTGTACGATATCTGTGCAATTCACTTAAATACTTATGAACAATTTTTTAAAAGCATCTTACATTACATATTTATGCGGGCAATAAGAAACATCTAATTAATTGATTATTTTGAACTACAAATTACATAATTAATTGATTATTTTGAAAAAATATCATTGACCCCATCATTTATGGTTCAATTCAACTTGAAAAACAGTGGTTGTCCAATTCAAAAAAATAAAAATAAAAATAGGTTTTGTATTTTTATCGACTTCCAAATATTTTATTGTCTTGTCAAACTTATTCATTGAAGTCACGAAAATACTCTTTATTAAATATTTAGGAATCGATAAATTTAAAATTTCATATATTTTTATGGGTATTTAAAAAAAAAATTCATACATTTTAGAAGGAATTACACCCACCTCCCCTGAGGTTTGCTAAAATATAGATGAAAACGACTTTATCATTAAATAGCACTTACCTCTCCTCCCGTCAGTTAACATCCGTTACATTTACCCTTTGACCTTGTCAGACCGTGTAAAAGTCCAAAATACCCCTAAGTATGTCTATTTACTTTTATAGCCCTAGAAAAAGACAAAAACTAAATTAAAAAAAATCAAATTACAAATAAAATAAAATAAAAGGAAATTTATTAATTAAATAAAACAATATTTAAAAAATAAATACAAAAGTTCAGTTCTTCAATTTTCTAGAAAATCAAAGTCAACAATCTAAACGACAAAACCCATATCAAAATTCAACACCATAAATCAAACCCAGATCAACATCAGAAACCATACTCATCCATCTCCAAAACCAAAACCCACCTCTATCCATCTCAATCACCAAACCCGAAAACTCCATAGACCACCACAATTTTCCAGAAATCCAGGAACCTCATCACCCATTTCCCACCGGTTCCCATAGACCACCAACACCTCCACCCCTACACCCAGAAACTGAAACTCGGAAACCACCAGAACCACCATCCAGAAAATCAGAAACCACCACGTACCACCCAGAAATCGAAACCCATAAACCAATCAACTCCCCACCAAAAAAACGAAACCGAAACCGAAACCACCCAACTCCCCACTAAAATCCAACCAAAATCAAAGTAAAAATCAAATTCAAAGTAAAATCAACCATATTCAACACTCAAATCCGACCACCACTAACAACCAAAAGCACCCAAGTACCCAACCCCACCAGTCGATTTGTCGATCTCTTCTCAGTGGAGGAGACTCGCGTTCGATCTCTTTACCGGCGGCCACCTCAAACCAAAACCAACCACCACAATCACCACTACCCCGTGAAGAGAGATGGGAAGAAATAGGACCGTGAAATGTCATTCCCTTACCTCGCGGTGGTGGCCACCCCTCTGTCGAGGGAAAAGAGAAGGGGATCAGTGGTGAGCGGCGGGAAGAAGGAGATCAGGTGTCGATCTCCTCGGTTGGGAGAAGGTTGGCGCTAGTAGGGGTGGAGATTGGTGTGATTTCGGTGGGTTTGGTGTTTTAATGGTGGTGGTGGTGGCGGCTAGGGTTTGGGTTATGGAGAAGATGGTGATTGGAAGAAGATGAAGAAGAAGATAAAATTTGGGTTTTAAATATTTTGCCTTTGTATATATATATTTTTTGTATATCAATATATTTTCTTTTCTATTTTCCTTTTGTATCAGTATTTTTTTCTTTTTTAATCTGACGTGTACAGTATATAAGTTATGAAAGGACGAAATTACCCTTTCTCACAAGGTCAACGATTAGATTAGACGGATGTTGACGGATGGGAGGGGAGGTGAATGTTAGTTAATGATAAAGTCATTTTCGTGTGTATTTTAGGAAACCTCAGGGAAGGTAGGTGTAATTCGTTCTACATTTTATATACTACCGTGCACAGTCCAATGATATATGTACATACCATACAAGTCGGTTTTAAGACTTCGGAAAAATATACGAGCTTGTTCCTCTGCTGTCAAATCTTTGGTGTAACAATACAAAAAATCTTCCACATCAAATTTTCCAAGCCCATGTTGAATGGCGTCATATTCCAAGAATCTCTGATTGTCGCTAAATCTGGATTCCTAACAAACATGGCCTGAGCAAGTTCCATATTTGACGCAGAACGGAAGTAAAGGATTTACCAGCGTAAACCCTAATTTCTCACAATCTGGAATCCACCAGTAAATTCAATTGAAACCAAAATAATAATATTATTGAATGAATCGAAACTGATAACAAAGAGCCTTAAATAGACTCGGGAAACCCTAAAATAAGCAAAAAGACTAAAATATCCTCAAACTAAACCAAAACGGAAAACAAATAAAAACACTAAAACTTCGGCTGCCTGACAACCTAACTTAAACAGCTCCGTTGAGGATGCAAATGACATCAACCGGGGAAACCCAGGTTGTCCTGCTGTGGAGCTCTGAAAACCCTTTCCGAAAACATATTATAATAGGAAATCTGACAACCGAGCTAAAAGTTATGCCCGTTTCTTCGGAGCACCCCTTTTGGACAGTTTTCTGTCCATCTCTTCTTCAAAATCTAACGCCAACTGTCCTACATCAATATTCCAAGAAACAGATTCATCTATTCCTAGCAATTGGACTGTTGTATGTGCAGCAGTGCAGGAGCTTCGGGATCAGCGGCTGAACCGGCCGCTATTGGTTTCATTTTTCCTGCCTAGAAAAAAAAAATAAAAATTGAATGGTAGGACTTAGGAGTAGAGTCTTGTAAGAGATATGATACTAAAAAAAAAAAATTTGAACCGGCGGCGGCAATTGACTTTGAATTTTTGATAATTTTAATATCAATTCGGGTCACTTTGATACTTAATAGAGACATGATATTAAATTGAGCGTCTCAATTGCCACCCAACATAATACTCTCTGCACCAATTTTTCATTACACCCATTTTTAAAATTCAAAAATTTAAATTATTACTTTATACACCCATAAGTTATCTCACCAAACTGCAGTTTACTATCAAGTTAATTATTGAAACTATCAAGTTAATATTAAAGCTATAAGCAATGGTGGAGCCCAAATCATCAATAGGACGTTATTTAAAGAGAGTTGGTTCATAGTTTCATACTTCATGAACAATGACTTAAGTACTCATTTAGTAAGATGAAGACATAGTTTCCTCCATGGAATCTCTTCGAGACATTTGCTTCTTAATCAGCGGTCAATTTTCTTCTTCTAAGTTCTAACTTGCCCTTGTCTCTTCATTAATAATATGACTTGCCCTTGTCAGCTGGAGGCATTTTTGAAAACATAAATGACTTGGAAAAAGTTTGCTCAATTGTGCAGAAAGCCAAGCTATCGGAGAGATAACACTTACGTCTCTGATTTCCTTATGTCATGTTCAGAGGCAGGTATTAAAACCATATACTTTGAAATGATAAAACGACTTAGTTTAAGGTTTATCATGTTTGCATAAAGCCAAGCTATCAGAGAGATATCTGATGTCTCTGATTACCTTGTGTCATGTTTTTATAAACTTGAAAAAGGAAGGCGGAACCTACTCTTTGGCAACTTGTATATGCTCCGAGTTGAATTTGATTTCTATCTCCTTCTTTGTTTCTTTAGCCTAGGGGCTATGGCTTATATTTTAGTTAATGTGTCCCACGTCCTTTCTAGGATGCATAGAGTTTATGCAGGATAATTACCCCAAACTCCCAAAGTTAAGCAAATGTACCGTCCTCAAAGTATCATGTATCATTCTTGTGCTAGTTGAACCTTAGTAGCAGTTGTAATTGTTTGTGTATATAATTGTATCTGCTGTTGTCAGTCTCTAAGTGCCACATTAACGTCAAATAGCATCTCAATATCTATTATCTGATTGGTCTTTAATTCTTGATGGCAACTGTGTCTGAGCTTCGGTTTAATAAATAGTAAATCTTAAAATTTAGTGTTAAAAGCTGAAAAACCATTGCACAGCAAGACTTTTACTTCAAAATCATCCATAAACAGTAACCCGTCAATCAATATCACAAAAGTTTCAACCTACAAATAAAATTTATCAAAATCAGTGACCCATATTAGAAAAAAAAAAAACAGAATTACTACCCCGCTCTCGTCTTCCAAAACCCCATCAAGAAGCAACTGAAATTGCAGCAGATTCTGTCTCTAACCCTGCTTTTTTTCTCTTCCAAGCATCGAAACGGACAGTACCCGGAATACCAAACTCACCAAAGTGGAGCTGCTTCGGTCTCTTGAAGCTTCACTGGGTTACTGTTTCAACACGAACCCAGTTTGTCTCTCTCCAACCCCTTTGATAATTGTGATAAGCGGACCAAGTGGGGTTGGCAAAGATGCTGTTATAAAGAAACTGAGAGAGTCCAGAGAATCGATCCATTTTGTGGTGACTGCTACAAGCAGACCGATGAGACCCGGTGAAGTTGATGGAAAAGATTACTACTTTGTATCAAAAGAACAGTGTTTGAAGATGATTGAGAGAGATGAGTTGTTGGAGTATGCACTTGTGTATGGTGACTACAGGGGGATTCCAAAGAAGTAGATAAGGGAATATATGGGGAAAGGGTGTGATATGGTGTTGAGAGTGGATATTCAGGGAGCAGAGACTTTGAGGAATTCGTAAGCTTATTTTAGAATTTTCATAGATTTTTCTGGTCATGTATTCCTTCATTTGGAAAGTACACATTTTTAGTTTGCATTTTCTACCGTTTAGTGTTTTATGATTATTGAATTGAGTTATGATTAATAAAGTTATAAGCAATAGTTGATCCCAAATCGTCAACAGGATGCCTTTTAAAGAGAGTTGGTTTTATATTGTGGTTCATACTTCATGAACAATGAGTTAAGTACTCATGTAGTAAGATGAAGACATAGTTTCCTTCGTGGAATCTCTTAATTTTCTTCTTGTAACTTGCCCTTGCCTTTGCATGAATAATATGATTTACATTGTTTTCCTTTAATATTTTTTCTTAATAAGTCAGGAGGCATTGAAATTGTGTACTTTGAAAATGTTAGTATTTGAAGATAGTTGAAGCTTAATGAACACAATGAAGGAAAGGATTTAGTTGGGAAATGGTTATAGAAGGCAAGGAGCTTTTTATCTCCTCTAATTTATTGAAGTAGTTGTGGTTTCTATTTTTCAAGTGATACAATTTACAAACATTGAAGCCTATTTATAGGCTCTTTAGAAAGTATTTGAGTCTTCTAGAATTCTCTCTATAATTCTACATAATTAACTAATTGAAGTTTCTAGAAGCTACTACAACTTACAATAAAATATTATTTACATAATTGCTCAAGTAAGAACTTGATTATTCTAGAGAAGACTAGAACTTTGAATGAATTAATTAGATTATACTAGAGTTATCTTGATCTTCTAGATACCTTCTAGAATGTGCAGCACCGACTTCAACACTCCTCCTTGATGCACATTCTGTTGACGCCGATCAAGCTCCGAAGTAGTTCGAATCTTTCTTTCGGTAATGCCTTAGTGAAAATGTCAGCTAATTGTTCTTCAGTCCTGCAATACTCTAGCTCAATTTCTTTATTTGCTTCAGCTTCTCTTAGAAAGTGATACTTGATTGCAATGTGTTTTGTTCGACTATGGAAGACGGGATTTTTGGCCATTGCAATTGCAGATTTGCTATCGCAAAGGATCTTTGTAGCTTGATTATATTTTTCTCCCATATCTTCGAATATTCTTCTCAACCATATAGCTTGACTAGCTGTAGTAGCCGCTGCGACGTATTCTGCTTCTGCTGATGACTGCGCTACACTGTCTTGTTTCTTAGATGTCCATGAGAATATTCCTGAGCCCAAAGAGAATGTATATCCTGAAGTACTCTTCATGTCATCTACCGATCCTGCCCAATCACTGTCGGTGTAGCCAATCAATGTAGACTTATCCGTAGGTTTGAACCAAATGCCATAGTCTTTTGTGCCTTGCAAGTATCTGAGTATCCTTTTTGCTGCCCCGTAGTGAACTTGAGTTGGATTCTGCATAAATCTTGAAAGTAGACTTGTAGCATACATAATGTCTGGTCTTGTGGCAGTCAGATACAACAGGCTTCCAATAAGACTTCTATAAAGTGACACCTCTGCCTTGTTTGACCTATCTTCCTTTTTGAATTTCTCATTAGTAACGAGAGGAGTTGCTACTGGCTTGCATTCACTCATTTTGAATTTCTTGAGTAGACTCTCTGTGTATTTCTTCTGAGACACGAAGATTCCAGATTTTTCTTGGTTTATCTCAATACCAAAAAAGTAGTGCATCAAACCCAAGTCTGTCATTTCAAAAGTCTTCATCATATTTTCTTTAAATTCTTTCATTATCTTCTCATTGTTTCCTGTATAGATGAGATCATCCACGTATAAAGAAACAATAAGAATATTGTTACCTTGGGTTTTGATGTATAGTGTTGGCTCACTTTTGCTCCTCCTGAATTCATGACTTGTAAAGTACTCATCAATTCTGCTGTACCAGGCTCTTGGTGCTTGCTTTAACCCGTACAACGCTTTCTTCAATTTGAGAACTTTGTCTTCTTTTCCCGGAATCACGAACCCTTGAGGTTGCTCTATATATATCTCTTCTTCAAGATACCCGTTTAGAAATGCTGACTTCACATCTAGTTGATGGATTTGCCATTTCTTTTGTGCAGCAAGGGCAATAAGAGCTCTAATTGTATCCAGGCGAGCAACAGGAGCAAAGGTTTCATTGTAGTCGACTCCGTATTGTTGAGAGTATCCTTTTGCGACTAGCCTTGCTTTATGTTTCTGTATAGAACCATCAGAGTTGAGCTTCGTCTTGTAAACCCACTTGACTCCAATGATTTCTTTATCATTTGGATAGTCCACCAACTCCCAAGTTTTGTTTTTCTCGATCATCTTTATCTCTTCCTGCATAGCTTTGACCCAAACTTCTTGTTTGGATGCTGCTTCATAATTTTCTGGTTCAAGAGTCACAAAATTGCAACTCTCATAAATTTATGTTAAAGATCTTACTCTCCCTGGTGTTGTTTCTGGAGAGGACACTTCGTGCTGGGTAGTTGTTGTTTGTGTTGGACTCTCCAATGCTTCCGGTTCAGCTGCCGTTTCTTCTTCTGGTTGTCGTGGTACTACTGATTGCAGATGAATCTTTTTCTTCTCAATCTTCTGTTCATCCCAATTCCATTCTGCGTTTTCATCAAACTCCACGTCTCTGCTAATAATGATTTTATTAGATTTTAGATTGTAGATGCGGTAGCCTTTTGACTGAGAGCTGTATCCCACAAATATTCCTTTCTCAGTTTTGTCATCCAGCTTGCTTCTTTTTTCTTTTGGAATGTGTACATAGCATATGCTTCCGAAAACAATTAGATGCTTTGCAGATGGCTTTCTTCCGCTCCACGCTTCGACTGGAGTTTTATTCTGAACTGCCTTAGTCGGACACCTGTTAAGTAAATATACTGCTGTGTAGACTGCTTCAGCCCAGAATGTATTTGG
Source organism: Acer campestre (assembly GCA_954870605.1). Classification (NCBI taxonomy): domain Eukaryota; kingdom Viridiplantae; phylum Streptophyta; class Magnoliopsida; order Sapindales; family Sapindaceae; genus Acer; species Acer campestre. The sequence continues at coordinate 5,416,924 of OX940811.1, read as the reverse complement.
AAGACCCTTCTCTTTCAACATTGCTCTTGCCATCTCCATTACTGTCCGATTCTTCCTCTCGGAAACACCATTTTGTTCCGGTGCATAGCCGACAGTTAGTTGATGCTCTACGCCTTCATCCTCGCAGAATTTGTTGAATTCTTTTGAGTTGTATTCTTTGCCTCGATCACTTCTCAATACTTTTATGTGGTGACCACTTTGGTTTTCCACATAGTTCTTGAACTTCTTGAAAATTCCAAAGACTTGTGATCTTTCTCGAAGAAAATAGACCCAAGTCATTCTTGTATAGTCGTCGATGAAGAGGATGAAGTGCCTGTTTTGGCTATGTGTAGGAGTTCTTATTGGACCGCAAACATTTGTATGCACCACCTCCAGCAACCTTTTGGCTCTTTGAGCTTTTCCTGTAGGGAATGCTTGGCGATGTTGCTTTCCGAGTAGACAACCTTCGCATACGTCATCTTTATCTTTGATGAAAGGTAAATCTTTCATCATCTTTTTCTGATGGAGTATTTTCAATCCTTGAAAGTTGAAGTGACCGAACCGCCGATGCCATAACCAAGAATCATCTAGCTGCGCCTTCATAGCTGCTTCTGTAGCATAGCTCCACCGAATAGGAAAATTCTGGTTCTCCATTTTTACTCGAGCTATCTCCTTGCTTTTATTGTTGTTGTCATAGATTGTGCAGGAATCTCCTTCAAAATGGAGAGAGTAGCCGTTCTGGATCATCTGTCCTACACTGAGCAAGTTTTGTTGCAACTTGGGTACTAGGAGAACATTTTTTATGAATCTTCTTCCCATCTTGGTCTCGACGGCAATAGTACCTTTTCCTTTTACCTCCACCAGTGCACCATTTCCAAGCCTCACTTGTGACTTGTTAGATGCATCAATATCGCAAAAGATGCTTGCATCACCTGTCATGTGATTACTGCAGCCGCTATCTATATACCACTTATCATTTTTCTCTTCACTTGCAGCTTGACAAGCATAGAAGAGAACTCCATCTTCATCTTTATTTTCAGAAAAATTAGCTTGATGATTTTGTTTTAAACGGCACACTTTTTCTACGTGTCCGAATTTTTTACAATTTCTACATTGAGGTTTTCCACGAAACCAACAATCTTTTTCTAGGTGGCTATTTTTCTTACAAATACCACAAGGTGGGTATTTTGTATTTTTATCTTGATTATCATAGTTTCTAGAATTTTCTCTTCTAAAATTGCTTTTAGATTTTTTCCACCCAGATCCAGATTTCTGAGACTGAATATTTAGTTTAGACTGAAAAGCACTCTCTACAGAGTCTTCGCTTCTTTGACTAAGCCTATTTTCATAAGCTTCTAGAGAGCCCATTAATTCTGTCACTGAAAGTTTAGTTATATCTTTCGACTCTTCTATAGCCGTAATTATTGGATCATATTTTCCAGTGACACTAACTAATATTTTTTCTACAACTTTCTTATCAGAAATAGTTTCACCATAGGCTCTCATTTGATTAACTATTTCCTTTATTCTAGCATAATAATTTTTTGCAGTCTCAGAATCCTTCATTTTAATATTTTCTAACTCTCTTCTTAGAGTTTGTAGTTTTACGATGCATACCTTCTCACTACCGTGGAACTCCTCCTTCAAGATATCCCACGCTTCCTTGGCACTTGTTGCTCCCATGATCCTCGGAAACATCTCATCTGCTAAAGCTTGTTGAAGAAAGAACAATGCCTTGGAACCTTTTTTCTTTTCATCTTTTGAAGTTCCGCACCCATCTTCGACTATCTCCCAAAGATCTGAGACTGAAAGAATGTCTTCATCTTGATGCTCTAGAAATCGTAGTTGTCGCCATTGAATATTGGAACCGACATCGAAACCGATGAATGACTTGATTCGGCCATAATGACGGCTTACGAATGAATGCCCAACAACGAATGCTTAGACAACGATCGAACCAGGCTTTGATACCACTGTTAGTATTTGAAGATAGTTGAAGCTTAATGAACACAATGAAGGAAAGGATTTAGTTGGGAAATGGTTATAGAAGGCAAGGAGCTTTTTATCTCCTCTAATTTATTGAAGTATAGTTGTGGTTTCTATTTTTCAAGTGATACAATTTACAAACATTGAAGCCTATTTATAGGCTCTTTAGAAAGTGTTTGAGTCTTCTAGAATTCTCTCTATAATTCTACATAATTAACTAATTGAAGTTTCTAGAAGCTACTACAACTTACAATAAAATATTATTTACATAATTGCTCAAGTAAGAACTTGATTATTCTAGAGAAGACTAGAACTTTGAATGAATTAATTAGATTATACTAGAGTTATCTTGATCTTCTAGATACCTTCTAGAATGTGCAGCACCGACTTCAACAGAAAACATAAATGACTCAAAAAAAGGTTTCTCAATTGTGCACAAAGCCAAGCTATCAGAGAGATAATTGGTGTCTCTGATTTCTTATGTCATGTTTAAATGAACTTGAAAAAGAGTTTTTTTTGTTTGATCTTCCGTGATTCTGTATAGTGGAACCTACTCTTTGCCAACTCGAATACGCTCTGAGTTGAATTTGGTTTTCTTTAGCTGAAGGACTATGAGTTACAGTTTATTTCATGAGTCCCATATCCTTTGGTAGATGCATAGGGTTTATGCAGGATAATTACCCCAAAGTTAGCAAATATACTGTCACCAAAGTATCATGTTAACATTCTTGTTCTAGTTAAACCTTAGCAGCAGTTATTATTGTATCTGCTATTGTCAGTCTCTGAGTGCCTCATTTACATCAATGGCATAGGTAAATAGGTTATCTCAATATGTCGTTACTATATCTAATTGGTGTTTGTCCCTTGATGGCAACTTTATTTGTCTGAGCTTCTTCACAATTCTTAAAATATTTAGTTTAAAAGCTGAAAAATCAGTGCTGAAGATTTAAGATCTGAATTGGTGGAAATGATATCATCACGTACTGAAGGAGCTGAATTGTTTGATAATGTAGCAAATGAAATATGGAAAACTGTTAACCCCAATTTAGTAATGTCATTCACCGGTATCATTTTCTTTTGGCACTCACTTACCTCAAGGTTCGTCAGTAGACTTTAAAATTGAAAAAGAAGAGATACCCTCTAACAGACAAGACTCGCGGCCTGTGCTAATCAGCAAATGTGTCTCTAGTTGTTCTTATCTTTACTGATCTTGCACCCCTGATCTTTCTTTGATGCATGCCATGCCAGTTTTGTGAATATCTCTTCCAGCTTATTCATTACATCTTAATGATCCTTGAAGTACTTGAAAGTAGAACCTGAGCAGTGAAAAGTCCCCTTTTTTTTCTTGCAGAGGTAATGAAAAGTCCCCATTTTATGTGGTCCGATAAATAATTTAATCTTAAATGTCATAGATTATTGTTGAGATTGTGAAAATTATAAACAGTGAGAGATAGAAATTGATCCAGATTAGAAATAACATTGGGGGTGAGAAAATGCTGTTAAAAAATGTTTCTCATTCTGTTGATCAACTACCTCTTATACATTCTACCATTATATTTAATTGAGAGACAACTTGGTGCCTCTCTCTCCTCTTCCCATTATTTGTTTTTACGTATCTTTTCCATAATGTACTTTATTTGGATACATTACATAAAGGTAAAGCAAATACAGGCATCACAAAGCTCAGATTGAAATATAAGAATTTCCAGTTTACTCATGACATCTTTGGACAAGTTCTTTGATCTCTCGACTAATACTAGCGACTTCAAATTTATATCAAATATCTCATCACCAATGATTTCGCAAGTGGTTTGTAACTATCATTATCATTCATCACATAATTATTATATGATTTACACAATGATTATAAGATAAGTGAAAATGGTGAGAAATAACTCTCTTTTTATGTTGAATTTTGAAAGTATCACTAGTTTAATAAGTTAAATTTAAATGACACCAATGAACTAAAATACCCTCATCTTCTTCTTTAATTACGCTTGTGCCATTTTTTTTTCTTTTCGAAAACCTCCATTGATGGAGGACCAATGGAGGTTCTCCGTCAATGAAAATGAAAAACCTCCATTGGAGGTCAATTCGATCTCCATTGGAGTTCCTCACCTCTCGATGAAGAAGATGACCAAAAAAATTTGGAAAATTTCATTTTAGCCAAATAAGTCTTGGAAATTGCAAATATACCTAATAAGTCTCGAAAATGTAAAATAAGTCTGTGAAACACCAAAATAAGTATCGGAAACACAAAAATAAGTCCCGGAAACACAAAAAAGCGCGAGACTTATTTTTGTGAGTGTGTGTTTTTAGAATATTTTTGTCAGATCAACACTTTAGGTGCTATTAAAACTTAAGTTACGAATTTGGTGATAGTCTTAAAACCTACTCTTTAAAAGTGCTATTAAATTTTCGAACCCTAACTCATTATATAATTTGTATGTACAGTGGTTTTAAAAAATCAAAAGAGATAGCGAGTATTATTAATGAGAGCTTCTCCTTACAATCCACAAATTGTCTATTCACACTCCAACTTAAATTTTTTTATTAATGACAATTTTAACCTAAATTAAAATTACTAAATAAGACAAAAAAATTTAAAGACACTCCAAACTAATTAAAATATTAAAAAAAGAAATTCTCTCTCCTAAATGATTAGATTAAATATTATGTATTAAACTCTCTCTCTAAATCTGTTATTACCATATTAAACACTCTCTCATAATTAATCTCTCTCCATTTAAAAAAAAAAAAAAAAAAAAATCATATTTCCATACTTTCTCAATCAATCTCTGATTAATAGTTAAAGAAAAAGAAAAAACTTAATTTTTTTTTTTTTAAAAAAAAGACATGAAAGTTTGAATTGTTACAACTAGATTCAATTAAACTTAGAATTTCTAACACTAATGAAAGAATTAAAGTTCTCTAGGCAATCACATACTTACAAGAGTAACAAAAAACATTTTCATATTTCGATTTAAATTAAGGAAAAAAAAAACAAGGTACTTATTTTTTGAGTTTTTTATTTATTTATTTTAAATATATACATAAATCAAGCTTATTAGTAAGTTTTTTTTTTTCTAAAATTAGAGATATATATTGGAAGAGAGAGAGTTTAATATGGTAATTAAAAATTTAGGAGGGAGTATTTAATATGTAATAATTAATCTAATGATTTAGGAGAGATAATTTATTTTTTTAATAATTTAAATCAAAAAAAGATAAAAAGATAATCTTGTAACAAAATGAAGTGTCTTTAGAATTTTTTTAAATTTAAATTTTGAGAATGGAGTGTTTTTAGAAAAGAAGTGTAAAAAGAAAAAATTGGATTGTAAAAAGAAGCTCTCATTATTAATACTAACCGAATATAGAAGGAGACTTTCGGGCCAACACATGTAAGGCAGTGTCATCATCCATGTCACGGGTCACAGCTAGCCCATTTGCTTCTGTTAACAATCTGAATGCCATATCTAACGGCGACAACGGTGTAAATTAATGAAAAATGTAAAATAGAAAAGACCCAAAAGCAAATCGGTGTATATAAATATATAATCAAAAGACAAAAAAATAATATTGAAAAAGCAGTAAAATCCAAATTATACACACACGAAAGAGCTGGATAAGAAAAAAAAAAAAAAACACTTATACACTATTGTGCAGTGCAATGATATATATACGTACCATATAAATCTGTTTTAATACTTTGGAAAAATATACGAGCTCGTTCCTCTGCTGTTAAATATTCAACAGTGTGATCATATAAAAACATTGCCATATCCTCTTTTCCAAGCAAAACAGCCAAGTAGAGCGGCGTCATGTTCCAAGAGCCTCTTAGTGTCGCTAAATCTGGATTCCAATTTCGCATGACCTCAGCAAGTTGTATATTTCCAATAGCAACAGCAAAACAAAAGGCAGTGTCTCCTCTTAGATTTTGCAGTGTCAAGTCTTGTTCATTCATATGTTCCATTATCTTCAACACAAAATCAGTTTGTTGTGCTTTCGTTGCAACGTGAAGAGCTGTTTCATATCCCTCTGTGATAGCTGTACGTACCATTGATGGATCGCCCTCTATCAAACCTCTAGCTTCTTCCCAGTCGCCTTTTAATGCAGCCAAATAAAGGGGCATACATTTACGGTTGTATTGGACCCTGTTTCCATCTGTTTACAAATTAAAGAAGATAATTTGGTTTAATTTTATATATATATTAGCTTATATATAAGTACTAAAAAACCATATATATACAAGATTCATGGGCATATGCTGTGAGAGAGAGAGAGAGAGCTCACTGTTCATATTAGGGAGCAGATCAAGGATTGGCCAGTTGTAAATTGGGCCTTGTGAGGAAGAAGCAGGTTCATCTATTTCTGGCAATTGGATTGTATGTGGAGGAGCTTCTGGATCAGCAGCTGCACCGGTGGCTATTGACTCCATTTTTTTTGTCTGGCGAGAGAAATTATGATTCTTGACTAAAGGATTTGGGGATTTTTTTAAGACTGGTTGTTGTTGAAGTGTTTTTATCGAACTGTTTTGGAGTAGGCTACTGGATTTTTTTAAGACTGGAGTAGCCCTTAGAAAATATTACCCCAATTACGTTGTTGAAGTGTTTTTTTAATACTGGTTGTTTCGGAGTAGGCGTCACTGATTTCCATATGTCATGTTCTCCATGGCTCTCCTCCCCCAAAGAAAAAAAAAAAAAATCAGATCTTTGAACTTTTTTGACATTTTATATAACTAGGTTTGTCGTGCAAGGCATGTGATAAGATCTTATGTTATATATTTAAAAGGTAGTGGGCCTCCAGTCAGCAGTCATTTTTATTTTTATTTTTTTTATTTTTTTATTTTTTAAGATTAATAATATACTATCCAAAAAATTAACCCAAATTTTAACTCAAATAATATGACAAATGAGTTGTCAACACCACACACAATATGAGATGATATGGTTAATGGAAAAACCACTTGCTACATCATTTTGGTTGAAATTTGAGATAAATTTTTAGATTGTCTAGTATTATTGTTTTTTTTTTTTTTTTTTAAATCTCTATGAATTTTATTTTTAAAAATGGTACGGATATTGACACACATAAATATGATAAGCACACATATATTTGTAAGTACATCCATGTTTAAAATTTAAAATTAAATCATAATATATTTTATAATTATAAAAAATAATAATTATATTATTAGTATATTTTTATTGTATCTGCTGTTGCATGAGAGTGCCACATTGACATCAATAGCATAAGTTTATCTCAGTTTGTCTTCCTCTTCACTATATCTAATTGATCTTTGTCCCTTGATGGGCAACTGTGTCTGAGAAATCATAAAATTTAGTTTGAAAGATGGAAAATTCATTTAGTAATGTCTTAATTCACTTGTATCATCACTTTCTTTTGGAACTCATGACTCAATTCAAGGTTTATAATTGTAGACTTAAAATTGAAACAGGAAGAGATACCCTTTTGGCACTCACCCTCCCCTTAATCTTTCTTTGAAGCATGTGAGTTTGGTGAATAATATCTCTTCTATTCGCAAATTATAGTTACGGTGTACACTCAATAACCGTGGGACATTTCCCTCTTCTGAGTTTTGAAAATGCATGAAATGAATTCGTATTGTTATATTGTATCATACTATCATCTATATTCGGCTATCTGTAATCTGCATGCGTAGGAGATGTGGGATGGCAAATTTTAAAGGAGAAATTGGTGATCAAGTTGTTTATGATCAGTGGTTGTTATCAGTGGTACACTCATTATTTTTCTTTTAATTTATTCGAGATGTATTTTATTTGGATGCATCACATGAAGCAAAAACAGGTATATATTGTTGTTTATATTGCTCAAAAACAATCCGGTTCGAATTTGTAAAAGACAAAAAAACAATAAACAGAAACAACACGTTATGGAAATTGAGGCCCGTGTCTTCAGGATACAACGATTTAACAGTACAAGTGCGAAGCACAAACCACTTTCAGCGAACTCAAATCAAGTCCGAGAAGAGAGAATTCGGCTGCTCTATGTATTTTTCAGAATGTATCTTTTTGTGAAGAGTAGACTAGGGTTTTATAGAAAAACCGAATCACTAGGGTTTAGTAAGATTGACTTGGAAATAACTTGATTATTTCATTTTTAATGATAAAGGAAATTAATTGCCGTGCAACCGAAGGTTCGAGGTCCATGATTTGCACCCCCTGTGCGCGCACGAGAGAGAGCCTCTATACCACACATGTTGATAAGCTATTATCATACAATCAGTTATATACCATATATAAGTGTTTTCCCTAGCCAATGTGAGATGTGCAATTTCCCCCCACATTTTGGGCTCATCTTGAGACTCAATTTCTCATTCACCAATTAATCATTTTGTGAATTTGAGTATACCATTTCGAAGCTCTCACGGAGGAGAATTCGAATATCATTTAATCCTCCATTTTCATGGAATTAATCATACCCAAATAATGCTATCAAAATATGAGTTTATCACAAATTTCCAACATATATATTTTACATTTTATTCATTACATCTTCACGTATATGATCCTTGATACACATATTACAACAGTGGTTCAAAGTCAAAACCTGAGCAGAGTAAAAGCTCTCATGAGGGGCCATATATTTTGATGCCTTTACTTGGCCACCTTAAATAGAAATTTGGCTCACATTTACGCTAGTATTGGTTCTTGTTTCCAACTGTGTAGGTGTAACTTTGTAAATTAAACAAATTAAAGAAGATAATTTGGTTTAATTATATATATATATATATTAGCTTATAAGTACTAGAAAGAGTACTAAAAAGACCATACATATAAAAGATTCATGTGCATATGCTGAGAGAGAGGAGAGAGAGAAAGAGGTCACTGTTTAAACTAGGAAGCAGATCAAAAATTGGAGCATTGTCCTGATTTCGGGGGCCTTGTGACGACTTTTGGCAATTGGATTGTATGTGGAGGAGCTTCTGGATCAGCAGCTGCAACGGTGGCTATTGGCTCCATTTTTTTTGTCAGGCGAGAGAAATTAGGATTCTTGACGAAAGGATTTGGGGATTTTCTTGAGACAAGTTGATGTTGAAGTGTTTTTATCTCAGGAACTCAATACGCACTGTTTTGGACTAGGCTGCTGGATTTCGGGTCGTTAGTTGATATGGTCTTTGGGTCAAGTCTATGCTTGTAGTTTTGGGCCACTTATCAATTGGGCCTGTTTATTTCTTATTGAGTCTTTGTTGGCCATTTAGGCCTGTTTATGTTGAGTTGTTGTTTTTGCATTCACTAAGTACGGCACCGTATGGTGACCCGTATAGGTAGAGGTGGCAATATGGGTCACGACACGACGAGTCGACACGATACGAATACGATTATTACGGGTTTGGATTTAGGATAAACGGGTCGTGTCAATAATCGTATCAACCCACCTAACCCGCTTAATAAAGTGTTGAGTCTTTGTTGGCCATTAATGCATGTTTCTTGTTGAGTCTTTATTGAATTAAATTATTTAAGATAACTTTTGAATAAAATAAAATAAAATATATTTTAAAAATAAATAAAAACTATTTAAAATAATTTTAAACAAAATAATAATATTTTTTAATTAAAAAAATTAATTTTATATATAAAGAGTTTAATAAAATAGGAGAAATTGAAAAAGAAAAAGAAATTCTCCCTCTATGGTCTTTTGGTTCATCAGTTAGAAAATGATTCTGCTTGGGCCGCTTGGCTATGGCTGTGCAAAGTATTAATTCTAATTCTCCCTTTGTTACGCGGTGGAAGGTCCTCTTGTGAGTTGTGACGGATGGGATGGACATTGGGTACCAGATTAAAACGTGCTTACGACTAAACAATTCCGTGTTGCTTGGAGTCTAATAAATATGCGATTGAATTAAATATAGTCAAATTCTAGTTTAATCCCAAGCAATAAACAGGTTCAATTTCATAGGACTTGATCCATACTACAAATAACATTTTTTTTTTCTTCTATTGAAGGATAAATTAGAAATAACATTGAGATGAAAATACTTGCTGTTGAATATTATTTTGTGGAAATGACAGAAAATGTCCACTTTCAAGTTTGAAATAGCAAAAATGTCTCCCTATTGTTTTTCTTGCATTTGTGTCCCCTTGGGAACTTGAAATTCCAGAAATACCCTTAGTGAGATTTTAAACAGTTAAAACTTTTAAAGAGGAAATTCCCAAATTGCCCTAAAACCCCAACCCCATTAAGCGTGATTATGCATTTGCCCTAACATATTTAAATTGAAAACCAGAGAGGAGGTCGTGCGAAATTCAAATCCATCCCCCAAATCAAGAACTCCAAAAGAGAACGAGAGAGAAGAAGAATTGAAGAAGGCATCATATAGAAGAAGAAGAAGAAGAAGAAGAAACCAGGTTTGAGAAGAAAATTTCAAGAAGAAGAAGAACAGTCAGTCGAATACCGAGACCCAGCCCCGAAGAAGACGCTTTTGTCGCAACTCGCAAGTAAAGGTATTCATTCGTATTCTCATTGTCTTCTGGCGTTTTAACCTCTGATATGTTTGTTTGCATCTGTGTTTGACTGTGCATGGATGATGTGTTATTAAGTTATAAGTATTTGTTTGAGAAATGAGTAGTTATCTTGCCAGGGGTTCATGCAATGGCGGGGAACAGGTGCTTTTGTTTAGTTTTTTGATAATTCAAGTTTTGAAATGTGGCCCCATTTGTCTGAATATTAAGCCCTGACAAAGGGATTTCAAGCCCTGTAAACGATTGTGAAGCGTAGTATTGTAGTTGTTAATGGTTTTTGTGATGTTATGTTATGAAGTGTTGGATTTTGTTAATTCAAGTTTTGAAATGTGGCCCCATTTGTCTGAATATGAAGCCCTGACAAAGGGATTTCAAGCCCTGTAAACGATTGTGAAGTGTAGTATTTTAGTTGTTAATGGTTTTTGTGATGTTATGTAAGATTCTTTATTTGTATTGGCTTGATTCCATTGCAAAACTCTCTATATTTGTATCAGTAGTTGCTTAAGTGTTTCTTGGAAGAAAGGAGCCTCAAAGGTGAAGAAGCAACATCTTGTGCAAATATCGTCTTCAAGGGTAACATCGCTTACTTGGATGCTAAGGTATCAAGATTCTTCTTCCTCTTGCAAGGCGTTAGCGCACACACACACAATTCATACATGTGTGTCCCTGCATCGTAGTTCAAACATTTGGTATAACACTTTCACACACATTTAGTATGCACATGCATTCATCTCATTGTTAACAATCTTGTAGAATTGCATATTTTCTCACTATCGCTTAGATATGGCATGCTTGTGTTGTATAGTGTTTATTTGTTTGTGTTTCTTGTATTTTGGACTTAAAAATAGTCTTATTTGATTCCTTATTGAGTCCTGGTCATTTCGGTTACTCATATGTTAAGTTTCGAGTCCAAACGATGTAGCTACGCTACTTTTCGTTCTCATTTGTTGAGTTGTGTTCATCGTCATTTTCTGAGATGAATTCTCAACCATTTGTCAAAGTTTCATAGTCTTCGTCGTGCATGAGGGAGTCACGATTCATAATCTGAAAACGGATTCAAAATCGGAGTTCGGATGCCCGAATACGGCTGAAGAACATGAGAGGTGCGCGGGAGAAGCTTGGTGGCCAAAGGCCATGGCAAGCCTTCCACGTGTGGAGGCCGTGTGCCACACGGCCCAGCCAGCTCTCTGGCCACGTGTGGCACACGCGCCCCACACGTGGGTAAGGTTGGCTTGGCTTATTTTGTTGGACAAAATTGCCCCTCTTCCCTCTCCCTCAAATGACCTTTCTTCCCTCCATTTCCTAACAACTTGAACAACATCAAATCTGAAATTCTGCAGAATTGTTCTTGATTTTTTTTTTCTTATTTTGATCATAACTCTCTCATACGAACTCGAAATTGAGTGATTCAAAAACCAAAATTGTTGGTATTGAAGAGAGCTACAAACCCTAAGCATTTTCAGAGTCATTTGAATTCGTGATTGGTCGCAGCATGCTGTTCTTCAGTCCGAATTTCATTGTTGTATGTTAAACTTCTTCTTCTCACTTCATCTTTTGATCTGCACTTTAATCTTTCAATTTGATAGATGATTTGTGTTTAGAATGATGTTAGAACATATTCTAGGGGTGGTTGATCATTTGGTAATTGAGTTTTAGCTTTGTGATTTTACTTGAACATATATTTGCTAAACTTGATTAATCTTGAAATTGATTCTAGAAATGATATATGTGATGTGCTTTATGACATTTTCTAGGTTTAATTTCATGATCTAAGAACTATGTTTTTTAGTGTGATATATTGAATATTCATACCTTGTTCTTATTGATATACATGCTTTGATTTCTAGGTATTTTTGTGATTGATTGTTGAAAGCATATCCTAGAATGTATGTAAGCATGTTCATAGAGCTTGATTGATTATCTAGCTTTATTTGTTTGTAAGTGATTCATCTTCTTCTTACTTTCATTATTGATCATCTCTTTAATTGTCTTATTTGATTGATGAAAAGTAATATGAATGATGTTAATTCACATGCTTAGGTTTCTAGATATATTCTGTGATTGAGTTGTGATAGCTTTATTCTAGATTCTCTAGTTGCATGTTCATAGAGTGTGTTTGATCTACTTGCTCTATTTGTTTGTGATTGCATCATATTGCTTGTGTGCACTTCACTTAGATCATTGCCTTGTGAAAGGTTGAAGTCTCTTGTTAAGGTGAGTGAAGCCTTAATTTGAGCAAGAAGACTTGGCTAGGAAAGGATTCTGGATAGCCAAGCAAGAAGCCTTAGTTAGGATCAAGAGGATCCGGATAACTAAGCAAAAGTCTTAGCAAGGAGTTGCGTACTCCGGATGGTTGAGCTAGGGTAGCTTAACTAGGATCCTAGTGATCTAGATTGCTAAGCAAGGAAATCTTCCTAGAGACTTTTTAGTCTTGGATAGGAAGTTACTCTCTAGAGGTGTTGGATACATCTTGGATAGAGAGTAGGCTTTATGAATCACTAGCTTTGGTGGTTGATTAGGATTTGATAGCTTGAAGTGGATATCATAGTGTTGATAGCTTTGAGTGTGTAAGTCTTTTTCGTATAGTGGATTTGCTTTGCCGGTGGTTGTGGATTCAACCCGTGGATGTTTCCTCTTTGAGGTTTTACCACGTAAAAAACATTGTGTCTCATTTTCGCTTTATATTTCTTTATCTTCCATATGTTCACTTGTATTGATTCTTTTGTATATTGATGCTTACATGAATTGATTCATAATATACAATTGTTATATCATTTCAAGTATTCATTTCATTCTTATATTCCGCATTTTTGAATATTGGAAGAATTTGGGACTATACCTATTCACCCCCCCTCTAGGTATAAAACACTATTACTTTAAAGGGAATTTCATGTTATGTTATGAAGTGTTGTATTTTGTTAATTCAAGTTTTGAAATGTGGCCCCATTTGTCTGAATATTAAGCCCTGACAAAGAGATTTCAAGCCCTGTAAACGATTGTGAAGTGTAGTATTGTAGTTGTTAATGGTTTTTGTGATGTTATGTTATGAAGGGTATGGATTTTGTTAATTCAAGTTTTGAAATGTGACCCCATTTGTCTGAATATGAAGCCCTGACAAAGGGATTTCAAGCCCTGTAAACGATTGTGAAGTGTAGTATTTTAGTTGTTAATGGTTTTTGTGATGATTTTGGAATTGGTGGATTTTTTCGTGCCTTGTTATGTCTTTTTTTTGTGTTCACATGTTGAGTATATCGTATCTATCATGTATAGTGGTGGGGATGTCCATTTCATTTCATTGTTTATCAAATCAGGGCTTGAAATCCCATTGCGGGGCTTGAAATCCCATTTTGTTTTTTAATTAATTTTTTTTTTTGTTTTATACCGGATGTCGGCTGATCGTTTAAAAAAAAAATGGAGGTATCCAGACCACAGAAGCTGGGTACACCCGAGAATAAACTCACACAAAAAAAAAATTTCTTCAAGAGCTAGAGTTAGTGTTGACACGTTGCGGCGTGGTAGATAGATTTAAGCAAGGCCCTTTTGGGCAGTATTTGGAAATGGCATAGCCGATTAAAGTGCATGAGATGCTAATCTACAATATGTTGAAAATACAGCTCATTCTTCCCAATTCAAAGGAGGATGAAGTTTGGTTCAGTTTGGGGCAAAAGGAGGCTCGGTTTGGGAGAGAAGAATTTTGCTTGTGTAGTGGCCTCAACATGGGCACACTCCCTGAAGGGTTCAAAGAAAAGAAAGAAGTCGGTGAGCAATCTATCTTCAGACGATATTTCAATGATGAAAGGCCATCTATGGAATTGTTGGAGGCAACCTTTAACCGGCTGATAGAGCCTGTAGCTGGTGATAATGCGTTGAAGATGGGATACCTATTAATGGTGTCCCAGTTCTTCGGGATTGATGAAGCACTGACAACCATACCTTGTTGGCTGTTTTCTTTAGTAGAGGACATCGATGCTTTTGAGAGTTTTTGTTGGGGATCTTACCTTTTTGATGTAACATCGTGGTGGCTGAAGAATGCAGCCGATAAACACCTTGATAGATTGAGAGGAGGTGATGGCCAGAAGAAAAGAGAGAATGAGGAAAAGAATAAGAAGAAGAAGAAGGAAGAGAATAAGAAAAAGAAAAAGAAGAAGGAAGAGGAGAAGAAGAAGAAGAAGAAGCTGAAGAAGAGGAAGATGCAAACTGAAGTAGAATATGGAGAAGAGGACAATGACAGTGAGCATGTGGAGTTGGACAATGAGCAGAACAATGATGAGGCGAAGTATTTCACATTCCACTGTTATGGATTTCTGCTAGCATTTCAGGTATTGTCAATAAATGAATGTGTAAATCAACCTTATGCTAGCATTTCTGTTATGGATTTATTTTTATAAGATTTTTTTCTTAATTGTTTAGGTTTGGGCTGTTGAACGGATTACCCGTTTTGAAGGTAAAATTGGGATATGGAAAGGAACATGGTTCCCAAGATTTAAGAATTGGAATTTCAATACAAGGGTTCTAAAAGTTGAATCCTATTTCAGTACAACGTTATGTATTTTACCATTTGGTGTCTAGTTGTATTTTGATGTCTTGCCTATTTTGCTTGATTTCTGTGCTACATTAGATTTTGGGGTTATGTGTTATATTACTTATTACTCTATGAATTGTCTATGAAGGTCATTTTGAAATCTGTATTATAGTGGGTTGTAGGGTACACTTTCTTATTATGAATGAGTGCTTGAATATTATAGTGGGTTGTAGGGGGGGCTTGAAAGATCTTAGTCAGAGCTTGAAATTCGTGACTAGGGCTTGAAATTTGTTACTAGGGCTTGAAATTCCTTTCTAGGGCTTGAAAACCCTTTGCCTGCTATTGGGTTTCTGTTTGAAGATATTCATTAACCTCAATGTTTTGTGCACTATACATGCAGATGGAATTGTTCTCATGGAAGGTTTATGATCATGAAAAGTCAAGTGCTTACTACAAATCTTTGATGTTGGATGATGTGACAAGGGAGGACCATGATCATGATAATGTGGAGGACCGTGCAGATGCAATGGAAGAGGGTGCTACTTCCATTCAGCAAACCAAGACTCTGTAGGGAAAAATACCGTAGTACACGCAG
This sequence comes from Acer campestre, assembly GCA_954870605.1. Classification (NCBI taxonomy): domain Eukaryota; kingdom Viridiplantae; phylum Streptophyta; class Magnoliopsida; order Sapindales; family Sapindaceae; genus Acer; species Acer campestre. Next base: position 5,401,338 of record OX940811.1, on the reverse strand, counting down.
CGGAGGCGAGACTAAAAATAGATTTAGTAACTTTAAATTTTTTTTCCTTTTTATGAACCTTAACCCTTTAATTAATTAAACATATATATAATCAACAAAAGAAGAATACCTTTTGTCGCGTGATCCGATTGACTTACGTCGATGGTAATCCGCAAGATCTTCAATCCTAGCACAAACGTGAATCATCTAGGAGCGTGGTCTCCCTTTTTCTTTGAATTGCAAACCTGAGAATGGACAAAGAAACTTTTCTTTTTTTTTTTGTTAGTCACAAAACAATCAAAAGAAGACTAAGATTATTTCGGTCACTTTTGAGTTCTCAATCTAATGATCGAAACTCGCGTGAACCTAAATCGATGTTGTACACACAAGCTTATTGATGAACAAGCAATTAGTGTACCATCAAAGAATAATCTATTCACTCTTTTATGTTTTAGTAGAATAAAATAATCCTTTCTATGAATTGAGAAGAAGAAGAAGATTGAATCAAGCACCACCCACTCTCACGGTGGCCGAATTCTATAAGTCCAAATATATAGGTGGCCAAATTTTCTTCCTCTTTTTCTTTTAGGGTGGCCGAAAATCCTACTCCAAAAGGGACTAGGGTTGCCGCAAATCACAAGCAAAAAGGAGTTTGTGTTGCACCCTAATTCCCATCTAGTTTAAGACTTCAAACCCTAATCCAACTCATAGATTTTTTATTCTTTTATTTGACTAAATAAAAAGACTTCTTATTTGATTAAATAAATAAAATTAATTATTTATTTTCTTATCAAACAAGTCTTTTAATTTTAGTATACTACTACCAATAGTATAACTCTAGGAATCATATTTCCTAATCAGAAAAGATTTGTTTCTTAATTAAACAATTAATTAATAAATTAATTAATTCTTATTTAATTAAAACAATGAAACAAAATAATATATTAGGTTAAAAAGCACCTTGCCGCCCCACTCATACAAATGTGCCATATATTATTTTCTTATTTCATTTAATCCATTGGACTTTAAATAAAAAGCCCACATGTGAATCAGACCCATTCTTACTAAAAGAAACAAGCCCACATGCCTTTCATTAATATATTAATATAATTGAGCAGCCCATTAAATAAATAATGTGCAAATTATATTCTTAATATATTAAATGCAATTCTAAATGGACCCATAAATTGGTCCGGTAGAATATATCAAGTGATCCATACAAGTCCGTGTGGATTGGGGATCTTGGCGGGCTATCTAAATTTAAGCTTCAATAGACATAACCTAATCACAATCAACAAATGATTCACTTAGGTCTGATCCATTAATTTTAACTCATTCTACTAAAGAGCTAAAATTGAACTCTTAAATAAAGACAGAAAAGGAAGATGTTCCTCATTCATACCCTAGACAATCATGTTGGAGATAGTGTATCCTCGTGATTAATATCAGTAATCGCCAAGAGTTCATAGACCGCCTATAACTCTCCAAGTTACCATATTTACTCATATGACCACGTTTTGAACTTGGATATTTTGACTTGTCCAGAAGCCATGTTTTCAATAGACACTATCGAAAACTCAACGTTGAGATTTAATATCCAATTACCTCAAAACATTCATATGATGATATTATACTCTCATTTAATAAATGGAGCCACGATGTCCATATCTATAAATGAAGTCCTCTATCGATTAACAAATGAATATCACAAAACTATCGAGGATAGACTATGCAATATAATCGTAATCATTGATAACTCAAATGATATCACTTGCAACCATAAGTCCATCATTTATCTCAGGATTAAGATAGACTCTCCGATTGTCCTGATAATGAAAAGACTTTTATCTACTGACGGTTATAGATAAAGTATTTCATTGTGATCCAGTTCAATGCACCCAGTGCACTAGATTCTTTTGCTCGAAGACACTACGATGATTTTAGACTCATCATATCTCATTTGATCCCACTCAAATGCTAGCAAAAGAATTCTACAACTTTAACAAGATAAAGGTGCCCAACCTTTAACTTAAGTTGTGAACAATATTGAAGACTAACTAAAGAATTGTGTCTACCACATACATATCCAGATGTACGAACAATTCTTCTTTTCTCATAGTCTTTAGACCTTATGATTATTTACTTTGACAATTATAATATTAAACTATAAATGCTATAAGATTTGTTTAAACCAGAAATCACTTTATTAATATGAAAAAGATTGTTAATTACAATATTACACTCTTGCTATTGAGCATAATCCTAACAGACTCTCCGATCTAAAAACTCAGATCAACCGGCGTCTAAGAAGCGGCTCTTCCATGGAGATGTAGAAACTCCGAAGGTAAAAATTCATAATATACATAAGTTTTATTATCCTAAGTTATTTTACTAAGTTCTTTTGCATGATGTAATAATTATTTTTGGATTTTGAATTGGATTTGCAGTCAAAATTGAAGACATCGGTTCTGTATACAATTCCTGAATTGTATACATGTATGGAAAATCTGATTACACAGCAAATAAAAGAAAGCGAGGGGAGGATGAAGTGTTGGATAGCAGAAGAAATTGCAAAGATTGCAAAACAAAACAAGGTTGGAGATACATCTTCACCGAAAAAATCAAGAGAAATAAAGGAGAAAGGTTTTGATAGGGTAAGCTTCAATTATTTGTTAGTTTACTCTAACATTTATTACATAATAAGAGTCCTTCGCCAGGGCAGTCCTTAAAATATATTGTTCTCATTGTAGGATGACAGCAATAGGTTGGATGAGAAAGGACATTTTGTGAATGACAGTCATGATGATGAAGTTGATCAGGAGGGTGACAGACTACCAGGTGTTGAGAATGATCTGAAGGATCTTAAGGTTGACAGAGAGGCAAGTGTTGAGACTAATGTTGATAGTGTTGTTGAGAAGGTCGAAGATAAGAGTGTTGTTGAGAAGGCCGAGGGTGATAGTGGCGTTGAGAAGGCCGAGAATAAGAGCAAAATTGAGAAGGCCGAGGATAAGAGCAGAAATGAGAAGGCAGAGGTTGAAAGTGTTGTTGAGAAGGACGAGGTTGATAGTGTTGTTGAGAAGGCCGAGGATGAGAGTAATGTTGAAGTTGAGGTAGTTGGTAAGAAGTCTGAAGGAGACAATGTGGATGTTGCTAAAAAGCCAATTTGTGTGAATGATTTCCCATCCCCAGATGTGTACCTGGTTAGTGTGCTTCCAACCAGTATGCCTAGTGTTATATGGGATGAATCTGTTGACCCCTCAGTGGTTTACAAGAATGACGACAAGGAAAGGGGCCGAAGGTGGTCAAGGTTCCTCTTGACCCCGTATGTTGACCCCATGCCAAAAACGAAGAAGAAAATCAGCATTCCAAAGACTTCACGGCATTTTTGAAGGGCAAAAATGAAGTCAGGTAATGCTCTTTTCCTATCCTCCATTAACCTAAGCTAGTTCAATTTATGTAGTTGTGATTTGTTATGCCATAATATAAAAATCTCGTTGACAATGAACAGAATATATACCGGGCACCCCATAAAAGACATGACGTGTTCCGAGTTGAAGGACTTCATTAACACTAACAAATGGATTTCAAACACGGTAACTTCTTTTATAGTGTTCAATTTTGTTATTATATTGTTAACATGCACACTTGTTTTCTAATTCTCCGTCGATACATGTAATTGTAGCATATAGACAACTACTTCGACGTGCTTTGGAAGAAGCGTTTGAGATTACAGTTTAACTACCGGCAGGATATAGGATTGGTCTCTCCCGCATTTTTCGTAAGTTCACTTTTATTCTTGGATTATGGAATATGTATTTGCTTAAGATGGTTGGTTTTTTTTATAAGATGGTTGGTTTTTTTTTACACAGTTCCATTTGAACATTCAGTGGAACAAAATAGTGTTGGAGATACGAACCCAAAGGCAGCTACAAGAGTTTGAAAAGGAAGATAGGATAAGACAAGAGGAGGCCGAAAAGGCTGGGGTAGATAGATCAAACAAAGAAGTTATATAGCAATGTGTGAAAAAGAAGAAGAAAGGTCCTTCTCCACCAGCAGTGTGCGAAAAAAAAGAAGTTTGGGAAGATTACCCCGAGTTCATTCCATTAGAATTCCACTATGACAATGGGTTTTTACATTACGTCCGGGGTCATGATCTGCTTTACAATGAACCGTGGTGGAAGATGAATTTGGTAAGTTTGTATGTTTTGCATGAATATGGATTCGGTGGTTTCGGTATGTTATGTTTCACTCCCTCTGCCAGGGCTTGAATTCTCATTGGCAGGGCTTGTATTCCCATTTCTAGGGCTTGATATTGCTTTACAGGGCTTGAAATTCCTGTACATTCCTTGCAGGTTTTGATTCCTTGCAACGTCGGCGACCACTGGGTTCTTTGTGAAGTGTTTTTAAAAGAAGGAAAAGTGAGGATGTTTGATTCCTGGTGGGGAAGACAACGAAGGAACAATAGAATAGGGGAAATTTGAGCATTACTATATTTGTTACCCTCCATCTTGAAGGCATCAAATTATTACGAAGAATTGAACTTACCTGTGCCCACAACTCCATTCATTGCCGAAAACGTGGATCCACTCATAATTCCTCAACAGGGCGATAGGTAGTTAATTTACATTGCTATATAACTTGGTGGTTTTTACATGTAATCGTCATTATCTTACCGTTATTTTCATATGGTGCAGTTTCAGCTGCGGTGTTTTCATGTTAAAGTTCGCCGAATTAGTACTATTCGGAGTTTCTTTACCGTGGATTGACGAATTTGGACAAAAGAATATACCAAGCATTAGGAAGGCAATGGCACTTGAGGTTTTCGTTAATGCCGAGATTTCCAATCCCGTTCAGCCGTAGGTGAAATTGGTAGCTGTGCACTTTCGATTTTTTGAGGTGGTGAAATTGGTAGATGTGCAGTTTCGATTTTTGAAATTGGTAAATTGGTGAAATTCATATTCATTCATCCCAGGATACTATATTGTAGAGTCCATGAATGAATGTATATGTTGCAATTGTGGATTGGCAGCCCAACTTTAGTACAGTTCTTCATTATCATACCTAGTGTGAAGTTGCCATCCTATGATGTTGGTTATGATACACTTAATTAATTATTTAATTACAATGATATTTATTATTTATTGATGAATCAATTAATTTAAGTTTAATTAATTAATTAATTAATTTAAGTTTAATTAATTAATTAAGTTATCATACATTATCACAAAAATAGGAAATCACATGAACCGATTTATTATTTGGCTAGGCCCTTTGCATTACAAACCCGATAAACAATAAGAGAATAACAAAGCCAACCCACATGACATTTGAAATGATGAACCCCAACCCAACTAAGTAAAGAAAAGGGGCCCCGCCTTTGATTCCCATTATTCGGTTCCTCCTCAGTTCCTCCCCCTTTCATTTTTCTCTGTTTATCAAATTTACTATTATGGCGAACCCTAGAGTGTTCTTTGACCTAAGCATTGATGGCCACCCTGCGGGTAGAATTGTGATGGAACTCTTCGCAGACAGCACCCCGATAACAGCGGAGAACTTTCGGGCTCTTTGTACCGGAGAGAAGGGTATTGGCATGTTTGGGAAAGCACTCAACCACAAGGGTTCAACCTTTCACCGCGTGATACCCGGGTACATGGTCCATGGAGGAGACATCATTCACGGAAATGGAACCGGTGATGAATCGATATACGGCCCTAGTTTTACCGACGAGAACTTCGTGAAGAAGCACATCGGTCCTGGTATCCTGTCAATGGCCAAAACTGGCAAAACAGGCAACGGGTCCCAGTTCTTCATCTGTACCGCTAAGACCGAGTGGCTTGATCGCAAGCAAGTCGTCTTCGGTGAGGTGGTCCAAGGATTTGACGTCTTGAAGGCCGTTGACAATATCGGTTCCATCACCGGCTTGACATCCAAGCCCGTAATGGTCATTGACTGCGGTCAATTGTGCTGAAATTGGGACATTTTGACAATTGTTATATTAGTGTTTTGCTTTGGTTGTGTTGGTTTGTTGTTGTTGTTTTATAAGCATTTATTTCCGATTGGTTGTCTTTTATTTTCGGTGTTCTGAATGAAATGAATAGATTTGTTTTGAAGCCACGATTTCTTGTTGACTCGATTTATTTTGAAGAATCCTTCCAATGGTGAGTTTAATGAAATTAAATGAAATTGATTGATAGCATAACCGAGGATAAAATTGAAATTAAATGCAATTTTACCTTTCTGGGCTTCAATTCCAATTCCAGGGCTTCACCTATATTTAATCTTGGAATCATATACAATGCCTTTAAAGGAAGGGAATCCATGGTGGACCACAACTGTATATTTGTATGCCAGTAGTCCATTATTTAATATTTGGGCTTCACAAATTACGCCAGGGCTTGAATGTATTTTGTTTATGCATCCGATGATGTGGGTCCAGTCGTTTTCTTCCCAATCGAGACGGTCCGAATTTGATGGAACGTAGGTGGACAACTTTATAGAGTTTTTTAGGGAGAATCAGACGGTCACAAAAATATCCCGTTACCAACTCCATTACAATTACTTAGTAACACTTCTAACCCTAGTAAAATAATGTGTGACATTTGCACTATTATACCATTACATAGTGTACCACTAAGGCCTCCCTTACTATATATGGTTTTTTTATGGTATCGAAGTTCTAGGGGGTTGCCACATGTTGTGTAACTAATTCCATATGGAAGAAAAAAAATTTTAAATTCCTAAAATTAAAATTAAATCAAACAATATAACATCTAAGCCCTATACAATGATTCTGGGCTTCAGTTCCGATTACAGGGATTCAAATGTATTGTTTCTGGGCTTCAAATGCAGTGCATTGAAAGGAAGTAAGTGGACCACAGCTGGATCCCACTAGCTGAAAGTGGACCACAGCTAGATCCCACAACTCCTATTATATATGGTTCCGAGACGATAATTATGGATACCATTCCCACAACATCATCATCTTCTTATTTCCTTCAGATTTCCATCGTCTATCCATCTTCTACCCATCTTCATCCTTCACTTTCTACACCACCTCTATCGACCAGCGCACACGGGCACAGATTAATTTTGCACGATATCCTTCATATGGTTAATAGGGCATGGAGGTTTTCGAAAGAAATTGAAGTTACAAGCAAGTATAGCTTCTGCCTCTGGTTTCTTTCGAAAGACTTCTATGCCCAATTAACCATAATTTGTTGGTGTTATTTCCACTATTTCATTTTGTTTAGAAGTGAAGTCAGAAAAATCGAATTATGTACGCTGTCATTCTGTTCGGTTATCAGGGAAATAGGAAAGGTTAATATTTGTGTTTTGGAATGTTTTCTCTATTCTTTTCGATTTACTATGTTGTTTTGCCATCATTTAAAATCTGATATTTGGTTTGTTGATTACTTGTTTATTGAAGTGCTATACAGTGTGTTGTTTGAAATGGGGAAGAAATCGGTGTATGTCATTTTCAAAGGAAGGAGAACCGGTGTCTTCAACTCATGGCCTGAATGTCATGATCAAATTGATGGATTCAAGGGTGCTTCTTTCCAGAAATTTAGTACGTGTCATGATCAAACATTTACCAGAAATCTGTCTCACGCATTTGCCTGCCAACATGATTGTTTTCAGCCATTGTATGAATGAAAAAAAGAAAGATGAACAAATAGAAATGAACTGTGAAAAAAAAAATGGAATTTGGACAAGGTATTTATAATGGGTAATTATAAAAGATGCAAACGTTCACCATGAATGGTAACCAATCATTGTAAATTGGTAATTGTAAAAAAGTCTTTTCATCTGGATGCCTGTTCACTACCTAATGCATGCATTATCCTGTTTTTGAAATTGAAAAGACACCATTACGTTTTCTGCATTCCTTCCATTTCCACCATTTAATTTAGTAATTTAAGAAATCAATTCTTTTGGATTAAAATAGTTAATTACATTAAATTTGATTTTTTATTTATATCATGGCCTTAGGCCTTAACGATCAAACAAAAACCATGGCCCGTAAGCCCCATAGTGCATGACTCCTTGCCTCAATAATATCCAGTTCTTAACAAATCAATGTTCTTCCAGGGCTTCACATACATAGGTCAGGGTTTATGGAAATATAAGTAATTTAAAGCCCTGTCATGCATAAACAGACAACGAATTTCCTTTGCTTCACACATCAATGTTCTTCCAGGGCTTGACATGCATAAACGAATTTGTTTTGAAGCCACGATTTCTTGTTTTGGACTTGATTATATGGTGAAGAATCCTTGCAATGGCTTTGCTTTCGTTGTTTGTATTTTGCAATGGTGAATTTAATGAAGATGAAATGCAATTCTAATTTGATAGCAAACCAAGGATAAAATTGTAAAAACTGAAAAAGTTTAGACTTTCAGAAGCATTTGTGTAACCTCGGGTGGGGAATAAGGAAACGTATAGGGTGTTGCCACATGTTAAATTAAATGCAAAATTTTACCTTCTAAGACCTGTACAGTGATTGTGGGCTTCACTTCCATTCAGTCTGGGAATCATAAACAATGCCTTTAAAGGAATCCATGGTGGACAACAACTGTATGCCAGTAGTCCATTTTCTAATATCTGGGCTTCAAAAATTACGCCAAGGCTTGAATGTATTTTATTTATGCATTCGATGATGTGGGTCTAGTTGTTTTTTTCCCGATCGAGATGGTCCGAAACAGATTGAACGTAGGTGGACAACTTTATAGAGTTTTTTCGGGAGAATCGGACGGTCACAAAAATATCCCGTTACCAACTCCATTACAATTACTTAGTAACACTTCTAACCCTAGTAAAACAATGTGTGACATTTGCACTATTATACCACTACATAGTGTACCACTAAGGCCTCCTTTACTAGATTTCGTTTTTCAGTACTGTCGAAGATCTAGGGTGTTGCCACATGTTGTGTAACTAATTCCATATGGAAGGAAAAAATATCAAAATTGTCCAAAAATTAAAATTAAATAAAAAAGTATACCATTTAAGCCCTGTACAATGATTCTAGGCTTCAGTTCCTATTACAGGGCTTCAAATGTATTGTTTCTGGGCTTCATATTCAGTGCATTGAAAGGAAGTTTGTGGTCCACAGCTGGATCCCACCAAAACGGTTATGGGGTAATTCAACGGGTGGGCTTTTATCCTACCAGTTATTCGGGCTTCATCTGGGCTTGAGCCCACCTATTCAACATTCAGCACATCTATTGACCCAGCTGTCGACCAGTAGTCCATTATTTAATATCTGGGCTTCACAAATTACGCCAGGGCTTGAATGTATTTTGTTTATACATCCGATGATGTGGGTCTAGTCGTTTTCTTCCAGATCGAGACGGTCCGAATTTGATGGAACGTAGGTGGACAACTTTATAGAGTTTTTTCAGGAGAATCAGACGATCACAAAAATATCCTGTTACCAACTCCATTACAATTACTTAGTAACACTTCTAACCCTAGTAAAACAATGTGTGACATTTGCACTATTATACCATTACATAGTGTACCACTAAGGCCTCCCTTACTATATATGGTTTTTTTGTGGTGTCGAAGTTCTAGGGGGTTGTCACATGTTGTGTAACTAATTCCATATGGAAGGAAAAAATATCAAAATTGTCCAAAAATTAAAATTAAATAAAAAAGTATACCATATAAGCCTTGTACAATGATTCTGGGCTTCAGTTCCGATTACAGGGCTTCTAATGTATTGTTTCTGGGCTTCATATTCAGTGCACTGAAAGGAAGTTTGTGGTCCATAGCTGGATCCCACTAACTGAAAGTGGGCCACAACTGGATCTCACATCTCCATGGGGTTATTTATGGTTCCGGGACGATATTTATTGATCCCATTCCCACATCATCATCTTATTTTTTTCAGATCTTCATCGTCATTAGATCTTCATTAGATCTTCATCTTGTACCCAACTTCTACCCATCTCAATCCTTCATTTTCTACATCACAACTGTCCCCAACTTCTACCCATCTCTATCCTTCATCTTGTACACCACAACTGTCGACCACCGCACACGGCCACAGGTTGATTTTGCACGATATGTGAATTTTGTCAATGGGCATGGAGGTTTTCGGAAGAAATCGAAGTTACAAGCAAGTATAGCTTCTACCTCCGATTTCTTCTGGAAGACTTCTATGCCCTATTAACAGTGCATTGAAGTGTTTGTGTTTTGGATTGGTCCCTCCGATTAACCATAACCGATTTTCTTTCTACCTTAGATTTCGTTTAATGTTTGTGTTGTCGAATGTTTTCTGTTATCGAAAGATTTACTTTATTGTTTTGCCATTATTAAAAATCTGATATTTTCGTTTGTTGGTTATTTGTTTATTGAAGTGTCATACAGTGTGGTTTGAAATGGCGAAGAAATCGGTGTATGTCGTTTTCAAAGGGAGGAAAACCGGTGTCTTCAACTCATGGCCAGAATGTCATGATCAAATTGATGGATTCAAGGGTGCTTCTTACCAGAAATTTAGTACGCTTGATGAAACATATCAAGCTCTCCGAAGCCGTGTCGTTCAGCGTGAACTTTGTATTCATACTCCTACTACAACAGAAGACAACGAACCCGTACAAACCCAAAGAAATTTCCTTCCATTTCCACTATACCTAATTGTTGTGTTTGTTATTGGAATAACAGTGGGTAAATTTATGTGAAATGCTATGTGAAATGGTGTTTCTGGTTGATTGTTATGTATATTGCCTTCTGTGCCTTTTTTTTTTTATATGAATAAAAGATAACTTTCAGGGTGTTTCTGGTTGATTGTTATGTATATTGCCTTCTGTGTAGATATTAGAGATATATTGTGTAACGGAAATGCATGGGCAGTAAACTGTAGGGCAGAAATAATTAACACAAACTTAAAACGCAAACATAATTGAAATATTGTCTTCATTCATAATTGAAAAATAATTAATTAACACAGCGGAAAATTAACACAAACATAAAACGCATAACAAGGGCAGCAAACTGTAGGGTTTGTGAACGGAATGATAAGGCTTTTCTCTAGGGAGATGGTGGAATATTGAAGTCCAACATCTTCTTCTGCAGTTTTTCGACAAGAATGTATAGACCGTTAAGTTCATTGTCTCTTGCGGTGTTCTCTGCATTTGCAATTCGTTGCCACAGACTAGACCTGGCGCGGTTCCGGTTCCGGTTTCGGTTTCGGTTTCGGTTCCGATTCCGAACTGGTGGTTCCGGTTCTTCGGATGGGTGGAACCAAAATCGGAACTGGTATAGACCGGTTCCGGTTCTAGTGGAACCGACAGTTCTGAACCATTTTTTTTCCTTTGTTAATAAAAAATAATAATTTAGACTTGTATTAGTTGTATAGTTGTATTGTAAGTTGTAGTTGTAAATAAAATATTAAAATAAAAATAAACAAAATGACAAATTACAAAATTAAATTAAAATAAAAATAAACAAAATGACAAATTACAATATTAAATTAAAATAAAAATAAACAAAATGACAAATTATAAATTACATTTCATTGGGTATTTGGGAATTAGGTCACCCGAAATTCGATAATAAATAAATGACAAATTACAAAATTAAATTAAAATAAAACTAAAAATAAATGTAAAGTTATTAGCCTTGCACTTAATTTTTACCACAATTAAGTTGCCTACGTATCCTCTTAGGGGATTTAGAGGAATCAAAGACCACGTAGTTCTCTTACCTTTTATTGCATGTTTGGTGCCATCTGTAGTCTGTACTCTGTACTCTGTACTGTAGATCTGCTATTCCGGCCCCGCTGCTTCTGTTTTAGGTTCATCGTCTTTGAAGAAGTCGTATGTTGGGTCTTGTTGAAGTTCTTGTTGTCTGTATTGTGCTTTTGTCCAATTATCTACACAAACTTGAATTTGTACTGATTTTGGAGTTAAGCAAGAACGCTATTCATCCAGAATATTTCCTCTGGCGCTGAACTTTTGTTCCACCGCCACCGTAGAAACTGGTGTTGAAAAAATATTTTTGGCTATCATAGCCATGATTGGATAGTACACTGCGTGCTCTTTCCAATATTGTAAGATTTTAAATTTTTTCCCTGACGTATCTTCTATAAACTCAAAAGGAGTATTTAGATAAGATTCCAGCTCGGAATACTTATCGGTGTTTGATGAAGAAGAACATCTAGGTTTTTTGAATTTTTTGGATAACATACTATACCCTAACTCTATAAATCCAGAGGAGGAGGATGTTGGGCGCTGAGATATAGTTTGTGTATGTGTAACATCTAAATTCAGTGACGATCCATAAACTGTAAGATATTCATCATATAAATTATACAATAATTTCTTAACTCTAACACAACATGCATCAACATCATATTCCATTTTTAAACCTTTGACCCCATAATAACCTTTTAGATAATAAGACATACTCTCTAATTTACAACGTGGATCAAAAATCATGGCAATCAAATTAAATATTTGGAATCTCCTCATAATAATCTAACCATTTTAGCTTCATAGCATGAATGGCTTCCCCTATTGATATGTCAGATTCACAATGAGAAAATGCACCAACAATATTAATACTTTTAACAAATTGAAAATGAGTTATAAGATAATAAACACCAGATAAATTTTGTGTAACATTATGAAAGACTTTTAACAAATTGAAAATGTTGTAACAAGCATCCCAATGTGATTGATAAAGTTGAAGGTGTGTAACATGAAATTGAATAAAAGAAACTAATAAATCTAACTTTGAGCAAGCAATTTAAAAGTAGAATTCCAACATGTTGGAACATCACAAGAAAATCTAACGACGGGTCTACCATTTTGTTTACAATATTTTACCTATGCATTCATTGTAGAAGAATGTTTCCACAAAAACATTAGGGCTTTTTTAATAGGTAGAATAAAATGATCAAGAGTTTCTAATCCTTTTTGAACACATAAATTTAAAACATGGCATGCACATCTTTGATGAAAAAATGTACCACCAAGATAAGGTTTGCATAAATCAAGTAAAGATGGAATAGCAGCAGTATTGGCAGAAGCATTATCAAAACCAATTGTAAAAATTTTGCTTTCAATTTTATACTCTAAAAAAATAATTCTAAGCTGTCTAAAAATATTATGAGCAGTGCGTGCATCATCAAAAACTCTAAATGCAAGAATTCTTTTTTGAATAGTCCATGTATCATCCATAAAATGGCAAGTGACACCCAAGTATGAATGCGATCGCCAATGGTCAGTCCATATGTCGGCATATACGGAAACACGACCGTTATATTTATCAAAAAGTCTTTCTAACTTCTTTTTTTCTTTTAAATAAATCTTTTCAAGTGTTGATGTGAGCGTGGTTCTAGGAACACGGCATGCAGCATAGTTTAATGCTTGTCGACAATAATTAATAAAACCAACCCTTTCACCAACACTGAATGATAAGTGTTCTACTGCTACTATTCTTGCTAATTCTTCTCTATTTTGTTCATCAGTATAACGAAATAATTGTTGGTTAGGAGTAGCGTTCCTGGGAATTTGTGTTTGTGACCTTGATCTGGTCTCTGCTTCTGGATGTTTAGCTAAAAGATGCTTCCGATAAGTGCCATGTCCTCCAGATTTATGCCACTTATATACTTTGCTGCAGTTATTGCAAGCCACTGCAAAGCTCCCATCTTCTTGCCTAATTTTCTTAAAATGTTTTATGAAGAGATCAGATTTGCTCTGCCTCTGTATCAGATCTTCCTGCTCTTTTGGTTCTTGTGGATCAAATCCAAAATCTGGAGGTGTATCAATATAAGGCATATTTTCTGACTGGCTTGTCAAATTGGGGGGGGGGGGGAGAGGTGGGGGGGTTTCATCGGGATCGGGTTCTGAAATTATTAGAGGGGAAGTAGGAGAGTTTAGACCTAGGTCTTCAGCATAGGCCCGGCGTTGCAAATACTCGTGATAGGCGGTGTCGTCATGACCGAGATTATCGATCATAGGACCCTTACCTCTCATCGAAATTGAACGCCTAGGACCGTCACGGCCGTGACCCCTTCCACTTCCACTTCCACTTCCACTTGCCATTTAAAAATTGAATTGTAAAATAAATTAGAAATAAAATTAATTGCAAATAAAATTAAATGCAAAATTGCAAATAAAATATATTGCAAATGAAATAAATATTAAAAACTTAGTAATTGACAATGAATTGGACACTTGGAGAGTTGGAGAATAGAGAGAGAAATTAGAAATTTAGAATTGGAAATAAAATATATTGCAAATGAAATAAATATTAAAAACTTAGTAATTGACAATATTAAATATTTGGAAACTTGGAGAGTTGGAGAATTGAGAGAGAAATTAGAATTAGAGAGAATTGTGAGGAAAAATGAAAGGTGGGGGGTATTTATAATAAAAAAAGAAAAATAAATAAATAAATAAATAAAAAGTGAGCCGTTGGGGGGCAACGGTATTTAAAAAAATAAAATGGAATCGGCCGATTTAGAACCGGAACCGGAATCCGGTTCGAACCGGTCGGTTTCGAAAAAATTGGAACCGGAACCGAAACCGGAACCAGAACCTGGATAGATCGGTTTCGGTTTTGGTTTTTCCGGTTCCGGTTCCGGTTCCGGTTCCGACCGGTTCCTCCGGTTCGAACCGAAACCGAGTTGGGTCTACCTCAGACATTCAAATATTGATTCCAGCCTGTCTGTCTCACGAATTTGCCTGCCAACATGATTTCCGATATTGTTTGCTGCCATTGTATGAAAAATAAAAATAAAAATAAAAAATGAACAAATATAAATGAACTGTGAAAAAAATATGTAACAGGGACAAGGTATTTATAATGGGATGCAAACGTTCACCATGAATGAAAAGTCACAATGGTAACCAGTCATGAACGTTTTGGTAATTGTAAAAGTCTTTTGCATAATTGCATCTGGATGTCTGTTCACTACCCAATGCACCGATTCTCCTGTTTTTGAAATGGAAAAGACACCATTTATATCTCTTTAATTTAATTTAATTTAATTTCATAAATCAATTCTTTTAGATTTAAAATAGTAGTTAATTACATTAAATTTGAGTTTATTTATCATGGGCTTAGGCCTTAGCGACCAAACAAAAACCTCGGCCCGTAAGCCTTAACAAATCAATGTTCTTCCAGTCCTTAACAAATCAATGTTCTTCCAGGGTTTGACATACATAGGTCAGGGCTTATGGAAATATAAATAAAGAATTTGAAGCCCTGTCATGCCTGAAACAGACAACAAATTTCCTGAGCTTCACACATCAATGTTATGTAACGGACTTGACATTTGTTAGTTCAGGGCTTATGAAAATAATAATGATATATAAATTGAAGCCCTGTCTTGCACGAAACAGACAAAGAATTTCCTGGGCTCAATAATGTCAAAGCCAGTATATACTACAACAAACAGTATACCACAATATATACTAGAAACTACAAGATTGTATTATTCCATCACAGGGCAAGGCCACAACAAATATTTCTGAATACACAATTATTTCATTATCATACATCAACACAACAAGTGAAAAACTATTGTAAACACATGCTGGGCTGAAGGCTCCTATTTTTCAACTTAAAAATAGTTGTAACAACATAAACAGCATCACCTAAAATGTTGTAAAATACTGTAAATATTGTACGACTGCACCATCGACACAGCAACAACTTCCTTGCAGTCTTGAATTTCAACCTACAATGAAGGTGTATGTGTATGCAACAGCAAAAGCGTAAGCAACTGCTATCTCTCAAATATTTTATTTTTTAAACAACTATTAGAAGGAAAGGATGAGTCTCACCCATACCTAAAAATCAACGTCTTTTTTGTCTGTGTCAGTGTCATCCGAGCTGAGGTGGGGTGCCAAACTAGGGTCGGGTAGGTTATCCCTATCTGGGCAAGTAAGTTTGTTATGTCCTTCTTTTTTGCACAAGCTATAAGCACTTGGTTTTTTTGCTGGTTTCCCTGTGCTACATGATGGGTTCGAGCAACTTTTTTTATTGTGTCCCTTATGGCCACAATTCCCACACGTTTGTTGCTTTCGTTTCTCCCCAATAGAAGGCATCCGATTTTTCTTTGGTCTTCCTGTCAATCGCTTTTTTTTCCATGGCAAGACAACGCGATTACGAACATCATCACCAATGTCCCACGCTTCAGGTTCTGGAACAGGGTTCACAGGCATGTCATATGCCTGTTTCAGCCATCCGGTTGTGAAAAAGTCGGAACATAATGAGTTGATGGGCATACCTTTAAGCCTGATACAAAATACACAAATAATAAAAAATGAATAACAAATAGAAATTCTTGGATTGTGATTGTTATTAAAAATGTAAATAAACATTATGTAACCATACGTTGCAACAGCCATGGCATGTCTACATGGTAGCTCATCTAGGTCTCATTCACGGCATGAGCATGAACGTTGTTCCAAGTCCACAATGGCTCCCTTCCATTCGTCTTGTACCTTGAACCTATTGAAGTCAATGGGGTGAACCACACACCGTTGCGATGCTAATACCCTGTCTTTGATGTGTTGGTCCGCATCAGTAGTCAAGAATGTGGGTGTTTCTCTTGCATTAATTCGACGATCGTGGAACCAACGTTGCAACAAATCTCTGATAAATTCGGCAATAGATGTGATAGGCAACTTCCGGATTGCAAGTAGAGCTGAATTCATTGACTCTGCAATGTTGGTGGTCATCATATGATACCTCTTCCTAGGGCTATGGACACATGAAAACTTCTGTATCCCTACCTCAACGAGCTCATCATAAACCTTAGGATGAATGGATTTCAACGAAGCCATTGAACGGTCAAAATCATCAACAAGGTAGGAATATGTAGCACGATAGTAAAGACTAATCACGTTACCTCGCTTCCTACAATGTTGTTTCAGATTTTTGGCCAAGTGCTATGCACAAACCCCATGTTCTGCATTGGGGAATATTGCTCTCATGCCATTAGAGATACCCGTGTGTCGATCCGAAACTACCATCACAAGTTCAAGATGCAAGATCACGTTGTGAAGTTGCTTCAAGAACCATGTCCACGACTTTGAGCACTCGGAATTGGCAAACCCAAATGCCAACAGGTATATCATCTCATTACCATCCTTGCATACCGCAACTAACAAAATACCACCGGTCTTGGACTTCAAGTGGGTAGCATCGACGGCAATAACAAGCCTAATAACTGTATTGAATCCCTCTATACAAGCCCCAAGTGCCATGAATCCATATTTGAACCGGTTTTTCCTATTGGTTACAATCTTGGTTTTCGTCCTCGGATTAGATTTTTCCAACATGTGAAAGTATACGGGCAACATCTTAAATAACTCCCACAGATCACCGAAAACACTTTCTAAAGCGCGGTCCTTAGACCTGTATACTTTGTTGTATGTCAGGTGATCGGTCATTTATTGTATATATATTTGATCCCCATTCCGCCAATCAATTGCTTGCTACTTGAGCCTTTTAGCGCTTTAATGGGTGTGTTTGAGTGTTTTCAGGTTTTTGGACCAGATTGATATATTTGAAGAAATTCAGATAAAAAGTGCTATTTTGAAGAAGTCAATGGTCTTTTCTAAAATGAGCAAAAATCGCTCTCGCACCGCTGCTATTTTCTGAGAGAGGCGTCGCAGCGTTTATAGGACAGAGGAGGACGCTAGGCAAACCACCCCCACACCGCTGCCAAAGTGGCAGCGGTTGCAAGATTGGCCAATCCGCTGCCACACCGCTGCCAAATTGGCAGCGGTCAGGCAGCGGTCTGCCTAAAAGAATTGGTTTTTAATCAGGTTTCTCCACCGAAGCCCGAGCAGATATAAATAGAGGGGTTTTCCTCCTCAAAGGGGTTCGTCCGGAAAAGAGTTCGTCAGCCATAAGTCACAATCTAAATCACTTAACAAACTTTCTTTGATCTTACATACAGAAGATTTGAAGACGAAGGAGAAGATTTGCTGCATCAGAGATTGGAAGATTGCCTACAATTTCCATGGGTTTTATCAACTACTTCTCTCTTCTTTTTATTTCAACTATGTGTAACTAAATCCATACTAGGGATTCAATGTGAACCTCTATGAATACTCTTTGTTAGAATTGATTATGTTTTAGTAATTCAAGTTTCGTTTCATTCAATTTGGGATTTTTTCTTGTCTATGCATGGTTTTTGCTAGTCTTGAATCTAGGGTTTATATGTTAAAGGTTGAGATGCGCGTGGGTTTCACCATTCTCAACCAATAATCAATTGAATGAATGAATTTATCGTAGCAGGTTATTGCACGTTATCTTTGGTTCTCTTGTTCTTGTGTTTAATGGATTCTCAATTATAGTCTACACGCAGGTTTTGCTAATGACTGTGATTGAGAATACTTGATTGTGTGCTTTGTGGGTTTTAGGTTATAGTCTACACGTAGGGTTTACTAATGACTTAACTGAGAACGCTTGGTGTATGGTTGATGTATTTTATGCTAAAGTTTACACGCAGGTTTTGCTAATGACTGCAGTAGAGAGTACTTAATTTATCCCAGGACCACATAGCACTGATTATACATAATTTAAGAACGAACCCTTAACTTGATTAACATTCTTTGTGAAAGTCAATTCGAAGCATTGAGTAAACGTAGTTGGTGATCATTGATGACCTAGTCCTCTCACCTCTTGATCTCATTCTCATATTCTTGTTAATTGTTTTCTTAGTTTAATTTAGTTTTAATCTCAAATCAATCAAATCAATCTGAAATCTCTTGGTTACTGTTAATTGCTTAGCTTTAATTAGAATTGGTTTTAGTCGATAGATCACTTTTCCTCGTGGGAACGATCCCTACTTGTCGCTGTACTTATCTCACGATTCGTGCACTTGCGAGTTAGGTTCTTATAACACGATTTTACACATCATCAGGTTTATGCCGTGCTTATCCTTCGTGTCAGTCATTATATCTTTAGGACGGAGGTTGCGTCCTGGATCGGCAAGCTGTTTTACAAACAATTGCCCTATTACATGGGAACTTACACGGTGAAAATCTATGTTGTAGTTTTCATTATCACCACATGTGTGCTCAGAGCTAACGGACTTCACATTCCAATACGTCCCATTTCTCGACTTCCCTGCCCTAAAAACCCATTTACAATCTCTCTTTTTACATATTGCAATGAATCATGTATGATTCGATCGTCGAACCCTGTAATCAAACCTCTTTTGCATTGCATTGAACCCTAGAACCCCTTTCAAGGTTTTCTTGTCCTTGAACATCTGTCCTTTGTATATTTCACTAAAGTCTCCTTTACCTTCAAACAATTCTTTTGATCTAACAGGCTGAATTGAGTACACTTCTAACCCCGGTATTGTCCAACCTGTCGTCATAGAGGGAGTAGAACTATTAGCTGCTCCATTTGTTTTAGCTTCTCTACAATCCGCTGACGATTCCGCATCACTGCTAGACTCATGCTCATCCTCTGTATAAGAGGTTTTAGAACTATTCATCCACCTCAGCGTTTGGATGCTTGGTAGTCGAACCTGGAGTCCCCTCATCTTTCTTGGCAGATGTAAATCCGGGGGTTGGTTGGTTGTCAACTGGCCCAAACGGCTGATTGCTACCACTCACTGACGGAAAATGTGGAGAACTAATTGGGGATTCTGAAATACCGACGGGTTTAGGCATACTGGATTTCATCGGAGTTTGAAATACACTTTCAGTTGCCTTCGGCGGTACAGGTCTTTTTACGACTTCGACCTTAATTTCAGTCCACGAGGATCGATTATGAGAAAGCAATCAGGATACATCACTGTCGCTCAAAATGGATAATGTACAGCTCCCTTTCGGCGTTAAAAGCTCTGAACTTAAGTTTATCCGGAATCTATCGTTACTAACACCAATCCGGTGACATACTGTTTCCAACAATTTACTATAGTTGTTGTCATGGCATGCAAAGGAAATTGAACCCAGCACTTCGTCATCAATCCAATGTCTATCGCAGTGCACTATGAACCCATCCAACGTATCCATAGACCCTGTAAATGTTGTTAAAGTAATCAAGATATGAAAATGAAGAAATATAACAAAATGGCATTAGGAAAATTTATAACAAATTTCATAACCTATACTGAACAAATCTAGAAAAAATTTCAGAACCTATATTGAAGACATCTAGAACATATAATGAAGACATTGACCTCTAATTATACAAACAACAATTGCCTTTCTAAACATGGACAATTATTTGTAAAACCCTATAAAAGGATTTGAAGCCCAGTAAAACTATTTCAAGCCCTGTTAAAGTATTTTCAAGCCCTGCACAAGGGTTTCAAGCCCCAGACTCGAACTTCAAGCCCTAGAAAGAGTTATCAATCTCAACAAAACAATGCCACACAGCAGCAGCACTTCACCAAATGACATAGAAAACAAAACAACAAAAAAGCCCACACAACTACCAGAACTTCAACAAATGCCACACACCAGCAGCACTTCCCCAATTTGGCATTCTGAAATCTCTAGAACAAATTTCAGACCATATGATGAAGACATTTCAAGAAATGGACAGACTTATCAACCCCAAAATACATGCACCCATTCATTAAACATTCCACACAGCCCACACACCCATTCATCACAACTAAATACTCATCACAATCAAGCAATTTCTCTATCTAACAAAAGACAACACCAACAACAATTATGGAGCATAATAAATAAAGAATCGTCTTTCATAGGTTCCAATGCATAGATTAAAAGAAACACTAACCTGTAGCAGATGGGTTCATTTGACGATTCGAACCTTGAGAAGAAGCCAATCGTTCCTTTCTCAACCGGTTTCCTTGCCTTCGATTTGTAACCCACAGCTTAGGTACCCTTGCCTTCGATCTATCTCTGCCATGACTCAAACTCGAGAGAAACCCAAATACAATCGCAAACTTTTGAAGACTAGAGAGACAAACCCATTATCCCTCATCGTCCTCGTCGCTTCTGTCTCTCTCTATCTCTCTGTTTTTAGGGTTTCTAAATGGTTTTCCCCATCGCCTGTTCAGTTGAAAACAGTTCAGAACGAATTTCAGAATAGGAGGAATATTGAAGCCCTAAAGATGGGGAGGACTGAAGATGAGGAGAACTGAAGATGGGGAAGGAAGAAGGAAAAGAAGAAGACAGAGATGGAGGACTGTGGTCGGGTCAGGATATGTTCGAAAATGGGGGAGGGAATTCAATAGGGGTTGTTGAAAGAAAGGGAGGGAAGGGAAGAGAAGGGAATTGTGGGAAAGTGAAATGTTTAAGGGTAGTTATGACATTACAATCCCCTTTAAGAGGGAAGGGTAGTTTAGTCCAACAGAGGATATTTTATGTAAAGTAAACTTCAGTAACAGACAGTTTTGTAAGGAAAACAATGAAGAGGCAGTTTTGCTCTTTCAAACTTGGAAGTGGACACTTTTGCAAAGCCCCCTATTATTTTTGTAACTTACTGTATTTATTTGAGAGACAAGCTCGTTTAATGTATTACTTTAGGGAGAATTATAAATTACTCCTCAACTTTTGATAAAATATCAAATCAAATCTTCTGGTTTAAACATTAGTTAACTTTAATCAAATCTAATTAAATATGATTATTTAAGTGGTTTTCTATACAATTGAACTAAAAACAATAATGAAAAAAAATAAAATAAAAACAATTACATTGTTTTCCTTTAATATTTTTTCTTAATAAGTCAGGAGGCATTGAAACTGCTTACTTCGAAAACATAAATGACTCAAAAAAAAGGTTGCTCTATAATAAAGCCAAGCTATCGGAGAGATACCTGGTGTCTCTGATTTCCTTATGTCATGTTGAAATGAACTTGAAAAAGAGTTTTTTGTTTGATCTTCTGTGATTGTATAGTGGAACCTACTCTTTAACATTCTTGTTTTAGTTAAACCTTAGCAGCAGTTGTTATTGTATCTGCTATTGTCAGTCTCTGAGTGCTACATTTACATCAATGGCATAGGTAAATAGGTTATCTCAATATGTCGTTACTATATATCTAATTGGTGTTTGTCCCTTGATGGCAACTTTATTTGTCTGAGCTTCTTCACAATTCTTAAAATATTTAGTTTGAAAGCTGAAAAATCAGTGCTGAAGATTTAAGAACTGAATTGGTTGAAAAATGGAAATGATATCATCACCGAAGGAGCTGAATTGTTTGATAATGTAGCAACTGAAATATGGAAAACTGTTAATCCCAATTTAGTAATGTCATTCACCGGTATCATTTTCTTTCGGCACTCGCGGCCGGCCTGCACCAATCAGCAATGTGATCTCTCTCTAATTGTTCTAATATTTACTGATCTTGCACCCCTGGTCTTTCTTTGATGCATGCCATGCCAGTTTTCTAAATATTCTAGTTATTTATGTTGTTTTCCTTTAATATTTTTTCTTGATAAGTCAGGCGGGACTTGAAACTGCGTTATTTTGGTAACGTAAAATGACTCAAACAAAGGTTGCTCAATTGTGCACAAAGCCAAGCTATTGGAGAGATAACTGATGTCTCTGGTTTCCTTGTCTCATTCTATTATGAACTTGGAAAGGAGGTTTCTGTTTTATCTTCTGTGACTGTGGATGGTGGAACTTACTCGTTGCCAACATTAATATGTTCCGAGTTGATTTGATTTCTTTATCCTTGCATCCACTCTTCATGTTTGCATGTCAATGAAAGAAATCAAGTGTATGTGATGACATTCATTTTGATGGAAACTTTGTGGTTTGGTAAAAAATTATTCTTAATAGTCTTAGATTTATGTTTTTTTTTTTTTTTTTTTTTTTTGAAACTGTAAATATTATTAGGCACAAGCCAACAACAAAGCCAGGTAGAAAAAAAAACGGGCAGGGGACCAAAACAACAGCAAGAACAACAAAGGCAAAAGAAAAACAAGCCAAGAAACACCCAAGCCAAGGACAAGCAACAACAACACAACGACCCCACCAGAAACAAAGAAAACGAACACAAACCAACCCAGGAACAAAGGGAAACAAAAAAGAAAACAGAGCATGTAAAATTGGTATGTAGAACGAATATGCCAGAATGATTTTCATTCAATTGTAAGTCTTCTCTTATACAAATAATTCCTACAATTATGCTAGCTACTTTAGGAATCTAAGATACTGATGCAGCCGTCAAAGACGATACGGCAAACAAAGGTTTGGATTTCATGGAGCGGAGGAATCGACTCGAAGTCAAAGGGTGCGGAAAGAAGGAAGCAAAGACTCGGCTTGGTCGGAATGGTTAAAACAGTCAGAATGGTCAAATTTCGGGGGTCTTTTCAGAGGGCAAACGAACTCAAAATTGACATTATAATATGTTTTTGGAAAGCCCAAGACAAGCCCTACAAATGTTATGAAGACTCCGTCTTCTATAAAGGGCTGCAGAATATCCAATTTCGGCCATCTAGATTATTGCGCGAAGACTTGAACTGGACGAGAACTGGATGCTGTGAGCTGGACGAGATGATCTGGGCTGATTTTCGTGGACCTCTACAGAGAGCATATGAAATCGGATCATCTATTATAATATGTTTCCGGAAAGCCCAAGACGATCCCTACAAATGTTATGAAGACTCCGTCTTCTACAACGGGCTGCAACATATCCGAATTCGGCCATTAAGTTTCAGGCGCGCCAAGACAGCTGTTTCGAGTTTTATGGTTTTTAATTGTTGTCATGATTCCGTACGTTTATTTCCTTTTAGTTTATATGTAATTAGGTTATTAATTATTTTATGATTTGATTTTTTAAATCAAATCCAATTTCCTTTTCTAGATAGGTTTTTAATGTTTTTGGATTCTTTTGATTTCTTTTCCATTTAGGATTCTTTCCCTTTTGTTTAGGATTTTCTTGTTAGTCAAGTTTTGCAATTCTATTTAAGTAGATTGTATTAGGGTTTGAAAGGGAGCTTTTGATTAATAAAATTCAGAGATGTTTCTCAACTATCCATTTACATTATCCTTCGTGCGCGAAGTCGATTATCGTATTTGAAGCCTAATATTCCGGTATTCGTGCGCGAATCAACGAAACGTTAGTAGGTTGTTTTCAATTTGTTTCTTGCAGGTTTTTCTCGACAGAGCTTCCGCTACATCAGATACAAAAAGAAAAGGAAAAATATTCACAAATAATTACAAATATTTGATTCCCAAATTATTCCAAGATTGTTGGAATTTCGTAGATTTCTTAACACTCCCCCTCAAGTTGGAGAGTGGATGTCGAGAACTCCCAACTTGCGCACTAGCCCCAAAAACAAAT
Source organism: Acer campestre (assembly GCA_954870605.1). Lineage (NCBI taxonomy): Eukaryota > Viridiplantae > Streptophyta > Magnoliopsida > Sapindales > Sapindaceae > Acer > Acer campestre. Next base: position 5,377,112 of record OX940811.1, on the reverse strand, counting down.
CCTTGCCTAATGGTTTTGTAAATACATCAGCTAGTTGTTGAGAGGAAGAGACATGTTTTGTTTCCACTGCACCTTCTTGTATTTTGTCTCGAATGAAATGACAATCTATTTCAATGCGTCGTGTCCTCTCATGGAATACAGGGTTGGCAGCTATGTGTTGAGCAGCCTTGTTGTCACAGTGTAGTAAAGAAGGCCTTGGGTGTGGTACCTGCAAGTCATGTAACAAGCTTCTCAGCCATGTGAGCTCACAACATGCTCCTGTCATGGCCTTGTATTCTGCTTCTACAGAAGAAAGAGAAACAGTCTTTTGCCTCCTTGTCTTCCAAGAAATCAATGAATTTCCAAGGAATACGCAATATCCTGTAGTAGACCTTCGAGTCATTGGACATCCTGCCCAGTCTGAATCACAATAAGCTCTCAAAGTCAAGTTGTTGTCAGATGGAAATAACAAGCCTTGCCCTGTAGCATTTTTAAGATACTTAAGCACCCTGAAAACAACCTCCATATGCAATCTGCGGGGCTCATGCATGAATCTACTGAGAACATGTACAGAATATGTGATGTCTGGGCGTGTGATAGTGAGATAAATGAGACGACCCACCAATCGTCTATACCGTGAAGGGTCCTTAAGTAATTCACCTGAATCAGAAAGTTTAGTACCTTGCTCCATTGGAAAAGAAATTGGTCGTGCCCTTAATACACCACTGTCATTGAGAATATCAAGTGTATACTTTTTTTGAGAGATGAAGATCCCTTTCTTTGAACGAGAAACTTCGATACCCAAAAAAAAATTTAAATCACCCAAATCTTTGATACGGAAACGAGTATGAAGGAACTTTTTGAGTGAATTGATGGCATTTTCATCATTACCAGTAATGACTATATCATCAACATAAATCAACAATGCTGTGAAGGATTTACCTCGTTTGCATGTAAAAAGAGAGTAATCAGCCTTGGATTGAACAAAATCGGCAGCCTGAACAGCTTCAGTGAACTTAGCAAACCACTGTCGAGATGCCTGTTTAAGGCCATAAAGGGATTTATTGAGGCGACACACCAGATTCTCCCCCTGTCGCCGAAGACCAGGTGGAGGAAACATATAAATTTCTTTTGTAAGATCACCATGAAGAAAGGCATTGGTGACATCTAGCTGAGACAGAGACCAGTGATGAGCAGCAGCAATGGCAAGAATTGTCCGGACAGTGACCATTTTGGCGGTTGGAGAAAATGTATCATGATAGTCAATGCCCTCGGTTTGAGTATATCCTTTAGCAACAAGACGGGCTTTGTAACGCTCGATGCTTCCGTCAGAGCGATGTTTGATCTTATACACCCATTTGCAACCAATGGGCACCTTGCCAGGAGGAAGAGGGGTAAGAGTCCATGTGTTATTAGACTGGAGAGCCTCTAGCTCAGTGTGCATGGCCTGTTGCCAATTAGGATCAGATACTGCATCTGCAAAACAAAAAGGCTCTACATGGTGACTAACATTGGCAATAAAAGATAAGTAAGATGGTGAATATCGATGATAAGAGATAAAATTACAAAGAGGATATCTAGTACCTTTGTGTGAACCAGAGAGCGAGGAAAAGGATGGATTGGTTGGCAGTGTGACATGAGAACAAACATAGTCTTTTAGCCTCACATTAGGAAGTTTAGGACGTTGAGACTGACGAAGAGGAGCATCGGACAAGGAGGAAGTGTTTTGAGGGGAAAGCTCAGGTTCTATGACATGAATAGGAGATGAAGAGGAAGCTGCAGATGTCACAGAGCCGACATCGAGTGTGAGTGATGTGGGGCTGATATTAGGAGATGGACTTGGATGGAAGTCAGAAATAACTTGTTCTGTTGATGGAGACTCAACTACAGTACCAGATTGATCTGAGAGTATCGTTGAATTTTAAGGTGGTGGTGGGATTAAAAATTCCGAGTCTGAGGTGATAGGTAAGACTGCAGGGACTGATGAAGGAGGAGACAAATTTTAGAAGGTTGTGCTTGGAATGGAAAGGTATTTTCAAAAAAGACTATGTCTCTACTGGTAAATAATTTATGGGACTCCACATCATAAAGTTTATAAGCTTTTTGACCTAAAGGGTAGCCCACAAAAATGGTTTTGGTGGCCCGAGGATTGAGTTTGGAGGAAGGGTGAGGATTGGTGGCATAGGCGAGACACCCAAAAACCCGTATATGTGAAAAACTAGGATGTTTGGTATACAATTTTTCGAAGGGAGTTTGCTTACCCAAAACTGCAGATGGTAGTCAATTAATAATATTGGCTGCAGTAAGCACACTTTCTCCCCAAAAACGTTTAGGCAAGTGTGCCTGAAAGAGCAAAGCCCTGGCCATTTCTAAAAGATGTCTATGCTTTCGTTCTACCACACCGTTTTGTTGCGATGTATACACACATGAATGTTGAAAAATTACCCCATTTTCTTTAAAGAATTCACAAAGTGAAAGAAATTCTCCCCCATTGTCGGTACGAATCTGTTTGATTTTTGTTTGAAATTGTGTTTGAACAAAAGCAAAGAAAGATTTTAAAATTGTCTATGCATTGCTTTTGTGTTTCATGAGAAAAACCCATGTAAATCCGGAAAAATCATCGACTATAGTCAAAAAATAGTGTGCTCCTGAAAGAGAAGCAATTTTGTTGGGGCCCCATATGTCACAATGTATGAGAAAAAAAGAATGACAGCTAGAAATTGAACTGGTGCCAAAAGGGAGGCGAGTTTGTTTAGCTAATGGACAAACATGACATATATGATTAGAATTAAAAGGGAAATTTAACAAAGTTTTTGACATAAACTCTAAACGACTCGGAGAGAGATGACCCAAACGACGATGCCACAAGTCAGCGGAAGCAGTAATTAAGCAACAAGTTGGACTGGATTTCTTGAGATGCTCTATTTGTGAAGCCAGTGCAACTAGATAATAAAGATCGCCATGCCGTATACCCAAACCAATCGTCCTCCTCGTACCCAGTTCCTGTAAAATACACCAACGAGGAAAAAAAGTCACTGAACAACACATATCCTCTGTAATTTTTCCAATCGATATTAAGTCTACTTTAAAAGAAGGCACACAGAGAACATTTTTTAATTTAAAAACAGAATTTAAAGGTAAATTGCCAATGTTAGTGATATTGGCCTTTTCTCCACTTGGTAACTGGACCGAAGGCAAAGTGGTATTTTAAGATTTTTCTGTAAGCAAATTTTCACTTTTAGTGAAGTGGTCTGAGGCCGCACTATCAATGATCCAATGATTTGGACATTTTAACTTGGACAAACCTGAGAGGAATGAAGAAGCCATATTAGCTTGTGGTAAAGAATGTTGTTCTTGATTTGTATCTGTTTCCTTCATTGTAAACAACATGTATTGGCATTGGGCATTCGTGAGATTGGGCAAAGCAGCCTGAATTTCCTCCATTGAAGGCAAGGATTGAGCAGCGTTGGCTGTTGGAGCAGAGAATGATGTACGGTTCATACCTGTATTGCCGCGATTACCTCCAGATTTATGCAATCGATGCCAAGACGGATGCCATTTTTTTTCCAACAGGTGTCAGTGTCATGCCCATCATTCCCACAGTGAGAACACTTAGGCCTCTTTCGTCCTGAATCTGAATTTCCCGAATTAGAATTAGTGGAATAATTCTGATTTGCTTGCTTTGAATTGCGACGAACTGCCATTGCCGCTGGTTCATCAGTGATAAGAGTGGAGGAGGAGACTACAGATCGTTGCTTTTCATCTTGGTTAACTAGAGCATATGCACGGCGGAGATTGGGTAGCGAGTTCATCAGAAGAATTTGGCCACGAGGACCGCTGTAAGATTCATTCAACCCCATGAGAAATTGCATCAACATATTCCGTTGTTTGTGTTCCTGATTCTTTTTCATTGCACCACAAGTGCCGGTAGGTATGGTGTTGTACGATGCCAATTCCTCCCACAAACTCTTCATCTTCGTATAATACGCAGAAATCGTCATCTCTCCTTGTTTAAGAGATGCAATTTCGCGTTGTAATTCATAAATCCTTGGAGCATTTCCCTGTGAAAAATGCTCTTCGAGATCTTGCCATATTTCTGATGCTGTTGAATAATAAATTACACTGTCTGCTATCTCAGGTACAAGGGAATTGAGAAGCCATGATAGAACCATATCGTTGCATTGTTGTCAGGCATCAAATTCGTCTGACTTCTTTTCTAGTGCTGCGATAGTGCCATCAACAAATCCGATCTTGTTTTTGGCACTCAACGAAAGTTTCATCGAATGACACCAGGTTTGATAATTATCTCCATTAAGTTTTTTTGGAGACAAGTACCATTCCTGGATGATCTGAATGGTGTAGAAAAAATGGATTACTTGGATTGGGAACATCATTCTTTTTTTCAGAATTTTTCTTCGACTGCTCTGATTCATTAGGCATGATAGGAACAAATTGAAAGAGAAAGGATGAAGGAACACTTGTTGGGATTCAACAAGGTGAATAATCGACAAGAACAAAAGCTAGGGTTTAACCAAGCTCTGATACCATGTAAAATTGGTATGTAGAATGAATATGCCAGAATGATTTTCATTCAATTGTAAGTCTTCTCTTATACAAATAATTCCTACAATTATGCTAGCTACTTTAGGAATCTAAGATACAAAAAGAAAAGGAAAAATATTCACAAATAATTACAAATATTTGATTCCCAAATTATTCCAAGATTGTCGGGATTTCGTAGATTTCTTAACAGAGCATAAACAGAAACAACAACAAAACAACAAGCACAAAATCAAACGCTACTCCATTGCAGTAAATCCTCCTCCGCCTCCTTCGAGCCACGTTTAGCAAGATTTTCCGTGAAAGAATTTGACGCTCTCGAGGAAAAACGAACCACCACCCCCCCATGAGTCGACAACATCTCTCGAATGTCATATATCCTGTCAATATGCTCTAAACTCCTAAAAGAATAATTGTTAATCCAAGACACCACCACCTTGGAATCGCTACAAATCTCAATAACATAATCTTTCAGGGAAGGTCTCCAAACACAAAGAGAACAAGCCTTATCAATAGCCAAAAGTTCTGCTGAATTAGAATCTTGGAAGCCAACAGACAAGGAAAAAAGACACAAAACCGAGCCTCTATAGTCCCTCAACACACCCCCAATCCTAGTCGGACCCGACTGGCCTCTTGCTGAGCCATCGACATTGAACTTGAGGCCTTCAAAATCAGGAGGAGACCATTCATCATGCTGACACTTCTTAACTTTGTCAGGGTCCTTACAAAGATTGCTCACATTTTGAAGGATTAGCGTGATTGGGTCCCTAGACCCACAACCATGGTGTTTGAACCACCAGGTGACACGAAAGAGAAGAGTGTCCTCAACCATAACAGGATCAGCTTCTACATCATTGAAAACTTTCTCGTTTCTAAACTCCCAGATGGCCCAGACAGTAGCAAATAACAGAGTAGACCACACTCTTATGCTCAGAGCCGAATGGCACAAAAAGGACCAAGTCTTAGATTTATGTTAAGATTGTGAAAATTATAAACAGTGAGTTCATTGAAATATATCCAATATATAATACTCATAGAAATAGAATATTGAGATAAGAAACTGCTGTTGAAAATTGTTTATAAAACTATTAGGAACAATCTCTTATGATTATCTTCTAGTTTATTTAATTGAGAGACTTCTCATTTCTTCTCCCCTCTTATAATTATCTTTTCATGGATTGTGTCTATAATATATTTTATTTGGATGCATCGCATGAAGCCAAAACAGGGTATTTACAGAGTCCAGGTTTCAAAATTACAACTTTCAGTTGCTAACAGTTTACAAAGGCACTTAAAAGTAGAACCTGAGTAGTGAAAAGTGTTAGCGAACAAACGTCACTATACACGCCGAAGTGTTGCCAGATAGAACACAATCAAAACACAATGATAAAGAAAAGATAAGATGAATAGAAGTAATTAAATCCAATCACACACAATACAAAAATTTACGTGGAAACCCAAATCAGGGAAAAAACCACAGCTGTCAGGACGACAAGAGAAAGTTCCAATATGTAGTAAATTGTTACAACCACACACTCAGGATCTCTCTCTAAATAATACCTCAAACCCAATTACACCCAATGCTCACTTTGAGATCTCTCTAGTATTTGTTATTTTGCTCCACCACAAATAACCTAATTATTATGGTCTATTTATATGAATTACATGGAGTTTAAGCTAAAAGGAAATCTTACTCCTATACGTATGACGCAGAACGGAAGTTCTAGGGTTTACCAGCATAAGCCTTAAGATCACTCAAACTGGAATCCATCAGAAAGTTAATGGAAAACCAAAATAATAATATTATTCAATATTACGAAACTGAAAACAAAGAGCCTTAAATAGTCTCCAGAAACCCTAATTGAGGCAAAAAGACCAAAATAGCCTTCCTCTAAACAAAAACAACTAAAAACGAAAAAAAAAAAAAAAAAAACAATAAAAACAATAAAAACTTCAACTGCCTGACAGCCTGTACTAAACAACAAATTTGAGGATGAAAATGATGTCAACCGGGCTAGCCCGGTTGCAATGCTATGGAGCATTGAAAACCCTTTCTGAAAACATATTATAATAGGAAATCTGACAACCGAGCTAAAAGTTATGCCGGTTTCTTCGGAGCAGCTCTTTTAGTCAATTTTCTGTCCATCTCTTCTTCAAACTCCAAAGCCAATTGTCCTACATCAACGTACAAGAATTATGTGTTCCACATAAATACTATTTCCTATTTATGACAAGTCTTCTTTTAAGGAGGAATCATTTTCCTATTAGAACTTCTTAGAAACAACATATTTCCTCTTCCATAAATATTTCCTGATTTAACACATGCTTGTGTTTGACTACGATTCAAGTTGCAGTTGACCACCCACTTCCTAAACCGTGTTGAACTTGACCACTTAGAAAACCATGATCCATGCACCACATCATCGTCTACCGCTCTCGATACCGTTGTGGAAGCCACAACGCTTTCCACAGCGATATCTACTGGAATTGGACCGCTCTCAATTCCGCTGTGAAAATTCACAGCGCTTGACCACCGCTCTCATGACCGCTGTCAAAGCCAGAGCTGTTGTGACAGCGGTCGTCACGGTTCTTTGTTTCTTCTGTTCTTCAAATCCTCAAGCCTCCCTTAAACATAACCTCATATTCTCAAACGCTCTTACCTCTCCAGGAAGTTTTCGCATTGGTAAATCATGTTTGGTAACCACTGGAATATTCAAGCCATATCCAACAAAAAGTCCCCATTGTGTACAAAGCCAATCGATCGGCGAGATAACTGGTGTCTCTGGTTTCCTTATGTCATGTTTAAATGAACTTGAAAAAGAGTTTTTTGTTTGATCTTCCGTGATTCTATATAGTGGAACCTACTATTTGCCAACTTGAATATATCTGAGTTGAATTTGGTTTTCTTTAGCTGAATGGCTATGAGTTATAGTTTACTTCATGAGTCCTACATCCTTTGGAAGATGCATAGGGTTTATGCAGGATAATTACCCCAAAGTTAGCAAATATACTGTCACCAAAGTATCATGTAACATTCTAGTTTTAGTTAAACCTAGAATATATGGGGAAAGGGTGTGATATAGTGTTGAGGTTAAACGTGTGAGGAATTTCGATTATGTGGTGGTGAATGAGGAGGGGAAGTTTGAAAATGCAGTGAAGTTGGTTGAGTCTATAATTGATGCTGAGAAGGCCAAGGTTCGACAGAGGAATGCTGTCATTTGATTCTTGGAGGTTTTGATGTTTTGTTGTTAGAGGTAGTTTTTATGTACTCTTTTTCTAATAATGATAGTTTTTGTTTAATTTTGTTTTCAATCAATTATTTGTTTAATAGCTAAAATGATAGTAATAGAAATATGAATGCAGATGGTTTAGATCATTGTAGGAGTCCTATAGTTCTATTTCTGATTTTACTTGATGATTGTCTTTAAATGGTTTAAATGAACTTGAAAAAGAGTTTTTTGTTTGATCTTCCGTGATTTTGTATAGTGGAACCTACTCTTTGCCAACTTGAATTTATCTGAGTTGAATTCGGTTTTCTTTAGCTGAAGGGCTGAGTTATAGTTTATTTCATGAGTTCCACATCCTCTGGAAGGTGCATAGGGTTTATGCATGATAATTACCCCAAAGTTAGCAAATATACTGTTTTAGTTAAACCTTGTTTTACCCCAAAGTATCATTTACCATTGAGGAAATAGGCCTTTTTAGTCAAAAATTAAGGGGAGGTATTGTTTTTGTCCAGCATTATTATTTTTATTGTTTTTGTCATTAAATGGGCTATGAGGACATAATTGCCCCTATTTTTTTTCTTAATCTCTTCTCTCTCCTTCTCTCTCTCATTTTTTTCTTTCTCTCTCTCCTTTTCACTCTCACACTTTCTTCTTCTTCTTCTTTCTCTCATCTCTTCTCTTTCTCTCTCACGCCTTCTTCTTCCAGATTTCCTCCTCTCTTCTCTTTATATTTCTCTCCTCTCTTCTCTTTATATTTCTCATTTTTTCCAGATTTTTTTTTTAAAAAATCAGTTTTTTTTTTTGAAAAATTTCCCAATTTTTTTTAAAAAATTCAGTTTTTTTTTTTGATGAAAAATTTCTAGATTTCCGATGGGTTTTCCGATTTGACCATGATTTGGTCCAGATCGGGCGACCCCAAACCCATATTTAAAAAATAAAAAAAAAATTATGTTTTTTTTGAAAAATTTCCAGATTTTTAATAAAAAAAATCAGTTTTTTTTTTTTGTTGAAAAATTTTCAGATTTTCGATGGGTTTTTGGCGCGATTGGTTTTCCGATTTGACCATGACCTAGTCCAGATCGGGTGACCCAAACCCAGATTTTTAATAAAAAAAAATCAGTTTTTTTTTTTTGTTGAAAAATTCCAGATTTTTAAAAAGTTTGGATTTGAGTGTTAGTTGTTGATTTTATTGTGGTTGTGGTTAAGTTTGAGTATTGTTTGTTTTAAAAAAAATTCAGATTTTGTTTTTTTCAAAAAAATTTCCAAAATTTTCAGGTTTAAAATTTTTTCAGGTTTTGTTTTGTTCAAAAATTTTTCCAAAAGTTTCCGGTTGAATTTTTTTTTTTCAGGTTTTAAATTGTGTGTTACTGGTGTGTTTAATTGAATGTTACTGGTGTGTTTAATTGGTTAATACTAGTGTGTTTAAATTAAACACACCAAGCCACCAATTAAATACACTAGGCAAAAACAATTAAACACACCAGTGTAAAACGAATTAAACACACCAGACCACTAATTAACCACAACAGGCAAAAAAAATTAAACATACCGGGGCAAAACGAATTAAACACACCAGGCCACCAATTAAACACACCAGGGCAAAAACAATTAAACACACCAGAGCAAAATGAATTAAACACACCAGGCAAAAACGAATTAAACACACCAGGTAAAACGAATTAAACACACCAGAGTAAAACGAATTAAACACACCAAGCAAAATGAATTAAACACACCAGGGCAAAAACAATTAAACACACCAACCCCTATGTTTAATTCGTTTTGCTTGGTGTGTTTAATTCGTTTTGCTTGGTGTGTTTAATTGTTTTTGCCCTGGTGTGTTTAATTCATTTTGCTTGGTGTGTTTAATTCGTTTTACTCTGGTGTGTTTAATTCGTTTTACCTGGTGTGTTTAATTCGTTTTTGCCTGGTGTGTTTAATTCATTTTGCCTAGTGTGTTTAATTCATTTTGCCCTGATGTGTTTAATTGTTTTTGCCCTGGTGTGTTTAATGAGTTTTGCCTGGTGTGTTTAATTGGTGGCTTGGTGTATTTAAACAAAATAAAATCTGAAATTTTTTCTTTGATAAAAATCAAATCTGAAAAAATCTGAATTTTTCTTTTTAACAAAACTCAAACTCAAACTCAAACACAACTCCCACCATTCATAAAACCAACCACAACCCAAACTTAAATAGAACCACAAATATGTTAAAAACCTAGAAAAAAAATGAGGATGAGAGAGAAAGCTAGTGAGAGAAGCTCTGACAACTTTGGAAAAGAAGACAGGAAAGATTACAGAAACAAGCTTCATTCGATCTTCGTGGATAATCTGAATGACAAAGTGGATTTAATATGCTTATGGGGCATATTCAAACCTTTTGGCAAGGTAAGAGACATCTACCTATCGGAGGCAAATAGAGATAAGAGAAGAGGGTTTGCTTTTGTCAGATTTGCTACCTTAGAAGAAGCGAGAAGGGTGGCGGAAATGACGAACGGTATGCATGTTTATGGATGGCCAATAGAAGTCAAGGTGGCAATGTATGGATGGAATAATAGGAGAGATAGCAGTGGCAGCAGAACAGAATGGAGGGTGAGAGAAGACAGAGTCAAAGAAGGAAGGTTCAAAGAGGCACACCGAACGGAGACGATAGCTCAGAAAGGTAGGGTCAAGGAGAATCTTTCTTTTGCAGAGGTCCTAAGAGATAATAGAACAGTTTCAAGGGACGTTCAAGGAAGGTATGCAGAGGAGCATAAGAAGGAGGAGGCGGCTGTGTTAGTTTTGAATAGAAAGGTTTCAGATAGCAAATGGCTGGAGAAATGTGCTGTTGGAGAATTAAAAGACTTCTCTAGAGTGTCAAGAGTTAAGAAGAGGCTGCTGGACAGAGACTTTTGTTTCACCACTACATATCTGGGGGGAGGAGCTGTTATGTGGAATTTTGAAACAGAGTGTGAGTGTGTGGGTTTCATCAAGAATGCTTTCTTTTGGAATGATACTTTTAGCACAATGGAGAAGTGGTCGGAGGAGATGCAAGTTCAACCTAAACCAGTTTGGATCAACATCTGGGGAATTCCGCTTCAGTTTTGGAATGAGAACTTTTTTCATAAGCTAGGCAAGTGGCTGGGGGTGCTACTCCTCATTGAAGAAGACACCTTACTCAAAAGAAGATTGGACCGGGGAAGATTGCTAATAGCCTTGTATGACGATCGTCGAGTTACTGAGAGATTGAAGGTGTTCGAAGGCAGTAGTTCCTTTGTGATTTCCATGGAGAAGGATACTGTTCCGGTGAACCATGAATGGATAGCTGGCCAATTAGATTTGAATTTGGCATCGGAAAAGCCATTAGGCTCATCTGACAAGGATGGTACATGTCAAATCGAGGTGGAGGACAGGAGGGAAAGACAGGGCTGTGAGGAGTGGAAAACTGCTGGTTTCAGGAAAGGTGTCAGTAAATCTGACAGGAGAGAGGTGGAAAAAGAACAAATGAACTGCTGGCAAAAAGTTGATAGGGTTGGTATTGGTGCAAAAGAAAAAGGTAAGCACCCATATGTCAGACAATCCAATAAAAAACTGACTAGAGCTCAAAATTTGAATGGCAAGTTGACACTTGACAAGAAGAGAGAGTCAATGGAGAGGGGTAGGGGATGGTCAACAACGTCAGAATCAGGATCAGAGGAAGGGCAAGTGAAGGAATTTGGCATGACAAGGGGTGAATGTTCAAATAGAAAACAAGTTGGTAATGGGCCAAGTCTGAATGGGCCGGAAAAGAGATGTAAAGCCTCTGGGGCTTGTGAGGTGACTGATACTCCCATAAGTTCTTCTGAAGATAGGATGGGCTTTTCTCCTGAGAGCCCAAGAGCTGATAAGGATATTGAATTGTCCTTAAATTGGAAGGCAGGAGCGTCACAGAAAATTCTGTTAAGACACAAGGATAGGAGGATCATGGAGTTTTCAGACCAAGAAGGGAGAACGGTTAGTCTACCATTAAGAGGCCCAATTCAACTTCCTATAAAGGACCGAGAAGGGGGGAGTATTAGTGGAGACGACTTGCTGGAAGTCCCGTTAGCGGTGGATTTGGGAGGTCGAAGGAGGTCGAGCCAGAATCAGGGGAAAGCTGACAGGTTCCGATGGAGACTGGAAGAAGAAATAGCGAAAGTCATAGAAAAAGGTTTTTCATTAGGGTATTTCCGCAAAACAAGAGATAATTGCATAGAGAGTAGGGAGACGAGCAAAGACCAATTGCAAGAAGAAGGTCAAGGTGAGGAAGAGCATTGGAGCCTTGAGGAAGAAATAACCAAAGTGGTGGAGGTAGGTGCAGCATTGGGTTTTGATTTTAATAACAATGAAGATGAAATTAGGGAAGTTATATCTCAACGGGAGAAGGAGGATGAGGAGAGACTGGCTGGTGATTGTGTTAGATAAGTCCCCTCTCTTGTTGGGTTTGGGTTTCTTGTGTTTAATGATAGTGCTTTCATGGAATGTCAGAGGCCTTGGCAAGGGGGAGAAGAGGAGAATGGTGAATGAGGTAGTCTCTAGTCGTAAACCTGATATTCTTTTTATTCAGGAGTCTAAACTGCACAGTTTTGACAATCGGTTAATAAGAGCTTTAGGGGGTGCAAAACTGTCTAGGGGAATTGGAGTTCCTGCGGATGGTGCTTCTGGTGGATTGATAACCTTGTGGGATGAGGAATCGTTTTTAGTGGAAGATTGCATTTTGAACAACAGATGTATCATCATTTCAGGGGTCATGAGAGATAGCAAAAAACATATGGTGCTTTGTAATGTTTATGCAGCTTCGGTGGAAGGAGAAAGAAGACAATTATGGGAGTTTATTTTGGGTTCGATGCAGTCGCTAACGGCACCGTGGTGCGTTGGAGGGGATTTTAACACGGTCCTGGATCCTTCAGAAAGAGTGGGAGTGGGCTGTAATATGGGAGCTATTAGAAGCTTTAATAGTTTCATCCTTCAGGCTAATCTCTTGGACATTCCTTTGTGTGGGTCTAAATTCACATGGACAAATAACAGAGTTAGTCAAGCTTGGGCAAGACTAGATCGTTTCCTGATTTCTCCGGCGATATTACTGTGGTATCCGAAACTTGTTCAGAAAAGCTTACCAAGATGCATTTCGGATCACAATCCGGTGTTGTTGTCTGATGGGATGTTGAATTGGGGTCCAAGCCCCTTTAGATTTTTCAATTGGTGGCTTGAGGAGAAGGAGTTGATGAGAGAATCGATCAAAGGATGGACTGATTGTAAAGCTACAGGTTCTAGAGGCTTTGTGCTGTTCTCGAAAGCGAAAGCGTCAAAAATTGCTATTAAGAGATGGCTAAATTTGAGTCAACTTAGCAAGCAGAAACCAAAGGAAATTGAAGACAAGTTGGCGGAAGTGGATAGATTGGCAGCTGAGGTGGGCTGGTCTGATCAGAAGAGAAAGGAGCGTCAGGTTTTAATGGAGGAATTATGGAGAAGATTGAGGAGGGAGGAACATTCTTGGCGGCAGAAATCCAGGATCAAGTGGCTACTGGAAGGTGACAAGAACACAGCCTTTTTCAACAGTGTTGCGAACAGTAGAAGGAGAAGAAACTTCATTGCGGACCTATCTTTTAATGGGAAAAATGAAACCGATCCTGGTGTGATTGAAAAAGGAATTGTTAGTTATTTCCAAGAGCATTTCAAGAAGGAGAGCTGGACTAGACCAAAAATGTCTTGGGAGGGTTTAAAGAAGATTTCGGAGGAGGAGAATAGGGAGTTAGAAGGGGAATTTAGTGAGGAAGAGGTGTGGGCAGCCTTATTAAACTGTGATGGAAATAAGGCTCCGGGGCCGGATGGTTTTAGCACCAATTTCCTTAAAGCGCATTGGCTAATCATTAAGAAGGATTTCATGGAATTCATGCAGCAATTTCATGAAGGAAATGCGTCGGTAAGGGACATAAATAGAGCCTTCATAGCTCTCATTCCAAAGGTGGGGAAACCGGAAGTTGTAAAGGACTTTAGACCAATTTGTTTGGTGGGATCTCTTTACAAAGTGTTAGCTAAAGTGTTGGCAAATAGGCTAAGGAAAACTATGAGTTCTATTATTGGTGAAACTCAAATGGCGTTTATCGCTAACCGGCAAATAGCGGATTCGTTTGTGATAGCGGAAGAGATAATTAGGAAGTGGAAGGGGGATAGAGAGGGCGGGTTATTATTGAAACTTGACTACGATAAGGCGTACGATAGTGTAGATCACGGGTTTTTGGATCACATGTTGAAAGGTATGGGATTTAAGGAGAAATGGAGAGGGTGGATAGGTGATTGCATCTCAACCCCTCTATTGTCGGTTCTTATCAACGGAAAACCCTCCCCTCAGTTCGGTATGGAAAAGGGGCTTAGACAAGGAGACCCTTTGTCACCATTCTTATTCAATATTGTGGTTGAGGGATTGAATTGCTTGCTTTTGAAAGCTCGGCAGTTGTGTCTTATTCAAGGTGAAAGTTTTGATGATGATAAGGTCCACATTACCCATCTTCAATTTGCCGATGACCTTCTTCTCTTTTTAAAGCCGAAAATGGAGTATGTTTTAAATGCAAGAAGGGTGCTTCGCTGTTTTGAACTGGCTTCGGGCATGAAAATAAATTTTCATAAATCTTGTGTCATTCAAGTGGGAGTGCCGACACCTTTTGAGGCTGCTAGGTGGGCGGAGGCTTTGCGTTGTAGGATTGCCACCCTTCCGATTCAGTACTTGGGTTTTGTGCTTGGTGGGAGGCCGGGGTCGAAGGAGTTTTGGAATCCTCTGATTTCCAAAATCGAAAATAGGTTGGCTCCTTGGAAGAGGAAATTCCTGTCCAAAGGAGGTAGATTGACTCTCATAAAATCTGTTATTTCCAACATGCCCATTTATTATTTTTCTGTTTATAAAATGCCGATAGGTGTTTCGAAAAGGATTGAAAAATTACAAAGAAGTTTCCTATGGGGAGATGGGGTTGTTAAAAAGAAAATGCATGCTGTTAATTGGAGGGACGTGTGCAAGAGGAAGGCTAGAGGAGGCTTGGGAATTGGTAGCATTTCTGATAGAAACAAGGCCATGTTGGTGAAATGGATGTGGAGGTTTGGCAAGGAAGAGCAATCCTTATGGAGGAGAGTCATTTGTTCAAAATACAGAATTGAGGAGAAGTCGTTATATTGGAACTGGAAGGGAGCGAGAAATGCTTCTTTTTTTGTGAAATCGATGGCTGCTTTGCTGAAGGAGGGCACAAAGTCAGAAAAAGTGATTAGAGAAGGGTTTCGTATGGTTATTGGAAATGGGAAGAGAGCTGATATGTGGTCTGATATTATCTTTGATAACAGACCTCTGAAAGAAGCTTTCCCAAGATGCTTGGCTCTAGAGGTGAAGAAAGCTGGAGCGATTCAGGAGTTTGGGTTTTGGTCAAGGAGGAAGTGGGAATGGAACATTGAGACTAGAAGGCCTTGCTTTGACTGGGAGATTGACCAGTGGCGCTGCTTTCAGACATGTCTGGACTGTGTTATCCTTCGGAGTAATGTGGAGGATTCGATGGCTTGGAATTTTAGTCTGAATGGGTCTTTTACTGTGGGATCTTTTAGGAGAAAACTAGAAGAACCTTTCACCGGTTTGGATGAGGCCCCGAACTGTATCTGGAAGGGTATTTGTCCTCCCAAGCTGGAGGTGTTCGTGTGGCAATTATGGAAGGGTAGGGTGTTTGTGAAAGATGTGCTTTTTAGATGCGGCCTTGGCAATGCTGAAGATCTGGTTTGTCTTTTTTGTAAGGAAGATAAGGAGACTATTGACCATCTATTCCTCCAATGTACGTGGGCGAGAAAACTTTGGCAGACCTGCATGGCTTGGTGGGATGTGAACAGCTGCTGGAACCACACAATTAAGGATTGGTTGATTGGTTGGAGTGGTTTATGTCCCAATTCTTATCAAGAAAGGGCTTGGTGTTCCTGTTTCTTCGCAGTTGTATGGACAATATGGGAGTTTAGGAATCGTCTTGTTTTTGAGGCTATGGAGCCGGATATGCTACAAGCGATTGATCTTGTTAAATTTCGGATAGTTTGGTGGTTTAAACACCTTGGGAGAGGATCGAATGAAGCGGTTGATGTGCTGTTAAGGAACATAAATGATTTATGTATAGAAAAAAGGAAGTTGAAGGTGATCAAGATTGAAGATTGGATCCCGCCTTTGATTGGTACCTTAAAATTCAATGTTGATGGTTCGGTTCGGGGAAAACCTGGGCCAGCGGGAATTGGAGGCGTTCTAAGAGACTCAAATGGCAAGATTTTGTGTCTGTTTTCGTATTATTTGGGGATTCTTGACTCGAACATCGCTGAACTGCTGGCGATTAAATTCGCGCTTGAGCTGGCTTCGAATAACTCTAGTTTGTTAAATAAGGATATCTTGATTGTGAGTGATTCGAAGACAGCCGTCTCTTGGGTGAACAAAGGTGAGTTCGGCAATATTGAGCACGTTCAGACCATTTTGGAGATTCGGGGGCTGCTCTTGGAGGCCGAGAACATTAAGGTGGTGTTCGATTCGAGAATGTTCAATTCGTTAGCTGATAGCCTTGCTAAAATGGGATCGAGCGAGTCTGGGAATTTCGTTGAGTGGGGGGTTAATTAATCCTGTGTTTTGTTTTTGTTTTTGCGCTGTTGTTGTGTGCCCTGCTTTGTGTTTGTGGGGCGCCGTTGTGGCTCTTTTCTGGCGTTCTTGTGCCTTTTGTGGCTTCTTGTTAATAAAGTATCTTTTCAAAAAAAAAAAAAAATAGAACCACAAATCTGAAAATTTTCAAAATAAAAATCTGAATTTTTTCAAATCTGAAAATTTTTAAAAAAAGTGAAAGAGAAAGAGAAGAGAGGAGAAAAAGAGAAGAGGAAGAAGGAGAGAAGGCGTGACTGCAAGGAACTTAATATCGGTATCGGCATCAATGTCGTGCTTCTAAATTTACGGATATTTCGAGGATATTATCGATATCGGTGGATATTCTGTCAAAAATTTAAAAAATGATGGATATTTACATCTAAAGTTAGATTTTTTTGGTATAATTTTAGGACAAGCTTAAACAAGTAATTATGCATCAAATGAATCATATTTCAAAGATAAATTAGCATAGTTATGAGTTTAATATAAATTATAACATAAATAGAGTCTATATATAATTTTTAAAATTGAGTATTTAATAGAATAATATTTTGTTTCACTTTTACAATATTATATACAATATAAAGAGATTAAATATTTAATAAACAAAATTATCATTAAAATATATATAGTAATAGTTCCATACTTCTAATATTCTATCATAAATCATAATTCATACATAATAATACATTGAGTGTTTGAAATTTAAAACCAAAATGAATTCCTTGCTGGTTCAAATACATAAGATACATTTCTATCTTGATTCGAACAATAAATTTCCCAAGAAAACGTGCTTGCATAGTTTTCAATGTAGTTATTAATATGCCACACGTATGCTGCTTGATCTCTTCCAACTGATCCATGAATTGGGTAGTTTGGATTTACCTAACTTGGTGGATATTGTTGATCTGCATGCATAGGTATTGTATATGACATTTGTGGAGAAGGATAATCAAATATATTGCAGCCACCATAACTACCATAATATGGTACATGAGAACCTGACATTGTCTGCGAATCACCCAAAGAACTATGTTCTGTGTCTATACTCATTGAGGAGAGAGTCATATTCAAATAATCTTCATCATTTTGACTTGTTCCTCCATGCTATCTACCACGAGTTTGATCAAAATTACCTGCATGAGCATCCCAACCCGCCACACTAGCATTCCAACCTGTTGCACCAGCATCCCAACCTCTAGCACGAACATCCCAACTTGTTGCACCAACATTCCAACCTCTTGCACCAAAATCCCAACCTCTTGCACCAAAATCCCAACCTCTTGCCTCATCCCCACCATCCCCATCATCTCCACCATCTTTTTCTCCATTATTTACATCAGAGGTATGTTGGTCATCGGAAGAGCTGGTAACAATAACTCCACGATCTACACCAACTTCTTCTCTAATCACTTGTTCAACATTTATTCTCATTTCTCGAGCATGCGAAACAATATGTGAATTAAGATTTCCCTCGTCATCATCCAAGGCAGCAAGTCTAACCCAGTTAAAAAGGATTCTCATTATCGTCTCCAGCTTCAGCAGCTACTTGAAGTAGATCCATAAAATCAGTTTCATTTACTTTATCTTTTTTAGCTGCCATATCCCTAAGTTTCAATTTCATATTATAATAATAATAAACAAGTTGTTCAAGCTTAAAATAGGCAAGACGATTCCTTTGTTTTGTGTGGATTAAAGCAAATGGCAAATGTGGACCAATTTCTTTCACATGCAGAAGATGATGATGTTTGTGATAGTATGCAAACTGCTATTGCACTCAATGATGGAGTAAAGTTTCCATACATTACCCACCAATCAGCTGTAATAAAATTTTTTAAGTATTATAAGTATGAATATTATTTCAATGATACTATTATTTATTATTAATATGTAAATTTTTGTAATAAAAGTTATATACCTGGTTGCATTTTGCTTCTAACTGCAATGGCTGTTCATTCACTAAAACTTTTCCTTTCATCCTTAAAGTATGTGAGCTACATTCATGAGATCAATATGTATATAATATATATTAATATGAGTATATGACACAATACTCTCATGCAAAGAATTAATAATACTGGAATTATAAAATTGGTTGTAAATTGTAACTTTTTACCTCATTTCCAAAATTAGCAATTCATGCAGCTTCAGCGTCTAATTGCGTATAGACATTATGTACGGCTTTCAGAAGATCCAAATTATCCCCAATATTGTCTCTATATTGGTACTTTGGGTTCAAATAATAAGCTAGAATAATAAAAATTAAAAAAAAAAAAATTTTAGTATAAATACTATACTAAATTTTAATTATGAATGACAAATAATCTAAAATAAAATTTACCTGCAGCATGTAGTGGGTGATTGAGCATTTTATCTCATCGGTCTTGTATAATGTTTAGAACCCATTTTCTCCCTCTTTGTTGTTTTACTGTATCTTTCATCACACGCATTAATTCATACATGATAGGCATAGTGGGTACAACTTCTGTATCAACCAATCTCAGAACTTGGTACAGTGACTCATATATTTTAACTACAGAAACCACATTATCCCAAAACTCTACATCTAAAATACGCTGTTCTATTTTTTTTCCATTTACTGTTCGACTCAATCGATTTGCAGCCCATGCATCACTGGTAAATAATTGTTTCAAATTTGTCTTTTTTTTCAAAAGACTATCATTATGATTCTCTACCATACTATTTTTCAAAATTCTATCATTATGATTCTCTACCATACGGGCCATACCAAATAATTGTGTTCTTATTTATTTTTTATTTTATTTTTTGATAAAAATATTTGAGTTTCTTTAGATTCTCTACTCAAAACTCAAAAGAAACAATTTGATTATTTTTACACGTTTTGCACAAATAATTTTGAGATTCTTTTATTTGGAATGTCGGCACAAAGTTACAGAAAAATCAATTCTATATATTTATAAATTGATTGGTACATATTTAATACTATTTGGAATTAGTTTTACACATTGAGTCACAAACAATTTTTATTTTTTTTCATATTGCTTTCACAAAATTTTATATATTTTACGCGTCCACTCTTTGGTTCTTTATTCAATTTTACTTCAAGTCCTCAATAATTTTACTATTGACTATTATGTTAGAAATTTTTATAAATTTGTTAATGCTTCTTCTAAAATAAAATAATTTTCAAGCTAAATTATTTTAACAATAATTTAATTGTTTTGGATTAAAAAAATAATTTTAATAATATGCAAAATATCCCTGGACTTTCGGGGTAAAATTCATGAAATTTCGGGAATTTCGGGATATTTCGGGAATATCGGGAGATTTCGGGAATATCGGGAGATTTTAACGGATATTTCGAAATCGGTCGGATATTCTGCAGGATATTGGATATTTACCTATTTCGATATCGGTCCCTCCAAAATACGGATATATCGGTAGATATTTTGGTATATCTATCGATTTTAAGTACCTTGCGGCGTGAGAGAGAAAAGGAGAAGAGTGGAAGGCGTGAAAAAGAAAGAGAAGAGAGGAGAAAGAAGAAGAAGATGAACGTGTGAGAGAGAAGGGGAGAGAGAGAGAGAGAGAGAGAAAAAAAAAAGATTATGTAGAAATGAGAGAGGAGAAGAAAAAGAAAAAAAAAATGAAATTTTTTTTATAAATAAGGGCAATCTTGTCCAAAAAGTGGATATGCTAACAAAAACAATAAAAATGATAATTTTGAACAAAAACAATAAACCCACTAATTTTTTGACTAGTTTTAAAGTTCTCCCTTTAACATTCTTGTTTTAGTTAAACCTTAGCAGCAGTTGTTATTGTATCTGCTATTGTCAGTCTCTGAGTGCCACATTTACATCAATGGCATAGGTAAATAGGTTATCTCAATATGTCGTTACTATATCTAATTGGTGTTTGTCCCTTGATGGCAACTAATTAATTTGTTTGAGCTTCTTCACAATTGTTAAAATATTTAGTTTAAAAGCAGAAAAATCAGTGCTGAAGATTTAAGAACTGAATTGGTGGAAATGATATCATCACTGAAGGAGCTGAATTGTTTGATAATGTAGCAAACTGAAATATGGAAAACTGTTAACCCCAATTTAGTAATGTCATTCACCGGTATCATTTTCTTTTGGCACTCGCTTACCTCAAGGTTCAACAGTAGACTTTAAAATTGAAAACGAAGAGATACCCTCTAACAGACAAGGCTTGCGGCCTGCGCCAATCAGAAATGTGATCTCTCTAATTTATGCTATTTCAACATGGAATGATCATTTTTTGAATGTTCAATCAGATGATTGATGATTCATATTCATGTCAATGAAAGAAATAAATGTATCTAATGACATTTGTTTTGGTGAAAACTTTGTGGTTTGGTAAAAAAAATATTCTTACTAGTCTAATTAGATTTATGTTAAGATGGTGAAAATTATAAACAGTGAGTTCATAGAAATTGATCCAATATAGAGAAATAACATTGAGATGAGAAACTGATGTTGAAAATTGTTTATAAAACTGTTGGCATTTAGCAACCATCTTTTATATCTTCCTTCTCTCATTCCTTAATTGAGAGACGACTCATTCCTTCTTTCTTTTCTTATCATTATCTTTTTATGTATTTTGTCTGTAATATATTTTACATGGATGCATCACATGAAGCGTAAACAGGTATTTACAATTACAGAATCCAGGTTTCAAAATTATAACTTCCGGCTTATTCATTACATCTTAATGATCCAACAAGTACATATTAAAAGGCACTTGAAAGTAGAACCTGAGCAGTGAAAAGTTCCCATTTTTTTCTTGCAGAGATGAAAGGTAATGAAAAGTCCCCATTTTATTACTTGGGGGTTTGGTTCTGGTTCGATAAATATTTAATCTTAAATGTCATAGATTAATGTTGAGATTGTGAAAATTATAAACAGTGAGATAGAAATTGATCCAGATTAGAGAAATAACATTGAGATGAGAAAATGCTGTTAAAAAATGTATCTCAATCTGTTGAGCAACTACCTCTTATACCTTCTACCATTATATTTAATTGAGAGACAACTGGGTGCCTCTCTCTTCTCTTCCCATTATTTGTTTTTACGTATATTTTCCATAAATGTATTTATTTGGATACATCACATAAAGGTAAAGCATATACAGGCATCACAAAGCTCAGATTGAAATACAAGAATTTCCAGGTTACTCATTACATCTTAATGATCCAAGTACACACATTATATCAGAACTTGAAAATTAAAACCTGCAAATGAAAAGTGGGTATGACCAATGGAGATGATAAGAGTACACAACTTGGAGTTTTCTGGCATTTACTTTGCTTACCTAAGAGAACTAGAATGATATGTCAAATAAAACATTTTTTTCAAAAGGGGATATTGCAGTAGAACAAATACGGTGATCGGTAAGGTTACAACTATGAGAGTAATGATTGGGATAATATTTGATCCGTCATGATAAACCAAGAAGAAGGTTGAACTGAAAGTTATTGACATGGCTATTACTGATATGAAAAGAGCTAAGAGAGCAATCATCATCTTGAGGGTTAAAGATCTATAAAAGTCTGTTTCTTTATAAAGCGATGTAAGGATAGAAAGTAATATCAGAATAGAGAGAGAAGAAGAGGACAGTGCGATTGCATCTGAAATAGCAAATACACGGAACCAAATGTTTTTCTGAAGAAGGGGCATTCCAGTTTTATCATTATTACCTCCCGGAACTGTAAACGCGGCTGCAAAGATCATAGTAGCAATGAGTGTGGCAACAAGCATGCATGAGCCAGCTGTGTTCCTCATCCATTCTGATCCACTTTTCAGTAAATTACCGTGTTCTATGGTGAACAATTGTCGAGGTGTTAGACCATCTTTATTTTTCGCTTCTATTAATGAAACATGCATGACCTTTTCAACTTCCTATCAACATTTTACAATAATATTAGTAATAAATAAATGAATAAGTTCAAAAGAAAATTTAAGACAATAAAGAATGGGAAAGTTTTACCTTAAATAGTAGCAACTCTTGTTGCATTTCTAGAGCTGTAGTTGACGCTAGAGATTGATTTGGATACTTTGCGACCATATGCAACAATGTATTCTTTTCAGCATCCACATGTGTAGCTATCAATTTCCTAACGTAGCCTAACTTATGTATTAGCTTGAATATACTAGAATGACGGTGTAAAATTGCAATGTGAAATATGGTTCGCTTATTTTCATCCAATTCAAAAACCATATCAGGATACTGGTGAATCAACGCATCCAATAATGGGAAGTTCCCATTTCTTGCTGCATCGAACAATAAATTTGAAGGATGTCTAATTAGTTCTTTAATATCCACGTTCTGTTGATTTGTTACTGCACGCAAGAGATATATAACAAAGTTCAAGGCCTCCGAATGTCGAAATATAGGTCCAACAGCTATTGAAATTTGATCGGATGGCTCTGCAGGCATATGAGTAGGAAGTTATAATTTACAAAGTGACTAATAAGAACAAGATCAACATACAAAGTGAATTTTGGACAAGTTCTTTGATCTCTCGACTAATACTAGAGGCTTCAAATTTATAACAAATCTTGCCGTTTCAAAAATTATAACAAATATCTCATCACCAATAATATTGCAAGTGGTTTGTAACTATCATTATTATTCATCACATAATTATTATATGATTTACATAATAATTATAAGATAAGTGGAAATTCTGGAAAATAGCACTCTTTTTATGTTGAATTCTGAAATTATCACTAGTTTAATAAATTAAGTTTAAATAGCGACAATGGACTAAAATAACATCATCTCCTTCTTTTATTACGTTTGTGCCATTTTTAGTTTTTTCATTTTTTTTTCTTTTCAACAACCTCTATTGATGGGGACCAATGTAGGTTCTCCATCAATGGAAGTGGTTTGTAACTATCATTATTATTCATCACATAATTATTATATGATTTACATAATAATTATAAGATAAGTGGAAATTCTGGAAAATAGCACTCTTTTTATGTTGAATTCTGAAATTATCACTAGTTTAATAAATTAAGTTTAAATAGCGACAATGGACTAAAATAACATCATCTCCTTCTTTTATTACGTTTGTGCCATTTTTAGTTTTTTCATTTTTTTTTCTTTTCAACAACCTCTATTGATGGGGACCAATGTAGGTTCTCCATCAATGGAAATGAAAGACTTCCATTAGAGGTTGAAATCGATCTCCAATGGAGGTCTCAATGAAGAAGATGACCAAAAAAAATATATAAAATTTTATTTTAGCCCTATAAGTCTCGGAAATTGTAAATATACCTAATAAGTATCGGAAACTACAAAATAAGTTTTGGAAATACAAAATAAGTCTCAAAAACACCAAAATAAATCTCGGAAACACAAAAAAAAAAAACGCGAGACTTATTTTTATGAGTGTATTTTAAGAGTATTTTTGTCAAATCCATACTTTAGGTGCTATTAAAACTTAAGTTATTAAGTTAATAATAGTTTTAAAACTCATTCTTTAAAGAGTGCTATCAAATTTTCGAACCCAAACTCATTATATAATTGTATGTGCAGAGGTTTTAAAAAAATCAAAAAAGATAGTGAGTATTATTAATACTAACCGAATATAGATGCAGGCTTTCGGGCCAACATATGCAAGGCAGTGTCACCGTCCACGTCACGGATCACGGCTAGCTCTTTTTTACTTTTTAACAATTTGTGTGCCAGACCTAACAGCAATAACAGTGTAAAAAGATGAAAACTGTAAAATAATCAAATGACCACCTCCCCCCTCACAAAAAAACGTACCATATAAATCTGTTTTAATACTTTGGAAAAATATACGAACACACACAAAACTATTGTGCAGTGCAATGATATATATACCTACCATATAAATCTGTTTTAATACTTTGGAAAAATATACGAACACACACACACACAAAACTATTGTGCAGTACAATGATATATATACGTACCATATAAATCTGTTTTAATACTTTGGAAAAACATATGATCTCGTTCCTCCGGTGGCAAACCAACAGTGTGCGGATATAAAATCTCTGCCATATCCTTATTTCCAAGCAAAACAGCCAAGTAGAGCGGCGTCATGTTGCAATAACCTCTCATTATCGATAAAAAAGGAATCCTAGTTAGCATGGCCTCAACAAGTTGTATATTTCCAGTAGCAACAGCTAAACAAAAGGCAGTGTCTCCTTTTAGATCTTGCAGTGTCAAGTCTTGTTCATTCATATGTCCCATTATCTCCACCACAAAATCAGTTTGCTGTTCTTTCGTTGCAACGTGAAGAGCTGTTTCATATTCCTCTGTGATAGCTGTACGTACCATTGATGGATCGCCCTCTATCAAACCTCTAGCTTCTGCCCAGTCTCCTTTTTGTGCAGCCTCACAAAGGGGCACGCGTTTAGTGTAGTATGGGTCCATGTTTCCATCTGTGTAGGTGTAACTTTGTAAGTTAAACAAATTAAAGAAGATAATTTGGTCTAATTATATATATATATATATATGTTAGCTTATAAGTACTAGAAAGAGTACTAAAAAGACCATATATATAAAATATTCATGTGCATATGCTGAGAGAGAGAGAGAGCTCACTGTTTTTAATAGGAAGCAGATCAAGGGCAGGCCAGTTGTAAATTGGAGCATTGTCCTGATTTCGGGAGCCTTGTGACGAAGAAGCAGATTCATCTATTTTTGGCAATTGGATTGTACATGGAGGAGCTTCTGGCTCAGCAGCTGCACCTGACTCCATTGTTTTGTCAGGCAAGAGAAATTAGGGTTCTTGACGAAATGATTTGGGGATTTTTTTTAAGACGAGCTGATTTTGAAGTGTTTTTATCCCAGGAATCCAAGATATTATATATTAATTAATTAATCAAAACCAAGTTCAAGGGTAGAAAATAAAACCATTAATTATAATTCATCATTATAAACAAGTTTATTCCACTCACGGGCCGTGTTTAATTAATTATATAAACTATACTGTTGGTACTTTGATTTATATATATATTTGCCTTGGGAGACTAATTAATGTGACAAATGATGCAAGATTAGATTCCAGACAGAATTTGATCAGGCTGGTTCTGTTGTTATAATAATAGCAGACAACAGCAAAAGTGGTTTTTCCAGTGTCAACATTTAGCAGTAAAGTCATTTGTTGAGACTTGTGACTTCAGATAATGTAACCAGAAAATAGGAACATCTTAGATAGATAGCATCCATAATGGGAAGACCCAAACACAAGATCCATTATATGCCACGTCATCATTTGTGGGTTTTTAATTCTTTCAAAAAATCGGTTTTTTCATTTAGATCCTCTTTAAATATATCTCTTTTCCCTACGATGCAACTAAATTGGATCCACTTTTTTTTTTACTTTTTTCTAAACAATTATTACTCTTTTTTAAAATATAATATATTAATAAATAAATTATATAATATATTTTAAATATCAATAATATCAATAATTATTTAATCAATTATAATTAATTTAAAATAAAACAATTAATTAATTTAAAATGGTAGCTGAACATAATTATGACAAAGAAGCACCTGTATCAATTTCTTCTATTTCTTCTATTACGAAAGATGTATGTGCTTCAGCCGCTGAATCGACACCTGTCGACTCCATTTTTAATTTCCTGCATACAAAAATAAAATAAAATGTAACATTAGTATCTATATCACTATTTTTAATTAACCGCTAACTATACATAAAATACTCTCGGCCTTAATTCTCATGGATTAGATGGAACCTTGCAGTAAGAAACCCAAAAGAAAGAAAGCTGAAATAACCTCATCACCAAGTCCAGAATAGCTAGCCATGGCTTGATTACAATGTAATTAATACACACATATATGTACTGTATATATATATATGGTATAAAAAATGAAGACTTTCTCTAGTTCCAATTTCAAGTTGACTTAAATCAATTTCAACTTGCCTAGAGAATCATTTTCAAGTTGACTTCTTAGTTAATAAAGCTGTAAGTTGGTTGTCCATTGTACAAGTGGATATATATACTAACCTAAGTATTTCAGAATTTGCATCAAGTTGATATATATATAACGTACCTTTCTATAAGTATTTGAGTGATAGGAAATGATTTTTTTTTCTTTCATAGCATTTAAGTAATTAATCAAGTAAATATTAAAGTAATAGTTAATTAATCAAATTGATCGATAAACTAAATTAGTTATCTTTAAAAATAATAATAATAATAATAATAACTAACTAACTTAGTTGGCCAATCCTTTTGTGAAGAATTCTGAATTTAGCTATTAGTGGTCTAAAAACTTCTGGTGATTTAGAAACATAAAGGCTATGGAGTATATGTCTACTTACTACCACTGGTCTTCCAATATGTTCTACTGACTGTTGATCAGCAAAAGACCGGAAGGCTTCTAAAGAACAGGAGAAAAGGGTTTCACTAGTGTAATTATCAAAAGGCATAGACGTAAGGTTACTGGTTGGTGGTAGAAGAAGAGGAAGAACCTAAAACTTGGATCATTTTGTTCTTGTGTACCAAAGGCAGAGATGAGTCTTCTGTGGTCTTCTATCATGCTTAGGCTAGATCTAATTGAAGCACAGTTGTGTTCACTTAGTATACCAAATGGAGCGTTGTTCTTGGGTGAATTTTTCATTAGGAGTTGTCCTCCTAATGAAAAATTCACCCAAGAACAACGCTCTTAAATAATCATAAAAATGATTTTAAAAGTTATATTTTGCAAAAATTTCTCTGTTTTCACATGGAAATCTCCTGCTGACCAATATCAAGCACTAAAACTCCCTTAAGCGGCACCCTTGTCTCTTGCCTAAGCGGCAAACAGCGGGCAAAGCTGGTCTGAGCACTCAGCAGTCATAATAGGAGATTTTAAAGCAGTCAAAGTTTTGAAAATCGTTTTCAAAATTGATTTGTAAGCCAGATAAACTATATAGACATAACAAGATAAGACAGGACTAAGGGTGTGTTTGGTTTGAATTTTCAAGTAGAGTAGATCTTTTACTAATAAAACTTTTATTGAGTAGAACTTTTAATAAATAAAAAAAACTTTTGGTTGTATAAATTATAAAAAAGGTGTTGATAATGTATTTTTAAAAATAGCTTTTGGTTATGTAAATTACAAAAAAAATGTTGACAATGTATTTATAATGGAAGAATTGTATGATGGAATATTTAAAATTTATAAATGGTAATTGAAATAATTCATATGTTTAAAAAAAGCTTTTTAGAAAAATCCAAATTTTGGACTTCTCCTAGTAGACATAAAATAGCTTTTGTAAAGGATAGTTGAGGCAATTCATATATTAAAAAAACTGTTTTGATTTACCAAACAATATACAAAAAACTTTAAAACAGTTTCAAACATCAAAAAAACGCTTTTGACCTTTACAAAAGTCATACCAAACATACACTAATTGGGTTTTCCCAAAATAAACTGAAAAGGCACACAAAAAACTTACTTGTTTATTGCTTGATAGTCGTCTCTTTACAAGCCCTTGAAGAGGACGGTTACAAGAATGGAAAGATTACACTCTTAAATATTTTACAGATAGTGTTTGCAATATCTTTTCTGGTAGTACTTAGTAGTAAGACATCGATGATTACAAATGAAAATGAGAAGGCTATATATAGCTAAAGAAGGAATCAAGGTGAGCTGTCATCTGTTGTCGTTTGCTCAATGGCGGGCCCAAAGTTTTAACCAAGCAAGGTACTTGAATATATATATAAAAAAATACTGAAAAATTAAAATCAACAATATAAGTTTTTTATAAATAAAATAAAATAAATAGAACACTTACTCAGATGAATTAAATAATCTTACATTCAAAATGAAATAAAAACAAGAAAAAATGTTTAAAATAAATAATAACAAGAAAAACAACATAAATAATGAAAAAAATTAAAAGAATAAATTACAATCTAATTTTATAATAAGATATATATATATATATTTGCATTTATAATGAATTCAATTTAAATTTATACAAAAATAATTTATTAATAAATATTACTAGACATGTTTTTAAATTTTTTATTCTTCAAAGTATTTGTAAATTATTGATTTATTGATTCTAAATAAATTAAAACTATAAAGTAAAGAAAAATACTAAGGATAAAAGAAAAGGAATCATAATAATAGACTGACTATTTTAATCCAATAAACTAATTAAGTAAAATTTGAGATTTTATAGTTTATTAATTGGACGTGTTAAGTATGTCAAACTAAAACTATTAAAAATAATAAAAATCCAAAGTAATAATAGATAATTTAATATAAAATAAGAAAATAAATTGTTTTGTTTTAAAAGAAATGAAAATAAATTTGAGAAAGAAATTGGAAAAGATGGTAAAATAAATAAGACATAAATTGAATTTTAAAAAAAATTACATTTGCTTGATATGGGACTTGAACTAAGTACAGAGAAGATCAACTACCAACTGTAGTGAAGGAAATATATTGTAATTATTGTTAATGAATATGTATATATAAAGTAGGGATAATTATCCCGCTGACTATCAATTTGATGACACACTATCAAAATGACCAGTAGATTAGGAATTAGTTTCAAAATGACAAGTTTTGGTAAAAAGTGTGACACTAATGACCATTCCATCCAATTTTATCTAATTCCATCAAATTAGTGGCATTTTGGTAAATAAGAGAATACCATTAATTAATTTATTTTAGATGTTTTTTTGAAAATTAATTTTTTCTTTTGTTTTTTTAAACGAATAATTATATCCCCCTACACACACACGGGCAGGATCCATGACCCATTTTTTTATACAGGATTTGACACACTTTTGTGTCCATTAAAGAGCAAATTGTAGCCAACCTTCCTGAGGTTTGGCCTTTGACAACCAGAAACAAATTTATACTTAATTGACAATGACCTCCCCTCACGTTAGTCAACGGACGTTAGATTTAACTTTTGACTGTGTGATAACAGTAAAAAGTCTAGAATACCCTTGGCATTATTTAATAATGTTTATTTACTTTAATAACTTTAGAGAATTACGATTTTACCCTCCAACCTTTTATGATTTAACAACTTTATTTATTTTGATTGTCCAATAAAAAATGGACAAGTGTTATACAACTTGTTTTTTTTCAAGTCATTCAAAAAATTAAATAATAAAAGAAAACTAAATATTACAAATGTTTTTTTTTATTTTTAAATCTTATAAATGTATCAAAATATTAAAAGTTATTAAAAAAAAACTATTAATTTTAAAAAATGAATTAAAAGGAATAAATATATATTTTTAAAAGGAAAATATATTTTTTATTAAAATATAAAAACCAATTATTTCAATATTTACTTTATCCAACTCCCAGCAAAAAGTTACGATATCTATTGACCATAATAGTACCAAGTTCTGCTTTGAATGCATTAAAACACAAGTTGGAATTATTGAAGAAACCCAAGTTCAAAATCAAGATATCTTTGAATAGAAAAAAAAAAAAGCAAATCCAGTTACATTCAAGTCGTCACTTCCTATGTTTCTTCGTTATCGTACATCAGTAAATTTTGTAATTCAACATCTTCATGCACTCAATCAAATAAACACCAAGACGAGAAAAAAAAAAAGGTTAAAAAATATAACAAACAAACCACACAAATTTGTTAAATGGCTTCCTTCCAATTATTGCAGGCATGGAAATGGTGGAATCCACACTCAGATTTCCTATAGTTTGCAGTGAAATCCAAACAGAATTTAAACAAATTTAAAAACAAAAACACAATCACCATTAGATTTCATTCAGATTCAAACCCAAATCAATAATTGAAAAAACAAAAACTCCATCAGATTCAATTGAAGCCAACCCCAAATCCATCATCATCATTCAGATTCAAACCCAAATGAAACCCAGCCAAAACATCACCATCATCCAGATACCAGATTCTTCATCATTAAACCCAAACCAGATTCAAAATCATCCAAAAACCAAGCCAATCCCACTGTCAAACCAAACAAGATTCAACGAGATCTGTTTTTTCTTAGAGAGAGAAGATGGAGATGTTCAGTCAAGATGAAACATGACCACTTTAACAAAACTTGTGGCTTTAGAGATAAGACGGAGAGGTTCAGAGAGATGAATCTGGGTTACTTTTAGAGATGATGAATCTGGTTTTTTTTTTTTTAGAGAAAGAAGATGAAGAGGTTTTTAGTGAAGAAGGTTTTGATTTTTTATTTTTTTTCGTCTTTTATTAGGATTATAAAAGTAAATAATTAAGTAATTTACGGATCTCACGTTTTCTAAATTTTTTTTTTTTCCTTTTTTCTTCTGAAGTTTTACTAATATGGAAGAATGAAAAAATATATATATATATATATATTATTAGATTGGATTTAGGTGAGCCACACTTTTTATTTTTTATTTTTGAAAAATATAAAAAATTTGAATCTGAAGAAAAATCTAGAGATACATCAATGAAAGAAGAAAATGTTGTTAGATTAGATTTAGATGAGCCATTTTTTTATTTTTTTATTTTTATTTGAGTTTTCATATATTTATATATTTTTAAAATCATAAATTTTTTTATTCAGGGACATTTTGGTATTTATAGCGTCAAAATCTGTTGAATGGTTAGATTTGATCAGCTTTGACTAACAGTAGGAGAGGTCATTGTCAATTAATGATAAAATTGTTTTTGGTTGTCAAAGACCAAACCTAAGGGAGGTTGGTTGCAATTTACTCTCCATTAAATCTTAACTATTTGAATGGTCAAGATTTAATGGTCGTTAATTCACTTTCTTATTTTTTTATTAATATTTATATTTTCTCTCACCTAAATTTTAATAATTCATTTCATTCTCTTTCCTCATTTAAATTCATCATTCCTCTCTGATCTTTTTTTTTTTCTTTTACATCTCAACATCTAAATTTTATATTTTCTTTTTTTTGGAATATTTGGTCTTTGCGTAATGTTGAAGTGCATGATCCTACTGCCAAAATTGATGTTGAGGTGGTGGAGTGGTCTCGTGGATATATTGCTGAATATACTTCTGTTTGTGCAGTTCGAGTTAGGCTGCCTGCTGTGGCCAATTTTAGGACTCCAATTTGGATTCCACCTGATCCTGGTCTATATAAGATTAATTGCGATGCTGCTTTAAACGTGGATGATTGTTTAGTGGGTTTTGGGATTGTTATTCGGAATTTTGATGGTCTGGTTATGGCTTCGAGTTCTCAACGTTTAGAGGCGGCTTATTCTCCTCAAGTTGCGGAAGCTGAGGCCATCCGAAGAGGTCTGAAGCTAGCTTTAGAGTCTGGTTTATTTCCATGTCAGCTGGAATCAGATGCTAAAGTAGTGGTGGATTGGATTAACAACAATTCTCATCTATGCTCTGAGATTGGTACTGTCATCTTGGATATTCATTGTTTGTTATTACATGATCTTTGTGTTTCTATTAAGTTTGTTCCTCGAAAAGCTAATGTAGTAACTCATGTCTTAGCTAAAAACGGTCTCTCCTGCGTTGAAGATATGTTTTGGCTAGAGGAATATCGTCCCTGTGTTGATGGTTTTATCTTGGTTGACTGTCGGCCTGGTTTGTAATTTATGTTTTCCTTCAAAAAAAAAAAAAAAAAAAAACATACAATAGTTTTTTTTTTCTTTTTTTCTTTTTTTTTCTTTTCCATTTTAACAAACAACAGGTTAATATGTTTATTATTTCAAAATTTTTTTTAATCTTCTCTTGTCACTTTGATTTATTTTTATTTATGTACAAATGTTTCCATTTCATCTAAATTTCTAATAAAAATATTCCGTAATATTATATTAAAATTTAATTATAACTAAAATAAATCCATATTTTTGAAATTATAAATTTAAATGATAAAAAAGCTTAAATAAACGAAAATCAATATTCGACTTAACTATCTTTTATAATATAAATTAAAACTGGTTGGGTATTAAAAAATCCATAATAAAAAAAGAAACTAATTAACAAAATCATAGCATACATCACTTTCAATTCCTTTTTTTTATTATTTGTGACATTTTGATAAGGGTGAAATATTAAATAAATACAAATAAAGAAGAAAGGGCAAAAAGGGAAAGATAAAAAAAATAAATAAAGTAAATGAAGAAAGATAATGAAATATAACATTAAAATTTAGGAGAGATAATAGAAAAAATAGGATGTAAATAAAAACATTAATGGAAGAAAGAGAAAGAAGATTAGAGAGTATTAAATCTAGATTATTTAAACAGCTACGATCTAATGGACAAAAAATTGTGTCAAATTTTGTGTAAAAAAATGGGATCATGGATCATGTTCATATATATATATATATATTGGGTCTCTCATGACGGATCACTTATTTTAATTTCGGTAAGGATCTTGATGAAAATACATTGATTTGAATGAATTTTGATTTAAATTTTTTTGTGGATGATGAGTTCATTGAAATTTACCTGCTATGAACAAAATTTGAGAATTTTTTGAATACTATAACTAATCTATTGGCTATTCATTTGATTAACTGGTATCAAAATGATCGTATATATGTTTGTGATATGCTATGCGTATATGTACATACTAAATATAATTATTCTTTTCAAAAAACAAAAGAAAAATTTATTTCCAAAAAACATATAAAATAAATTAATGGCATCCCCTTATTTACGAAAATAACATTCATTTGATGGAATTTGATGGAATGACCATTAGTGTCACATTTTTTGTTAAAAATAGTCATTTTGAAACCAATTTCCAATATAGTAATCATTTTAATAATATGTCATTAAATTGATATCTATCGGGATAATTATCCTTATAAAGTATATAAAAGAAATTGTGGTAGGTCATGGGTCCTACCTGGTCTCACATGGTTCCGCCATCCGGGCCTATGCCGGATGCTTTTGCATGTGCTGATCCACAACTTTTCTTTGCTTTGTGAGCAAAGTAGGACCCATAAGAGTGTCGGCAAGAAGAATGCAACTTAATCAGTGTTGTAGAGATTATGATATTCGACGTCATATGCATCCATGTCGTATATGATATTCGATGTCATCCATGTTGTCATAATATTCTCTACCATTATTGATTATCCATTTATCCCACGTGATGGTGATACCCATCATTTCATCGCATTCCTGTTTGTATACCTTTTTGTAAAGAGAAGCGATAAATTCACTCTCTCAACCCACTCTCTCAATCCACTCTCTCTTCTTTGTTGGACACGTGTTAATATTTTACTTTTTGATATGAAAGTTGAACCATAATAAATGGTTTGTCTCCTCATATTATTTATGACTCAAATAAAATACAATAAATATTGTCCACGTGTCAACACAAGAAAAGAGAGTGTGTTGAGAGAGTGGGTTGAGAGAGTGAATTTAGCACTTCTCAAAATCTAATTGCCCTCCATTTTTTTCAAGTTAGAAATAATAACTTTCATGTTATTAATATGTTATTATTAAATATTCAATATTAGCCTCGTTTTAAAGATCTACATGAGACTTTTCTAGTGATATAATTTTTATGATGATATAATTTATAAATTAAAACTTATTATATATTAATTGAATTTAATTAAAAAGATAAATGATATAGATGTTAAATATTAATGATGATATGATATGAAAAATAATATAATAATAATTGAAGAGGGAGAAGTTGCTCTTCAATATTAAAGAGTGAGAAGCAAAATCTTATTTGAAGAATCTCATTTGAAAAGTCTGTTGGAGGTATATATACTGACGTGGCTCGTTTGATTTTTATATATATCTTATTTGAAGAGTCTTTTGGAGACGCTCTTAGAGGAAATGGTGAAGTTAACAAAGGGTGTGCCTTTGCTATATATAAACCATCGCTGTCTGGTCTGGATCATTGATGATGATTTATCTGAGGAGTCCATAGTCAAGCATGTTGGAAAGTTGAATCAACTTTATATATTCCAAAATTCATGAACCATGAAAAGTTGAGCCTTTTCCCTTTTTTCTATGAACCTTGGGATCTGTGTTAATGCACTTATAAAGTTTAAAAGTAATTTATAAGACTTCAGATTCATAAAGATGAGCCTACTTCTTGGCTTGAACAAGTATCTTCTAGGGCTTTAGAGCATCCACATTGGTGATAAAAAGAGACCCACTTTTACAAGATCAATTTTGGATTTGATAAAATTGTGCCACAATGATGTTAAATGAGATCCAAATAAAGGGACCTAAAAGTGAGCTCCACCCAAGTGGACCCAAAAGTGAGTTTGGTGTCTGAGAGGAAGGGTACTTGAGGAATATTGTGAATGTGAGAATATATTTACGAGGTGAGGCAGTAGTTCAGGATGTCAAAGTCACCGGCGAGAATGAAAACCCTCCAATGTCTGAGCTGTTTTTCTCTAGAGTTGTCACAAGGCCATAGGATTTTAGATTCATAAAGATGAGCCTACTTCTTGGCTTGAACAAGTATCTTCTAGGGCCTTAGAGCATCCACATTGGTGATAAAAAGAGACCCACTTTTACAAGACCAATTTTGGGTTTGATAAAATTGTGCCACAATGGTGTCAAATGAGATCCAAATAAAGGGATCCAAAAGTGAGCTCCACCCAAGTAGACCCAAATGGAGTTCCAAATTTGGAGTCCAATTTGGGTCTTGCCCAATGATTGGGGTTGGGTTCCCAACCCTCTCCAATCATTGAGTTGGGCTTTATATATATATATATATAATTTAAATTAAAATATATAATGAAAAAATATATACAAATTTAAATGAAAATCTCAAATAATATATATAATATTTTAAAGAAG
Organism: Acer campestre; assembly: GCA_954870605.1. Classification (NCBI taxonomy): domain Eukaryota; kingdom Viridiplantae; phylum Streptophyta; class Magnoliopsida; order Sapindales; family Sapindaceae; genus Acer; species Acer campestre. The sequence goes on along the minus strand of OX940811.1, from coordinate 5,341,961 downwards.
AGTAATAATTGTTTGGAAAAAAAGTTAAAAAAGTAATGAAACTGAACCGTTGGAACCGACGAAACCGAAATCGAAAGCGGAACTGAACCGTCAGAACCGTCGAAAACCGGATCAGAACTGAAACCGAACCGTCGGAACCACCAAACCCGAACCGTTGGAACTGCTAGACTCAACCCGTCGGAACACCAGACCCGAACCGTCGGAACCGCCAAAACCGGATCGGACCGGAACCGAGGAACCGGAACCGAACCTTCAAAACCGGAACCAAAACCGAATCTTCAAAACCGAAATCGAAGCCGATTTTGAAGGTTCATAACCAGATTCGAACAGAAACCGACGCCATATCTAATCGTATACAATATTTTGTTTTAAATATTTATTTTTATTGTTAATGTAATTCGGTTGTGATAATTTTAAATTAATAATTTTTTATTTATTTTAAATTAATTATAATTTGTTAAATAATTATTGATAGTGTTGATATTTAAAATATATTATATAATTTCTTTATTAATATATATATATATATATAATATTTTAAAGAAGAGTAATGATTGTTTGGAAAAAAGTAAAAAAAAAATGGATCTATTTCTCTTTTTTTAATTTAGCCCCATTGTGGGGAAAATAGATCCAAATAAATAGGACCCAAATGGGAAGACCCATTATTTGAAAACAAGATCCATATTTGATGATGTGGCAAAAATGGATCTTGTGTTTGGGTTTCCACCATTGTGGATGCTCTTAGAGGAAATGATACAGTTAACAAAGGGTGTGCCTTTGCTCTATATAAACAATCGCTTTCTGCCCAACCCATCAGTCTGGTATGGATCATTGATGATGATCTATCTGAGGAGTCCATGGTCAAGGATATTAGAAAGTTAAATCAACTTTGTATATCCCAAGATTCATAAACCATGAAAAGTTGAACTTTTTTTCAATGAACCTTGGGATCTGTGTTAATGCACCAAGAAAGTTTAAAAGTATTTTGTTTTAGGAATAATTATCTCAGTGACCATTAATTTAGTGGCATACTATCAAAATGACCATTAAATTGAGATTTCGTTTCAAAATGGTCATTTTTTTTAAAAGTGTGATACTAATGGCAATTCTATCCAATTTCATCTAATTCCATCCAATGAATGACATTTTGGTAAATAAGTAGAGGATGACATTCATTTATTTTAGATGTTTTTTGGAAATCAATTTTTTCTTTTATTTTTTAAAACGAATAATTATATTTAGTGTGTATGTAGATGTATAGCATAACTCAGAAAAGAAATATATATAAAAGATATATATATATATATCTTTTTTGAGAAGATTAAAGGCTAAAAAATCTAAAAAATCTAAAAAAATAAAGAAGAGACACATGTATTGGTCTAAACTATTAATATATTATTGATCCAAAGGCTACAAAACCGTGTCAAAATTTGTATCAAAAATTGTGTGTGTACATGATTTGTTCTTGAGCATAATCAATATGCTATATATATATAGGGCAGGATTCATGGCTCCATTTTTTTACACAGGGTTTGACACATTTTTATGTCCATTAGATTCTAAGTGTTTGAATGGTCCGGATTTAATAATCTTTAATCTTCTTTCTCTTTCTTCCATTAATGTTTTTATTTATTTCCTATTTTCTCTATTCTCTCTCCTAAATTTTAATGTTATCTTTCTTCATTTAATTTTTATCTTTCCTCTTTTTCCTCCATCATTTCACTCTATGTGACTTTTTTCCTCATTATCTTAAATCTTTTTTTGTTTCCCTTTCTTCTTTCTTTATATTTCTTTAGAGTAATTAGAGTTACACATTTTCTCTCGGATCCCCATTTCCCCATGTCTCCATTCCCATTTAGGGAATTTTTTTTTTTTGGGAAATGGGGGGATGATGGGGATGGGAGGACCCCTTCCTATTTCTCCATTTCCCCATTTTTCCCACAAATATATTCAAATGGGGATGGCGATGCGGGGAGATCCCCATCTCCATTTCCCTATTTCCCCCAAACATATATAAATATAATTATAATATATATATTTTTTCATTTTTTTATTTTTTTTATTTTTTATTATTATTATTTTTTAATATATAATCATCTTTTTGTATTGTACTGCTGTTTGTAGGCTTCAAAGTGAATTGGACGGAGATTTTTCAAAGTAGTGGGCAATGAATTGTCTGTTAATCTGTTATGTGAAGGTTTTTTTTTTTTTTTTAAAACCGTTTGTGTTACTTCACATATGAAGTTGGCTTAGTTTGAAACTTTGAATTATTTGAAACTAGGGGCGGACCCACGCTTGGCCCAGGTGGGGCCCGTGCCCTACCTGACTTTTAAAAAAAAAATTACAAGTTATATGTACAGTGTATTGATGTAGTGATGTGGGCAATGGGCCATGTGCTGTACAACCTGTTTATGTACTTGTTATCATAATTGAGTGAGAAAAGTTTTCATTTTGTTAATGAAAGTGACGTCTAGTCGTCTACTGCTATTATATTTTTATTAAAATTTCAGTTTTACCCTCACTTTATAATATGTAAGAAAATAAATCCTTCCCAGTTTGGTATTTCTCACTTTTCTTTTCTTTATTTAATATTCATTCTATATTTATGATTTCGTATTCCTTTAAAACATTGTTTCCTTCTCTAATTCTAAATCCCTTATATTTTTCTTTTCATCTATAAATACTTTAAATTTTTGTTTTCTACTATATTAAAACAATACATTCTCTCTTTCTATAGCCATCTCCAACATCACGTCTGTACTGAGTTTCTCAACTTCAGGTTAGTTAATTCAATTTCTATTTTATATTAAATTATTTATTATTTTTTTGAGCTCTTCTAATTTTAAATAGTTTTAGTTTGGTTACTTTGGTATACATCCCATCAATAAACCCTAAAACCTCAAATTTTAATTTATTGTATTATAATTGTTCATTTAAGATCATGATTCAATTATTTTGATCCATAGTATTTTTATTTTATTTTATAATCTTAATTTTTTATTATAAATTACATTGTGATTATTTTCTATGTATAAATATTATTTTTTGTTTTATTTAGATTTATTTTTTTTCTTTCTATTTGTATCGATGATTATTTTGAAAAAAATATTATGAAACGGTAATGGAGAAGTATTTGAAAAGACCATCGACACTTGAGATTGGATCTTCTTCAAAAAAAACATTGTGTTGAAATCAATCTGGCTGATCTCCCTGCTGATCCGGGGCTTTGAACTAGAATATGGGATTATCATCCTAATGTTCGTGAATAAGTTCGTAGAGAATATGCATTAAAGGGTCCTTGTCAACCTCGAGAACATAATTTTCGTTTATTACCTTGTGGAGACAAGTTAAGACGATTTAATCGTGCTTGGTTCGATAAATATTCTACTTGGTTGGAGTATAGTATAAAAAAAGAAGCAGTATATTGTCTATGTTGTTATCTTTTTAAACCAGATAATGGGAAACAAGGAGGCGGTGACTCTTTTGTTGGTGAAGGGTTTACAAATTGGAAGAACCAAGCTTCATTATTAGAAAAACATGATAACTCTACAGCCCATCAGCAAGCATCAAGAAAATGTCTAGATCTATTGAACCAGAATCAACATATTGAGACAATTATCAACAAACAGACAGATCAATCTCGAATTGAATATCGAACTCGTTTAGGTGCTTCAATTGATTGTAGCTGGTTTCTTTTACGGCAAGGGCTTCCATTTCGAGGACATGACGAATCAGAAAAATCTAGTAACAAAGGAAATTTTCTTGAGCTTTTACACTGGCTATGTGGTCATAATGAAAACATAAAAGCTGTGACACTCAATAGTGCCCCTGAAAATTTGAAAATGATAGCTCCCAAGATTCAGAGAGATATAGTAAGTGCTATTTCAATTGAAATTATTAATACAATTATAAGAGATATTGGCAATTCATTATTTTCAATTCTTGTTGATGAATCTCGTGACATATCTTCAAAAGAGCAAATGGCTATTGTATTGCGATATGTGGATAAAAATGGCAGTGTAATTGAGCGTTTCGTAGGCATTGAACATGTTACTGATACTTCTGCTCTCTCACTTAAAGCGGCTATTGATGGGTTTTTTTTCAGACATGGATTAAGTATTTCTAAATTGCGAGGACAAGGCTATGATGGAGCAAGTAATATGAGAGGTGAGTTCAATGGTCTTAAAGCACTTATTTTAAAAGAGAATGAGAGTGCTTTTTATGTGCATTGTTTTGCTCATCAACTACAATTAGCTCTTGTAGCTGTGGCAAAAAATCATGCAGATATTACTGGTATTTTTTATTGGATTACTTATGTGGTGAATGTTATTGGATCTTCTGCTAAACGCCATGATATTCTTCGAGAAAAACAAGCAGCTAAGGTTTTTGAAGCATTAGAAAATAATGAGATTTCAAGTGGTCAGGGTTTAAATCAAGAAACTAGTCTTCAAAGAGCAAGTGATACACGTTGGGGTTCACATTACAATACTAGACTCCGAATGATTTCCATGTTCTCATATATTGTGGAAGTACTTGAGATGTTAACAGAGAATGGATCGAATCAAGAGCAAAAATATGAAGCAAAGATTTTATTGAATTCGATAGAAACATTTGATTTTATTTTTGGTTTGTATTTGATGAAAACAATACTGGGAGTCACAAATGAGTTATCACAAACATTACAGAAGAAAGATCAAGATATTGTGAATGCCATGAACTTGGTACAAACAAGTAAGGAACGACTTCAAACAATGAGAGATGATGGGTGAGATTCTTTCTAAATCAAGTTTCTTCTTTTTGTGTAAAGCATAGAATCAAAGTTGTTAACATGGATGATATGTTTATACCTCAAGGTAGATCAAGGCGTAAAACTCAAGAGATCAAAAATATACATCATTATCGAGTTGACTTATTTTGTGCTGTGATAGATATGCAACTTCAAGAGTTAAATAGTCGTTTTCCAGAGACGAATACTGAGTTACTTCTTTGTGTTGCATGTCTTAGTCCAATGGATCAATTTTATGCATTCGACAAACATAAGTTGATTCGGCTTGCTCATTTTTATCCAAGAGACTATTCTCCTATTAAGCTCTTGGCACTTGAAGATCAACTTGAGAATTATATTGCAGACATGCGCTCTAGTATTGAATTTTCAGAATTAAATGGTCTTACTGAACTAGCACAAAAAATGGTTGAGAAAAAAAAAGATAAGGTTTTTCCATTAGTGTACTTGCTCTTGACATTGGCATTACTACTACCAGTTGCAACTGCTACAGTAGAAAAAGTGTTTTCTGCTATGAATATTGTGAAGACTGACCTACGTAATCGAATGGGAGATGAGTGGTTGAATGATAGCTTGCTCGCATATGTGGAGAAAGATATTTTCAACACAATTGATAGAGAGACTATCATGCAACGATTTCAAAATATGAAGCCCCGTCGAGGAAAATTGTAACTTTGCATGGTTTGTGTATTTTTTATGTTATTTTTTTAATGTTGTTTTTCTTGTTTTTATTTCTTTTTGAGAGTAAGACAATTCATCTTGATTACATTTCTATTTGTTTTATATAAGCTAAATTTTATTATGTCATCATTAATTTTTTTTTTTATATATAATAATACTCATTTTATTTTGGTCTTAATTTTTCAATATTTTTATTACTTTGTTCAAGTGCCCCACCTAGTTAAAATTCCTGGGTCCGCCACTGTTTGAAACACTTTATTTTGTATTTGTAATACACTAATGGATTTTATTTTGTATTTGTAATATTGGAATGCTTGTTTTTTTAGTTTAATTTGTAATTTTTAGTCAAATAAGGAAATGGAGAAATGAGGGAACGAGGGAAATGGGGAAAATAGGGAATTGGGGTTGGGGATGGATATACCTTCCCACAAAATTCCTCATCCCCATTTTCCCATTAGGATGGTGGGGGATGGACATTGGGCGACTTGTATCTATCTCTATTCCCCAAATGTGTATCTCTAAAAGTAATGTTATGCTTCCCAAATTTTTTCCCAAATTTCTTCCTAAACGGTGTTGGCACGTGACGTGTCAACATCTTATAAATCATGAGATTATTTGAGTAATGTGATGTTGACACGTCACATGCCAATACCATTTGAGAAGCCTAGCATTACTCATTTCTTTAATATTTCACCCTTATCAAAATGTCCAAAAAAAAAAACAATATATATTTTTTGAATTGAAAGTGCTATATGCTATGATTTTGTTAATTAGTTTTTTTTCCTAGATTTTTTGAATACTAAACAAGTTTTATTATAAAAGAAATGTAATTGGAATATTGATTTTAGTTTACTTAAGCTTTTTTATCAATTAAATTTATCATTTAAAAATCTGGATTTATTTTTGTTATAATTAAATTTTAATATAATATTACGTAACGTAATATTTTTATCAGAAATTTAGATAACATTATCAATTGATAAACAGATAAAGTGGAGAAATGGAAATACTTGTACATAAATAAAAGTAAATATAAAAATAAAAATAAATCAAAGTGAAAAGAGAAAAAAAATTGAAATAATAAACATGTTATTGTTTGTTGTTTGCTAAAAAAAAAAATACTGTCTATTGAGACTTGAGATGTAAAAGAGAAAAAAGATAAGAGAAGATAGATGAAATTTAAATGAGGAGAGAGAATGAAATGAAATAGTAAAATTTAGGAGAGAGAAAAATACAAATATTAATAGAAAATAAGAAAGTGAATTAATGACCATTAAATTTGGACCAACTTTAATACCCTATGACCTATGTGCCCGCCAGTACTGAACACAGAAAATATTGATTTGAAGCAACCTTAGGGATGCTAGCTTATGCATCCTCCTTTAACCAGCCATGTCTGGTATGGTTTTTTCCTACTCCTTTGAAAGCTAATTTTAGCCCTCCAAAACCGTTTAAAAATCCCTCAAAACGACGATTAACCTACTCAAAACCTGTCTTTTTTAACCCCCATTCTCTCATAAATAAAGCTCGCCCTCGTCTTTTGGTTGTTTATGAGCTTCAGTCACTCCCACCAAAACATGATAGGTAGGCAGGGTAGTAACTCTTAAAGCAATAGCATATAAAGTGGGAAGCGAAAACAAGCGGAAGCTGGAGCTCTCGGGCAAGCAGCATGGGAAACTCTTACGATGTTTAATCAAGTTGTACGTTATTCGTCACATGAATGAATGCACACTCACTACTCCCTATAGTTATTTATCTATCTAGATATATACGAGATCTCCGGATTTGTGTTCCTTGGTTAGTAACTACTTACTTCCTCGGTAAATCCCTCCACTCACTGAATTATTCGGTTAGCCCTCCAAAACCTTTTCAAATCCCTCAAAACGACGATTAACCTGCTCAAAAACAGTCTTTTCTAACCCCAACAAAGTTTCAAACACCTAGAATCTAATAGACATAAAAGGTTGTCAAATTCTGTGTAAAAAAATGGGGCAATGGATCCTACCCCTATATATATATATACCCTCATATATATATATATATGGGGCAGGATCCATGGCCCCATTTTTTGACACATTTTTTGACACACTTTTGTGTCCATTGGATACTTATTATTTGGATGGACAAGATTAAATGTTTGTTATTCCTTTTCTCTCTCCTCATTCAATATTTTTAATTTCTCACCCATATTTATTCTTTTCTCTCTCCTAAATTTTATTATTTTATTCAAATCTTTTTTTTTTTCTTCTTTTCTTTTCACGTTATTTTTCCACCTTTTCTCTCTTCTATTTTTTTTTCCTTGGTCATTTATTTTCAAGTTTTTTTTCTCTGTAACTGTCATTTAACTTTTCATATATATATATATATATTCTTTTTTTCCCCTTTTTTAATTTCTTATTTCATTAGCTCCCTCCAACCATATAATTTTGCAAAGTTGAACAGTAGCATTATTTAACTTATATCGGTAATGTTAAAGTATTTGCAAAATTGAACAATAGCATCATACATTTTATTTTCTTTTTCGGTTTTGGAATAGGTTTACAAACAATTAGATGCAACAATTTTGGCATGAGTTTATGAAGGGATAATTTAATAGCCCTATGATTTAGGATACAAATCAATTCAAACAAGTACAAATAAGTAATTCTATAAAAACCTACAAACAAATAAAATTGGTAAAATAAAAACTAGAAACAGATAAATAAATAAAAAACTAATTAACAAAATTTTAACATACTGTAAACTACTATAAGTCTTTTCAATTCTTTTTTTTTTTTTTTTTTTTTCCGTCATTATGATAAAGATGTAAAATTAATTTCATGCTAATCCAAGGAAATAGGAAGGGAGAAGAAATAAAGAAGTTCACGATGGTGAAGTGAATAAATAAAAGAGAAAAAAAAAACATTAAGGAGGAAAGATTAAAAATAAATAAGGAAAGAGAATTATTAAAGTTGAGGAGAGAGGAGAGAGGAAACGATATATATATAAAAAAATTAATGGAAGAGAGAAGAAAAAATTATTAGTGTGTTAATCTTGTCCATCCAAATAACTAGCATCCAATGGACACAAAAGTGTGTCAAAAAATGTGTAAAAAAGTGGGGCCATGGATCCTGCCCCTATATATATATATATATCTAATTTTCTTAAATATGAAGGCATCAGAAAATGGAGAAACATAGGAAATTCAAGAAAAATAGTTATAGTATTCGAAAAATTCTCAAATTTTGTTCATATATATATATATATATATGTAGATTTCAATGAACTCATCATTCAAACAAAAATTCAGATCAAAATTCATTAAAATTGATGTATTTTCATTAAGTTCCTTACCGAAATTAAAATAAGAGATCCCTCATGATAGACTCAATATGTATATGTGTATATGTGTATATATATATATATTTGTGTGTGTGTGTGTGTGTGTGTTTGAGATATGCTATACGTATATATATACTAAATATAGTTATTCGTTTCAAAAAACAAAAAAAAAAAATTGATTTCCAAAAAACATCTAAAATAAATGAATGTTATCCTCTTATTTACTAAAATGTCACTCATTTGATTAAATTCGATGGAATGACCATTAATGTCACACTTTTCGTCAAAAATGGTCATTTTGATAGTGTGTCACTAAATTGATGGCCACCGGGATAATTATCCCTTTGTTTTATTTCTGATTATTTCAATGGGTCATATCTACAGAGAAGATGAATTAAAATCACAATAAAATGAGTTTTTAAAAATTAAAATCACAATAAAATGATTTTTTTTTATAGATAAAATAAAATAAATAGAGCACTTACTCAGATGAATTAAATAATTTTACATTCAAAATGAAATAAAAACAAGAAAAAATGTTAAAAAATAAATAATAACAAGAAAAACACATAAATAATGAAAAAAATTGAAAGAATAAATTACAATATAATTTTATAATAAGAGTTTATTTTTTATTTTGCATTTATAATGAATTTAATTTAAATTTATACAAAAATAATTTATTAATAAATATTACTAGACATGTTTTTAAAATTTTTATTCTTCAAATTATTGGTAAATTATTGATTTATTGATTCTAAATAAATTAAAACTATAAAAAAAAATACTAAGGATAAAAGAAAATAAATCATAATAATAAAGTGATTATTTTAATCTAATAAAGTAAAATTTGAGATTTTATGGTTTATTGATTGGACGTGTTAAGTATGTCAAAATAAAACTATTAAAAATAATAAAAATCTAAAATAATAATATATAATTTAATATAAAATAAGAAAATGAATTGTTTTGTTTTAAAAGAAATGAAAATTAATTTGAGAAATGAATTGAAAAAGATGATAAAATAAATAAGACATAAATTAAATTTTTTTTTAAAAAAGAACTAAGTACAGAGAAGAGCCACTACCAACTGTACTAGAGAAATTATGTTGTAATTATTGTTAGTGAATATGTAAAAATAAAGTATATAAAAAAATTATGGAAGGGCACGAGCTCTAACCGGTCTCCACGTGGGTCTGCTCTGTAGCAGATGCTTTTGCTGGTGTTGATCCACAACTTTTCTTTGCTTTGTGTGCAGAGTAGGACCCATAAGAGTGTCGCCAAGAAGATAGCAACTTAATCAGTGTTGTAGAGATTATGAAATTCGATGTCATCCATGTCGTCATAATATTCTCTACCATTGTTGATTATCCCACGTGATATCCATCATTTCATCTCATTCCTGTTTGTATACCTTTTTGTAAAACTCAACGAGTTGTGGGAATTTGGTGTCTGTTGGAATATTGTGACTGTGAGAATATATTTACGAGACGATCGAGGCAGTAGTTCAGGATGAGCCGGCCCAAACAAATCAAAAGTCGCCGGTGAAAATAAAAGCCCTCCAATGTCTGAGCTGTTTTTCTCTGGAGTTGTCAGTTGTCACAAGGCCATCCGGCCCTATGCCGGATGCTTTTGCATGTGCTGATCCACAACTTTTCTTTGCATTGTGAGCAAAGTAGGACCCATAAGAGTGTCGGCAAGAAGAATGCAACTTAACCAGTGTTGTAGAGATTATGATATTCGACGTCATATGCATCCATGTCGTATATGATATTCGATGTCATCCATGTTGTCATAATATTCTCTACCATTATTGATTATCCATTTATCCCACGTGATGGTGATACCCATCATTTCATCGCATTCCTGTTTGTATACCTTTTTGTAAAACTCAACGAGTTGTGTGAATTTGGTGTCTGAGAGGAAGGGTACTTGAGGAATATTGTGATTGTGAGAATATATTTACGAGATGAGGCAGTAGTTCAGGATGTCAAAGTCACCGGCGAGAATGAAAGCCCTCCAACGTCTGAGCTGTTTTTCTCTAGAGTTGTCACAAGGCCATAGGACTTCAGATTCATAAAGATGAGCCTACTTCTTGGCTTGAACAAGTATCTTCTGGGGTCTTAGAGCATCCCTAAAAGACTCTTCTATTTATACTCTTCAAATGTCTATTTGCTTACCTATATGGCAATTTGAGGAGTGAAAAAAGAAGAACTCTTCCAAAAGACTCTTCAATTAGAAATAAGTTTATATTATTTTAATGAAAGTGTTCAAATTCCCCACTCCACACTAAAAAATCTAATTGCCCTCCATTTTTTTCAAGTTAGAAATAATAACTTTCATGTTATTAATATGTTATTATTAAATATTCAATATTAGCCTCGTTTTAAAGATCTACATGAGACTTTTTTAGTGATATAATTTTTATGATGATATAATTTATAAATTAAAACTTATTATATATTAATTGAATTTAATTAAAAAGATAAATGATATAGATGTTAAATATTAATGATGATGTGATATGAAAAATAATATAATAATAATTGAAGAGGGAGAAGTTGCTCTTCAATATGGAAGAGTGAGAAGCAAAATCTTATTTGAAGAATCTCATTTGAAAAGTCTGTTGGAGGTATATATACTGACGTGGCTCGTTTGATTTTTATATATATCTTATTTGAAGAGTCTTTTGGAGACGCTCTTAGAGGAAATGATACGGTTAACAAAGGGGTGTGCCGTTGCTATATATAAAACATCGCTGTCTGGTCTGAATCATTGATGATGATTTATATGAGGAGTCCATAGTCAAGCATGTTGGAAAGTTGAATCAACTTTATATATTCCAAAATTCATGAACCATGAAAAGTTGAGCCTTTTCCCTTTTTTCTATGAACCTTGGGATCTGTGTTAATGCACTTATAAAGTTTAAAAGTAATTTGTTTTATTTCGATTATTTTAATTGGTCATCTGTAATACTACATGTTTAGCAATTATAAGTGTATTTTAGAATCACTTTCTCAACCCACAGGACAACATTTATTTCCCTGCATTAAACTTGAAGCCATTATAAATGATTTGCTTTTTCTATTTATTTACAAATCAAATCAATCACTAACTTCCTAAATTATCCTTTATTTATTTATTTATTTTTGTTATTTATTTACCGATTGCCATCTAATATCAAATTTTTTATTTTTATTTTTTTACAAAAAGAAATATATAATAATAACAAATAAATCATATCTTGTTTCTCATCTTCTAGTACTAAAAGACTATTTGAGTCTTCACTGTTGATGTGGGCAACAATAGCCCGACAATCAGTTCTAATAGCAAAATACTTACCATTGAGGAATAAACTGAAACTTTTGAGAGCATTAGTAACTGCAAGAACTTCTCAATCAATGCTAGTAAGATTTTCTGGTTTTACCTTGAAGAGTCCACTAGCATACCTGCAAAGTCTTTCAGTGGTCTTAGAGGCAAATTCGTCCTCTTTTGCGAAGAGAACTCCGCCCCATCCAATGAGACTGGCATCTGTCCCTATGATGAGATAATCACTTTCAAATAAAACAGGAAGTTTCTTACAGAGACTTTTGATCTATTGAACTAGTTTTATATCTTCACTATTGAAATGTCTTTGACCTGTTGCAGTTGTCTTTTTGAAGAGAGGACAAGCATTAATTTTGCTGAGATCTTTGAAATATGGCCTAAAATACTTTTTATGTTAATTGATTAATGAAAAGGCCTACAATATTTTTTTAAGGAGATATTTTATCACTTTCGTTGTCTCTTCTTCTGATTTTCAATGGATGTCCGTTACCTTTCCAACTAATTATTTCATTTTATCAAGAAATGAGTTTAGACGTACAGATTCTCTGTGAGTTCCTTGGTTATAAGTAATGAAAGAGTTTAAATTAGGGCTGGTACAGTACTTTCCTTTTAAATTAATACGTGTGTACTGTAATGAAATATATATATATATATACACTGACACACATACAAAGCTGGTCCTGAGATTTTTGGGGTCCGAGGCTGATGCAGCCATCAAAGATGATACGGCAAACAAAAGTTTAGATTTCATGGAGTGGAGGAATTGACTCGAGGTCAAAGGGTGAGGAAAGAAGGAAGCAAAGACTTGGCTTGGTCGGAATGGTCGAAACGGTCAGAACAGTCAAATTTCGGGGGTCTTTTCAGAGGGCAAACGAACTCAAAATTGACATTATAATATGTTTTTGGAAAGCCCAAGACGAGCCCTACAAATGTTATGAAGACTCCGTCTTCTATAAAGGGCTGCAGAATATCCAATTTCGGCCATCTAGATTATTGCGCGAAGACTTAAATTGGACGAGAACTGGATGCTGTGAGCTGGACGAGATGATCTGGGCTGATTTTCGTGGACCTCTACAGAGAGCATATGAGGTCGGATTGTCTATTATAATATGTTTCCAGAAAGCCCAAGACGAGCCCTACAAATGTTATGAAGACTCCGTCTTCTATAACGGGCCGTAACATATCCGAATTCGGCCATTAAGTTTCAGGCGCACCAAGACAGCTGTTTCGAGTTTTATGGTTTTTAATTGTTGTCATAATTCCGTACGTTTATTTTATTTCCTTTTAGTTTATATGTAATTAGGTTATTAATTATTTTATGATTTGATTTTAAATCAAATCCAATTTCCTTTTCTAGATAGGTTTTTAATGTTTTTGGATTCTTTTGATTTTTAGGAGATTTGATTTCTTTTCCATTTAGGATTCTTTCCCTTTTGTTTAGGATTTTCTTGTTAGTCAAGTTTTGCAATTCTATTTAAGTAGATTGTATTAGGGTTTGAAAGGTGGCTTTTGATTAATAAAATTCAGAGATGTTTCTCAACTATCCATTTACATTATCCTTCGTGCGCGAAGTCGATTATCGTATTTGAAGCCTAATATTCCGGTATTCGTGCGCGAATCAACGGAACGTTAGTAGGTTGTTTTCAATTTGTTTCTTGCAGGTTTTTCTCGACAGAGCTTCCGCTACATCAGAGGAGAACTATAGAAAATGAGGCCCTCGATACTATGTGTATTTTTACTTAATCATTTTCTTTTCTCTAGCAAATACTTGTAAAAATCAATATAATAACCTAAACTCAAGACTATAACACAACAAAATAGGAAATAAAAAGTTACCAAAATAATGTTTTTTATAAGAGAGTTTCTTTTGACAATCCAATTTTTTCTTTTTACACTTCTTTTCTAAAAACACTCCATTCTCAAAATTTAAATTTTATAAAATTCTAAAGACACTTCATTTTGTTACAAGAGTATCCTTTTTATCTTTTTTGAAGTAAATTATTAAAAAAAAAATTATCTCTCCTAAATCATTAGATTAATTATTACATATTAAATACTCTCTCCTAAATTTTTAATTACCATATTAAACTCTCTCTCCTCCAATAAATATTTCTAATTTTCTATCTCCATTATTTCTCAAGTAAGACTAACAGTTAAGGAAAAAAAAAAACTTACTAATAAGCTTGATTTTTTGGAACCATATTTATGTATATATTAAAAAAAAAATCGAAATATGAAAATATTTTTTGTTACTCTTGTAAGTATGTGCTTGCCTAGAGAACTTTAATTAATTCATTAGTCTTAGAAATTATGAGTTTAATCGAATCTAATTGAAACAATTCAAGCTTTCATATATCTTTTTTTTTTTTTTTTTATTGAAAACTGAATTTTTAATATATATATATATATATTACTGTTAGTAAAAAAGTAAAATATTAGTAAGTTTTTTTTTGCCTTAACTATTAATCAGAGATTGATAGAGAAAGTATGAAAATAATGATATTTTTATTTTTTTAATGGAGAGAGGTTAATCAGGAAAAAGTGTTTAATATGGTAATAACAGATTCAAGGAAGAGAGTTTAATGCATAATATTTAATCTAATGATCTATGAGAGAGAATTTTTTTTTTAATAATTTAATTAGTTTGGAGTGTCTTTAATTTTTTTTGTCTTGTTTAGTAATTTTAGTTTAGGTTAAAATTGTCATTAATGAAAAAATTCAATTTGGAGTGTGAATAGATAATTTGTGGATTGTAAGGAGAAGCTCTCTTTTTATAATTGCATTAAAGAATATATCATTTAAATCTTACTCGTCTTATATTTTTAACAGCAAAAGTACTAATTAAGCTTACATATAAAAAATGTTTTCAAAAAAGAAAAAAAAAGTGTATTGATTTAATTACCCTCTAATGACTTTCGAATTTTCGTATCAAGAGAGTTTTGAGAGTTTTTATTTATTTATTTTTTTGAGAAATAAAAGATGATTATTTATGATGAACACGAGTGTTGCTATGATTTAACCCACCACCACCCTTTATCCAATGTTATTGTTGTTGTAAGAATGATAAATGAGTTTCCATTAGTGTGCCTTTTAAAAAATAAAAATTATGTGTATGGTGAGTCATTTTTAAAGTCATTTATGGGTTGAGTTTCTATTGATAGACATTTAAAATATATATTATTTTAAAAATCATTATGGGCTTGTATTGTTTAAAATCTTATATGAATTATATTTTAAAATCAGTTTTTTTTAAACTATAATTTGGGGACCCTTTACAATCGGGGTTCTAGACGGTTGTCACACAGGCCGGGCTCCCCTAGGGCCGGGCCTACGCATACCATACAAGTCGCTTTTGATACTTTGAATGGAAAAATAACTCAGTTCGGTCCTCAAATGTCAAATAACAATCTGTTTCTATATGATATAAAATTTAAAAATATTGCCATTTCATTTTTTCCAAGCAAGACAGCCATGCATGTGTAGGCGTGTAGCGGTGTATTGCCCTGAGATCTCTTTCTTCTTTTGAGTAATAGTACTGTTGAAGGGCATGCAGCTGTACCACTCATTAAGTCTTTTGTCTCTTTTATTTTATTTGCCAGTGTTTATATTATAGAATAATATTAAGCATTCAACCTAAAATCCCATATTTTTTATCCTATCACATATGGCATGTGAGGTGTCAAATTATGACAATTCAAAAAATTAATATTATACAATTCAAAAAATTAATCCAAAATTTAACCGCAAATGATGTGGCAAGTGAGTTGTCATCACAATTCAAATCATAAGCTGATGTAATAAATTGACAAATCATCTGTCACATCATTTGGGTTAGTTGTTGGGCTAATATTTCAACTTCCTGTCACCATTTTATAATAATATTAATAATAAATAAGGGGAATTGCACAAACATCTTCCGAGGTTTGATAAAATTGTACAAATATAGCAGTTTTAATCATATATGCATAAACTTCCCTTAACATTTAAAAATTGTTGCATAAACATCCCATACCGTTAGATGGATCCGTTAGTCAATGGTCAAATATGTGAAAAATCTAAAATACCCTATATTTTTATTTTAAACAAAATAAAAAAATTTCAAAAATAAGATAAAAAAATATTTAAAAATATTTTAGAAAATATGAATGTATCTTAAATTTAAAAGTTAGAAAAAAAAATTCATCCTAAAAAAATAATTAATTTGTGCAATTCCCCCTTGATTTTAAATAAATTTAAAATTTAAAATTTATTAATTATTAAATTGTTTAAAAAACTATTTTTTTTATTTGTAAAGATGAATTTTTTTTCTCCAGATTTCAGATTTAAGATACATTCATGTTATCTAAAATATTTTTAAAAATATTTTTTTTATCTTATTTTTTAGTTTATTTAAAAAATAAATGAAGGTTATTTTAGATTTTTTACACTTTTGACCATTGACTAACGGATTCATCTAATGGCAGGGGATGTTTGTGCAACAATTTTCAAATGTTGAGGGAAGTTTGTGTGTATATAGCCAAAACTGCCATATATGTACAATTTCATCGAACATCGAAGGATGTTTGTACAATTCCCCCTAATAAATATGTAAATATAATAAGTTTAAAAGAAAAGTTGAGACAATCAAGAATGAGAAAGTTTTACCTTAAATAGTAGTAACTCATGTTGCATTTCTAGAGCTATACTGACACTAAAGATTGATTTGGATGCTTAGCAACCATATGTAACAATGTATTCTTATCGACATTCACGTATGTAGCTATCTACTCCTTAACATGGCCTAACTCATTTATTAGATTGAATAAGATGGTTTGACGGTGTAAAATTACAATGTGAAATATGGTTCGCTTATTTTCATTCAATTCAAAAATCAAATCAGGATAAAACTAATGAGCCCTTTCAAGAATGGGAAGTTCACCATTTTAGCTGCATCGAACAATGAATTTAAAAGATGTCTGATTAGTTCTTTAATATCCACGTCCCGTGGATATTTTGCTTTAAACAAAAGATCTCCAACAAAAAAATAGCATTCCAATGTTGGGCTGCATATATACACGAGTACAGTAGGAAGTTATAACTTACAAAGTCACAATAATAAGAACAAGAACAACATAAAATGTGAATTTTGGACAATTTCTTTAATCTCTACTGTATTAAGACTAATACTAGACACTAAAAATTTATAACAAATATCTGGTCACCAATAATATGGTAAGTGGTTCGTAACTATTGTGGTAACAAAAATGGTCAATTGGGCCCAATGTTTAATGCCCAAATCATTTATGATAGAAATCTGTCTAAGCCCACGAATAAACGGGTCGACCTAAAACTTATGCTAGTTAAAGATTTGGCCGTTTAAAACCAAGTCAAATGGATAGTTACAATTGGGAGATAACGTCTGATTTGAAAAGGGATTCTTGGAGAGAATCCCTCCCACAATCAAAACCTGATTAAGTAAACGTTAGAAGAGGATGTTGGCATAAAAATAAACCCCGTTTGGCTACAGAAGGGCTCTCGAAAAAATCCTAACTAAGAACAAGCTTACTAGCGTCTTGAAATTCTACTTACAAACATTCTGGTCACCGGAACCAAGTCTGATTCTCAATCACGACTCAAGTGAAACATACGCTCAGCCCAAGCGCACCTAAGGCTAAGAATCCGACACCTATTTTTATTGTTCTTCATCTTCGTTTTTTTTTTTTTATATGTTCTCAATTCTTTTGTAGGCTCTGTAAGAAGACAACATGTGTCGTTCGATAAACTAACCCTTGTGCAGGTTTATAGAGAAGACGACATCCCCTATTCGACAAGTTCGACCAAGTTGCCTTGGGCCTAAATACAAATCCGACCTGATCAACATTAACCGTAGAATGACCCCCTACAGTTTGGTGCCCACCGTGGGGCCCATCGCAACTTTACAAACGAGCTAGTCGAATTAGTTACACTTCTTCTCAACATGTCTGGGGATGGAAACACACCAATCGTTGAAGAGCAGATAGTTGCATTGATTGCCCAGATGGCCGCTAACGCCAAAAAATTACGGACATTGGAAGTAGAAAATGTAGCGATCCGGGCGACAAATGGTGAGCTATGAGCCATGATCGACAGAGTACCCAAAAACATGGCACTAGAGCACCCAATTCAAGCACTGAACGACGAACAAGCAGTTGATAGGTTATCCCGATCGCGCTTACGGACCTCGTAAGGCCAAATTTGAATCCGGCTGTCGAACGAAATCAACCTATGACCTTGACAGCCCGTGTCGAGATCGACCTAAACAACCTGCCCAACTGGCATGAATGCCACATGAGCAGAATCAGGCCATGGATCTACAACCTGAAAACGTCCTCAAAACACGTGTCACTCCGGTCGACACCAGAGTTGGTAAAATCTAGCCCTGGTTTACATTTATTTGCCGACCGTGAACTTTCTCGCAGATTCGTTGAAATAGAAGCCCTTATCTAAAGGATTCTAGGAGTCCCAACATCAATCAAGAAAGGTACGGCGAACAGCTTCGCCAACTCACCGTTTGTTGACGTAATTGCCCTTGTCGAGATGCCCAGAAAATTCAGCTTCCCAAACATGAAGCAATATGAAGGCACAATAGATCCAGACGATCGCATAGCACAGTACAAACAGAGAATGTTTACTGCGGGAATCCCATGCGACCTTAGAACGTAGAATGACCCCCTACAACTATCATTATCATTCACAACATGATTCTATAATTTAAATGATAATTACAAATCACTTATTACTTCAAAAACTTTCTTTAAATTGAAAAAATTAGTTAAAAAATTCCTCCAAAAAGTTGGCTATTTTTTTTTTAGCAAACTTTAACCATCAAAGAGACCACTTAGGCGAAATTCACGATAAATAAAATATGCAGTAAATTTGGTTAGATAGAGATTATAAAAATGAAAATCTAAGTCATGATACGATAAGTTTATCTGTTTTTAATGTATATTATATTATAAGAGAGAAAAGTACTTTGACTCGATCGCTTTCAATTGCATCCGACATAAGATTGAGACCATATATAAGATAGTCCAACCCCATGTACATTCTTGTGCATCAAACTCATTATATACTTTGGATGTGTAGAGGTTTTAAATAATCACAAGAGATACAGATAGAGAGTATATATTATTAATACTAACAGAATATAGATGGAGGTTTTCAGGCCAACACATGCAAGACGGTGTCACCATCTGTCACGGGTCACAGCTAGCTCTTTGTGGGATATCTGTGCAATACACTCAAATACTTAGGAACAAATTTTTAAAAGCATGTTACATTACATATTTATGCGGGCAATAAGAAACATCTAATTGATTATTTTGAACTACAAATTACATAATTCTAACATTTTCGTAAGCACATACACACAAAGAAAATTAGAAAAAATATCATTGGATGGTCCAATTCAACTTGACAAACAGTGGTTGTCCAATTCAAAAAAATAAAAATAAAATAGGTTTTGTATTTTTATCGGCTTCCAAAAATTTTATTGTCTTGTCAAACTTATTCATTGAAGTCACGAAAATACTCTTTATTAAATATTTAGGAATCGATAAATTTAAAATTTCATATATTTTTATGGGTATATATTTAAAATAAAATAAAATTCATACATATTAGGGAAATTATTATTCTCCCTCCGTAGTTTTCCGTATTCTTTAGTCTCCCCCTCTAGTTTCAAAATTCTCCAATTTCCCCCCTCCCATGCCTATTTTTATATGGTGAGATTGGTTGTATTTGTACATGGGAGAGGGGAAATTGAAGAATTTTAAAACTAGAGGGGGGAGACTAGAGAATATTACAAACTACAGGGGAGAGAATAATAATTTCCCTACATTTTATATACTATCGTTTACAGTGCAATGATATATGTACGTACCATACAAGTCAGTAAGACTTTGGAAAAATATACGAGCTTGTTCCTCTGCTGTCAAATCTTTGGTGTAACAATACAAAAAAAAATCTGCCATATCAAATTTTCCAAGCCCAACAGCCGTGTTGAACGGCGTCATATTCCAAGAATCTCTGATTGTCGCTAAATCTGGATTCCTAACAAACATGGCCTGAGCAAGTTCCATATTCCAAGAAGCAGATTCATCTATTCCTAGCAATTGGACTGTTGTATGTGCAGGAGCTTCTGGATCAGCGGCTGAACCGGCGGCTATAGGCTTCATTTTTCCTGCCTAGAAATTTTTTTTTTGAATGGTAGGAGAAGAGTCTTGTAAGAGATATGATACTAAAAAAAAAAAAAATTGAACCGGCAGCGGCAATTGATCACTTTAATATCAATTCGGGTCACTTTAATACTTAATAGAGACATGATATTAAATTGAGCGTCTCAATTGCCACCCAACATACTCTCTGCCCCCAATTTTTCATTACACCCATTTTTAAAATTCAAAAATTTAAATTATTACTTTATACACCCATAATTTCTCTCACCAAACTTCCGTTTACTAATTTATGATTATGGAAATTAGTTGTGGATGTCTTATTGTTCATTAGAAATTGAGTACCAGTAGTAGTTAATTATTGAAACTATCAAGTTAATAAAGCTATAAGCAATGGCGGAGCCCAAATCATCAATAGGATGTTATTTAAAGAGAGTTGGTTTTATATATGTTGAGGTTCATATTTCATGAACAATGACTTAAGTACTCATTTAATAAGATGAAGACAGTTTCCTCCATGGATTTGCTTCTTAATCAGCGGTGTTTACCAAGTCAATTTTCTTCTTCTAAGTTCTAACTTGCCCTTATCTCTTCATGAATAATATGATTTACACCTGTTGAAAATTTGAAAAAATAAAAAATAAAAAATTGAGTCCATGAAAATACCATTTTAAAATAACATACATAAAAACCATTTTGAAAAATACATCAATAACATAAAAATAAAATACCATGAAAATCCATAAAAACCATCAATAAATACCATAAAAACATAAACCAAGTTCTGATACCTCTGCTGAGATATCAGCCATCCATATTCTGATACTTTTGCTAAAGATATCAGACCATAAAACATGGTTGCTTTCTCTAGACATTCTCGCCATGGCTGCTGCCTCTTTGGGTCAGTCTTATCAAGGGTGATGCCTCTATTGGAAAGTCTCACCATAATCCACCCATAAAACATCAATAAAAATGAGTGTAAAAACATCCATAAAAACATTTATAAACATAAACATGAAATGAAAACATAAGAAAACATTTTCTGAAAATTTTCTTTTATTTAACCTGAAAGTTTTTGTATTTCAGAATAATTCCAGTGTTACAAAACTTGTTTATTTATATAGAACAAAGGGAACCCTAGAAACCCTATTAATGATAACATAATAAAGATGTACAAGATAACAATACATGCAAGAATGTAGGAGAAATATAATCTAGGCTGGCAGAGGTTGTATCGTAACACTCCCCCTCAAATTGGACGGCCGCAGACGAACAAGTTTGCATGTCAGTTGTGTGTGACGGCGTTTGTGAAGACCCTTGGTGAGAAGGTCAGCAAGCTGATCATCAGAGGAAACAAAAGAGACACGATGAGGAAACAAGAGCAACCTTTTCACGAACAAAGTGGTAGTCCAATTCTATGTGACGAGTGCGCGCATGATGAACCGGGTTTGCAGCAAGATAGGTGGCACTGATGTTATCACAGTAGAGCAAGGTGGGAAAGGAAACAGGACAACCAAGTTCATGAAGAAGAAAACTAACCCGCACAGTTTCGGCACAAGCATGAGCCAATGATCGATATTCTGACTCAGTGCTTGAGCGAGCAATAGTTGGTTGCTTTTTAGAACACCATGAGATAAGATTTGAACCCAAGAAAATGAGGTAGCCAGTGGCGGAGCGACGAGTGTCAGGACATCCAACCCAATCCGCATCAGAGAAAGCTTGTATTTTCAGCGGCGTAGGAGAGGAGTGAATAAAAATGCCGTGATCAATTGATTCCTTGAGGTAGCGAAGAATACACTTAACGGCCACTAAATGAGGTTGGCGCGGGGCGCTAAGGAACTGAGCTACAGTGCTGACTGCGAAGGCAATATCAGGACGAGTCAAGGTCAGGTACTGTAAAGAGCCAACCAAGTGCCTATACTCGGTTGTGTTGACAAGAAGTTCACCTTCATCAGTTGAGAGTTTCACGGCTGCAGCAATAGGAGTGGAGTAGGGCTTGCATTCCGTCATGGAGTGGCGGTGAAGAAGATCCAATGTGTATTTGACTTGTGAAATATGCAAACCGTTTGAAAAAGAATTAACTTCAAGGCCGAGGAAGTACCGCAAGGATCCCAAATCCTTCACATCGAATTCACTGCCAAGCTGGTCGACAAAATGAGTGAGAAATGCAGTATGGCTGCTGATTGCTTCATTTATATACAAAGTGTAGCCCCATTTCCGTATCATTTTGAGTTCGGTTCTCAGGAAAAACCGAGTGTTTAATGGTTTGATTGAGGTTTTTACAGAAATTTTGATAGCAGGGGTGTTTTTATTATAAAGGTAAAATCTGAGGGCCAAATGTGCAATTTTGGAAAGTTTGGGGTTTTGGGCATCGGAGCGCCGCAGTTGAAGTGCCGCGGCTTCGCCGCGGTCGACGACGGTAGCGACAGAAACCTTTTCAAAGCGCCGCGGTTGAAGTGCCGCGGCTTCACCGCGGTATAAGACGGTAGAGACAGAAACCTCTTCAAAGCGCCGCGGCTTCGCCGCGGTCTGGCAACAGCGGCAACCCGCCAACTCATCTTCTAGAAGAAAATTTGCCCCCTTTTTGCCCTATTTTTGGCTCCCTTATAAATACCTCTCTTTGGTATTTTCAAAGGGAGAGAGGAGACACAAAAAGAAAAGAAAATACTCTCCAAAGAAAAGGAACTCTCCTACTCCTCCAAGACTCCATCTTTCCTAAATTCCTACACAATCCAAGAGACACTTGACACCAATCTATGATCTTTTCTTGTTCTTGGGAGAAAGAAAATTGAAGGAGCTTGAAAAAGGAGAGGAGCAAAAGGAAGAAGAGGAAGCTCTCCATTATAGTTTTCTCTAACTTTTTCTCTTTTATCCTTTGTTATAGCCATGTATTTATTTGAGATTATTTGTTGTATGACTATTAGTTGTAATATGAGCTAAACTTTCATTGTTAGGATTTGATGAAACCCCACCTTTGACTATATACATTTAAATGAATTGATTCTTGTTTATCCCCTATGTGCAAGATTGTTGTTTGTATGGGTATTTTAATGTACTTAATGCTTTTCAATTGTTTGATCTCCTTTTGAATGAATTTTTGTGGTGTGTTATGTACTGACCGGAGACGCATGCCACGTGCTCGATAAAATGCCCTCTATGCATGTCTAGAAAAGTAGACCTACTTAGGCTAGCGTATAGGATTCCATAATGTGCCAAGGTTCTTAATGAAATCATTCATATATTCCGAGTAATCGAGAGATAGGCTTGGGTATGATTTTTGGTGCGATCTATTCTACTTGACCAAGATTGTAGGTTAATATTAGGGTGCATGAGTCTATGAATTACATGAGCATGTTTTGGGTGAATAATTGAGTCTAGAACGGAAATCGACATAGGGTGGGGTGTAGTCAAATCCTAGCATATTTCTCTCTATTATTACACTTGTGTTTATTTTCGTGTTATTTCTTTTTCGCAATAGCATTTAGTTTTATTTTAGTTTTATTTTAGTTTAGTTTAGTTTAATTTACTTAATTGGAAAACCAACCTTTTTGATTGTTTGAATAGCAAATAGGCTAATCAATTTCGGTAATCGGTCACTCGATCCCTGTGGGAACGAACTTTACTTACTATTTTGCTACTCTCCGACCTCGTCCTATTTCGAGTGTCACTTGAGTGATAGCCAGCTGCCAGTTAGGATAATATCATCAACATATAGTAATAAAAAAAGAGTATGATTTTCCCGTCGATAGATGAAGAGAGACGAATCAGCTTTGCTTTGAGTGAAACCAAAACGAAGCAAGAACGAGCTAAAACGACTAAACCATGCTCGAGGAGCCTGTTTTAATCCATATAGAGCTTTTTGGAGCTTGCAAACATGATGTGGACGCTGCGGATCCACAAAACCAGGTGGTTGAGTCATAAAGACATCTTCACGGAGAATGCCATTTAGGAAGGCGTTTTTAATGTCCAACTGACGAAGAGGCCAAGAATTCGTGATGGCAAGACATAGAACTGTGCGAATTGTGGCAAGCTTGACAACAGGGCTGAATGTTTCGTCATAATCAAGACCAGGCTGCTGGTGAAACCCTTTGGCGACGAGTCGAGCCTTGTAACGTTCTATAGTGTCGTCTGAATGGCGCTTGATTCGAAAAACCCATTTGCACCCCACCGTATTATGAGATGGAGAATGCGGAACCAGAGTCCAAGTGTCGTTCTTGACAATAGCATTAACGGTAATACCTCTGTCTTGCTTGGTAATGGGGCCTCACTTCCCATTGCCAACACTGGTAACATTCCTGTGTCTCTAGGCTCCCGAAATTTTTCTCTCAAAAATGTTTTTCATGTTCCATCTCTAAATAAAAATTTACTGTCTGTTGCACGTTTCACAAAGGATAATTCTGTTAGTTTTACCTTTACTCCTTCTGGTTATATTATCTCTGATACCATGAAAGTTTTTGTATTTCAGAATAATTCCAGTGTTACAAAACTTGTCTATTTATACAGAACAAAGGGAACCCTAGAAACCCTATTAATGATAACATAATAAAGATGTACAAGATAACAATACATGCAAGAATGTAGGAGAAATATAATCTAGGCTGGCAGAGGTTGTATCGTAACATAACCATAATCCATACATCCCATGCCATCTCTTTGTATGGCTCTTACATTTACAATGCCCGAAGGGGGGTTTATATAGAAAATATAGAGGAATTTGCTACCATTAGATCGCACAGTACCTCAGTCATCCAACGGATGAGGTGCTACAATAAACTGACACTCTGCCAGATATTCTCCATTACAATAAATGATCGGCCCATTCACCGAAAATACCATTATTTTAAAGACAATTCTAGAAGTCTTTAGACTTCTCTAGCAATCTTTAAGTAACTAAATAGTTACAAACAAATCAAATGAAACTAAACCATAATTAAACAACAACTATCCATAAACCATGCCATAACTCAACCATGATTAAACCATAAACCATAAGCCATAAACCATAGTTAAGCCATGAACCATCCATGAGCCATACCATGAGCCATCCATAATTAATCCATAACCATAAAGTATTTAATTAAGAAAAGTTTCAGATTTCCAATAACACCGTTTTCCTCTAATATTTTTTTCTTAACAAGTCAGCTGGAGGCATTTTTGAAAACATAAACAACTTGGAAAAAGTTTGCTCAATTGTGCAGAAAGCCAAGCTATCGGAGAGATAACACTTGCGTCTCTGATTTCCTTATGTCATGTTTAGATGCAGGTATTAAAACCGTATGCTTTGAAATGATAAAATGACTTAGTAAAAGGTTTATCATGTCTGCATAAAGCCAAGCTATCAGACAGAGATCTGATGTCTCTGATTTCCTTGTGTCATGTTTTTATAAACTTGAAAAAGGAGGTTTTTGTTTGATCTTCCATGATTCTGGATGGTGGAACCTACTCTTTGCCAACTTGCATATGCTCCAAGTTGAATTTGATTTCTATCTCCTTTGGTAGCACGTCCTTTTTAGGATGCATAGAGTTTATGCAGGATAATTACCTCAAATTTAAGCAAATATACTGTCCTCGAAGTATCATGTACCATTCTTATGCTAGTTGAACCTTAGTAGAAGTTGTAATTGTTTATGTATATAATTTTATCTGCTGTTGTCAGTCTCTAAGTGCCACATTAACGTCAAATAGCATCTCAATATCTCTTATCTGATTGGTCTTTATTTCTTGATGGCAACTGTGTCTGAGCTTCTGTTTAATAAATAGTAAATCTTAAAATTTAGTGTTAAAAGCTGGAAAACCATTACACTGCAAGACTTTTACTTCAAAATCATCCATAAACAGTAACCCGTCAATCAATATCACAAAATTTTCAACCAACAAATAAAATTTATCAAAATCAGCAACCCATATTAGAAAAAAAAAAAACAGAATTACTACCCCGCTCTCGTCTTCCAAAACCCCATCAAGAAGCAACTGAAATTGCAGCAGATTCTGTCTCTGACCCTGCGTTTTTTCTCTTCAAGCATCGAAACGGACAGTACCCAGAATACCCAACTCACCTAAGTTGAGCTGCTTCGGTACCTTGAAGCTTCACTGGGTTACTGTTTCAACACGAACCCAGTTTGTCCCTCTCCAACCCCTTTGATAATTGTGATAAGCGGACCAAGTGGGGTTGGCAAAGATGCTGTTATAAAGAAACTGAGAGAGTCCATAGAATCGATCCATTTTGTGGTGACTGCTTGATGCAGTAAAGATGTTACTTTCAATTTAAATCAAAGTTCGTTCACTGCTGGGATTGGTGATTCAATAGGTTGAAAACTAATTAGTATAGGAAAAATCTACTCTAGATGCGTGAAAAATAAATTGCATAATGTTTTGGGTTTGGAAAATGATTTGGTTGCTTGAAAATGCTTAAAAATGTAAACTTGTAACATAAAAAATGCAAACTTGAAATTAAAGATGAAAACTTGAGAAATAAAAATGTAATCTTGCAACTAAAAACTAAACTAAACATAAGAATGAACACACAAGAAGTGAATGATATGGAGAAAGCACTAGGAAATCAATGCAACCTTCTTAAACCACTCAATGTTCTCACTTAGTCTCATTAAGCACTTCAATCCAATTTTATGGTTTGTTTTAAGATAAATCCATTAAGTTCTAGGTTTTTCCATTACCCACACATGATCATGTAATAGACAATGGTCAATCCCTCTATTTACCCTTAAAACTCTAAGCCAAGTTGGTCTAGCATGGTCATGCATAAACCAACACTCCCAATTACTAAGCTTGTGAGAGAATTAGATAGGATGGTCACCCACATCTACTTTCAACACCTTAAATAAACCAATTCTTAAACTCATATCCTTTGTGGTCACAATAAAACATGAGGAGAGAAATTAGAGCAATTGATTCAATAATTGAGACTAAAATCGAATTGAATTAGATAATAGACTAATTAATTACATAGAGTAGTCCAATGTGGTTATATTAATCCCCTAGCTAAGAAATTAGTTACACATCAATGGAAAAAGAAAGAAGGGAAAAGTGTAGAGAAGACCCATAAAATCCATGTGAGCTCTCCCTTGTTTTTTGAGTTCCTTCCTCTCCTTCCTTGGATAAGCTTCCAAAAATGGATGGAAATGGGTGTGTGAAAGGAAATATGTGAAGGGAATGATGGAAGAATGTAAAAAGGTTGAAACTTGGGTGATTTTTGGACGAGAGAAGATGATGGAAGGTGAAAGGATTTGGGTGAGGTGATTTTTGGATCTAGGGTTAGAAATGTGATGGGTGTTTTTTTTAGAACAAAGAAAATAGGATATATATATAGTGGGTGCCAAAAATTGGGTCTGAAATTCGTCATTTGCTGAGCTGGCACGGGAGGTCGCCACCAAGTTGGCTATTGATGGTGACCAGCATGATAGCGAACATCTCTGCCCCTTTTGCACAAAAAGGTCGCCATCAAGTTGGCTATGTGTGGCGACCACCTAGGTGGCGAACATCTCTATCCTTTTTGATGCTGAGGAGGTCGCTACTAAGTTGGCTATTAATAGCGAACTTGATGGCGACCTCCATCTGAAAAATTACAATTCGGACCCCTCAACTCTTCTCTAATCACAGGATCTTTAATATATTCTCTATATCTTCACTTTGACCCTTGATTCTCTAAAATTATTCTAATGCCCCTAAACTCCAAAAATACCTGAAACACTTATTTTATCATATTAAATACCCGGTTTTACCCAAGGAACAAGTACAAGAAGTAGGAATTGGGGACCTAAAAATAGATATAAAAACAATACGATCAAATACCCCCAAACCTATCTTTTGCTCGTCCTCGAGCAAAACTAAAAACGAAAAGCAAAAACAAAAGACACGACAAAATGACTCTATCTAAAAATTTCCTAGACACCAATAAAGAATTCAAATGGCCGCATGTCCAATCGTTGATGAGATACAATGAAGTTTGATAGAGAGAAGTAGACTCATGCAAAATGTTCAAAAGCAACTTGAAGGCATTCCAAGGGAACTCGCACAATCACGAATCCCACACCTAAAAGTGCTCACATATTAGAAACTACTCACTCTCACACCTTGAACGTAATTCGCTTCGACTCTAGGCCTTACATGGATTCTTTTTTCTTTTCTTTTTTTTTCCGCTCGTAGTCCTAAGTTCACACTCATGTAAGGTATGCAAAGATAGAGTTTATGCATAGAAATCTAATGCATTGCATACAATTTAACAATGAAAGACCACTAATATCTTCATGAATTAGCCTAGGAAAGAATCAAATGCCATGGACGTGGAAAGATCATGTTTCAACAAACATTCCCAATCTAGATTTCTTTGAAGATTAAATAGGTCTTTTCCTAGGTTGTAATGTGGCCATTGGGTGCGATATGGTGAAAGAAAGAATAGGAATGGAACTCAAATGTCACCAATCATGCTAAAACTCAATATATAACACCCTTACTTTAGCTCTATTTGCTTGCTATCTTTAAACACTAGCATCTAGGCATTACTTTACATTATACTTGTGCTTTCACATTTGCACTCCAATTTCCTTGAGCACATTTACGTTTAATTCTTCAAGATTTTTTTTTATTCTTTCTTTTCTTTCACAATTTTGCTTTTGGCATTTTTAAGCTCATAAGTGCTCATTTTTAGCACTTTTACATTTTTGAGCCTTTGCTAGCACATTACACTCTTTTGCCTAAGTACACGCTTTTTGACATATTAGAGCTATTCCTTTCAAGACCACAACCACACATCCTAACATAATTGGCAACAAGGGTAGGCATGTGTTTAGGCTTGTGGTTATATGGTTATATTGTGGTTCCAAATGAAAGGTAAGTGTTTGGCCTCAAAGTTGGCAATGGAGCACACATTAGGGACATGGATAAGTGTTTAGGCTAAATATGGTAGTTAATGCACACACATTGCCTAAGATCATCTAAACAAATCCATCTATCAAGGGAATGTAAGTGTCCATCAAGCAATCCACAATTATGATGCAATGTCCTATGGCACATGATGCACATGACGAGAAAAGTGTTTAAGAATAGAGCAATGATAACACTCAAAATGCGTTCTTTAAGGCTTGTGTTTGTGAACTTACTAGGTAATCTCCACTATTAGAACAAGGTGCTTGAGCACCGAGTCCCTTCAACTTAAGCACAAAAAGGATGGGACTAGCTCATGAAAGTGCAAGAGAGACCCTAGAGTGACAACAAGCTACTAATAAGCTCATCAAGCATAAATAAACTCGCCACAAGCACACGCTCAAGGCATCACACCCAAGCTAGTTAAAGCTCGAAAATTTGGCCATGCGATAATTTTGAAAAATTTGACACCAAAAAGACTCAAGACTCAAAAAGACGACTCACAAAGGCATCCATATCCCCAAACCAAAACTCAACATTATCCCCAATGTTGGAAACAAGAGAGTCCAGCCCAATGGCACACATCTAACATGACACAAAACACAAAAAACACAATACGAAAGACCATCTCACGTGGAGGATAAAATTCCAAAAAACTGGTGACTTTTGAAATTGACTTATGTCCGCTCTTCAGTGCATATTTTCAAAACTACTCAATAAAAATTTCTTAGATTTTGGCACATGAAAATATACATGTAAATGCACACTTTTCATTTAAAAACCATTTCAAAATTCAAATTGGAAAAAGGTGTAAACGGACATCAAAGACGGTTCACGTGCAGTTTTGTCAAAACAGGGCATCGCCCATGACCTTTGGTCAAAGAAACGTTCATATCTTTTGAACCTCTGCCCAGAATTTTAGGTCCTTTATATCGTTGGAACCATATCGAAAAATTGAAGAACATAGGGTGGATGAAATAATTTATTTCCTCACCAAAACATACAGTTTAAATGAAACATTTAGCCTCAAAATTTTCAAAACAGGGGACTTTCGCAAAGGTTAAAGAAAAAATTGAAAAAGTAAAATGAAAAATTGACTCAAATAATGAATCCACACCCCCAAACCTAATCTAAATATTGTCTTCAATTTTTATATGACATGAGATGCATGGACAATGAATAAACAAAGCATGGGAGGCAAGAACTCAAAACATCCTAGGCACTAAACACAACACAAAAATACGCACACTTATTCTAAACAAAAATGTAAAAACAAAATAAAAACTAAGAAAGGAGTGTACCTAGGTGGGTTGCCTCTCTCCAAGCGCACGATTTAATGTCTAGGCAAGACGGTTGATGAGAGCACTATGGCTCTTTAAGCGCCAAAACTTCGTTCTCCACTTGATTTAAAGCTTTTGTCAACTATGCACGGCTCTCTCTCTTTTTATGAGCTCTTTCGGCTTGCTTGTCCCTCAAAGACTTGCAAGTTGCCGGTGTTTCAATTCGAGAGAATAAGAACCTAGCTTCATCAACATGAGCTACAAAAACTAGCTTAGAACCAATAAACTTGCAAAATATTCAAATTATTTACAACCCCAAAATGTTCAAATTATGCAAAAACTAAAATTTGGCTCCATGAGCCATGTTCCGAAATGTATGCACATGTAGTCATTACTCCAAAAATGCTTCCTTTAGAAGACATATCAACCTTCACAAGCACAAAACACATTAGCAAGTTCAGACAATCAATGGTGGATTTACTCCACTAGTACTACCACCATTCATATCAAGAAGTTTCGGACATTCTTTCATATCAAAAGTTTTCTTTTCATAAAAAATAGCCTCTTTTAATTGGTCAAGTTTGTCCTTTCGGACCCAAACTTGCCGAATTCTCTTTGGCTTCCCTATAGCCATGCTTTGTTTCTTTTTGCAAACTTCAATAAATTTAGCACAATGGGCTATTTTATGACCCATAGTATTGCAAAAATAACATTTGTAAGGAAAATAAGAAGGACTACCTTTTGTCTTGTTCACTTTTGCATTTGGAGGGCTTGAATTCCCTTTGATGGTGTTGACCTTCAAAGTTTCTTCCTTCTTGCTTGCCTCCTTGGTCAACATTTCAATTGTTTGCTCTGCTCTTTCAAGCTCCACCAAGCAATCGCATTGCTTGACCTTTGCTACCTTTAGAGCAATCTCTTTTCTACTTGATTCCTCATTGACGGAATCAATCGTCTTGTCTTTCTGCTCCACTTGCCATTGCAATTTTCTTGTCTTTCGGGCAAAGTCTTCCTCTTGCTCTTCTACTAGTCTTGCAAGATCTTCCACCCTCTTGTTTGCCTCATCCCTTTCCTTTCTAAGGGCTTCCACTTCCTTCAACAAGTTGGCATTTTCACTCTTTAGCTCATTAATTTCCGAGGATGATTGTTTGTCACATGTCTCTCCAACTTGACCACTTTCCTCACATTTTTCTTCAAAAAGTGCCAAGATCTCATCTAGATACTCATTTGCATTCTTAGAGTAGTCTTATGATGGAAGTGTATCCACGGCAAAACAATCAACTGAGCTAATGTCCTTTAAATCTGACTTGAAGACCTTAAATTCTACCGTTTCATCCAAGACGGTCATGGAAAGCTTCCCTTCATGTACATCAATGATCGTCCTTGCCGTCTTCATGAATGGTCTACCTAAAAGGATAGGTCTCATATTCGTCTCCCTACTTACATCATCCATGTCTAAAACCATAAAATCTGCCGGAATGATAATCTTGTCAACTTGTACCAACACGTCCTTTACAATCCCTCTAGGATATCTCATTGAACCATCAACTAAGAGGAGTGACATTGTGGTGGGCTTGAGCTCGTTCAACTCTAGTAGCTTGTAAATGGAGAAAGGCATCAAATTGATGCTAGCCCCTAGATCCAACATTGCTCTTTCAAGCTTGGTACCCCCGACCGTGATGTTGATACAAAAACTCCCCGGATTTTTGAGTTTGGGTGGAAGCTCTTTTTACAACATGACACTCGCACTCCCCGCCATATACTCTTGGTGATTTGGCCCAAACTTTTGCCGGTTGGTGTGGAGATTCTTGAAGAACTTTGCATACGTCGGCATTTTTTCTATCATATCAAGCAAGGGAATGTTGACATTTACCTTCGAAAGGATGTCAAAGATGTCTTTAAACGACTTGCTTAGCTTGTCCCTTGCTACCCTCCCCAGATATGGAACCAGTGGTATGTAGGGGTTGGGTGACTTGTGTAGAACGGAGGTATTCTTCGGTGTTGGTTCAACCACTATTTCTTTCTCCTCCACTCTTACATCCTCTTCACTTACAACTTCTGACTCTTTGACTTTCTTTCTTTTTGGCTCACTAACATCTTCAGTATCTAGCACTCGGCCACTTCTCAAAACCGTCATCGACTTGGCTTGCTCAGATTGGCTAGAAAATCTTCCCGGCTCATTTCGGTGCACCATGTCTGATATTTGTCCCATTTGTGTCTCCAACTTCTTCATTGATGCCTCTAAGTTGGTAACTTTCGGTCGGACATTTGTATGAAGTTGTTCAAGTTTTGATCTGTGGCTTGAGAACTCTGAGCAAAGGATTGAGAACTTTGAGCAAGGTTATTCACCATGTCCTCTAACGATGGCTTCCTTGGTTGATAGAAAGTGTTGTCTCGACTTGTGGAGTTGTTCCATTGTTGAGATGGATTGTTTGAACCTTGGCCTTGGTAGTTGCCTCGGTTATACTCTCATTGGTTGAATCCTTGAGTGTTTGGTTGAGTGACTTGATGACTATTCAAAGCGGTGATCGGGTCGGAATAGGAGAAATTTTGGTGGTTCCGCCATCCCGTTTTGTAGGTGTTTGAATATAGATCGTTTCTTCCTCTTTGGTAGTTTAAGGCTTGTGCCTCCTCCGCTTCAATTTGATTCCCATCTCTACAATGGTGACTACTATCACATACATGGCTCGCTCCAGCTTGTAGCTTACTCACATTCTTAGTTAGAGCTTCCATTTGCTTTGACATAGTAGAGACTTGAATGGTCACCTCTGTACTCCGGTCAATGTCATACCTACCTCCCTTTTTAGCGGTTGAGCCTCTATGGTAGGAGTTGAGAGCCAATGTCTCATAAATTTCGGTGATCTCTGCTGCGGATTTCTTGGTGAGAACACCTCCACAAGCGTTGTCAACAAGTGCTTGAGAATTCGTCATAGAAGGTGCGAACCTTATATTCTTCCGATATCATGTGGGGTGGACATTGCTCCAAGAGCTCTTTGTATCTTCTCCAAGCTTGATGAAAGGGCTCGCCTTCTTCCTCACTAAAGCTCACAATTTGAATCCGAATATCATTTGTCTTAGGGGTAGGGAAGAATCTACCGAAAAATCCTTGGCACACATCATTCCATGTAGTGAAAATTCCGGCTTTCAATGACCCGAACCAAATCTTAGCCGCACCTTTCAAACAGTATCGAAAGCACCTCATCTTTAATTGTTCTTCTGTGAGTCGGCCTATTGGAAAGCTCTCCACGATGGATTGGTAGTCTTTCATGAATTGAAGAGGGTCTTCAATATCTGTGCCGCTATAGGTTGGAAGCATGCCCATGTGCATACTTCTCAACTCATAGCTCTTTGCCACCGTATTGAGCACGATTGGGGATAGTTGGTTTCCAAGCATTGGTTGACCGGACTCCCTCATTGCCCTTATATCTTCATCTAGTCCCCGTGTAGGAGAACCCGGTGGACTCTCTTGTACAACCCGCTCATTTCTAGCATCTTGTTCCCCTTGAGGACCTTGTCCATCTAATTCACCTTGTCCATTCATTTCTGTAGTACGGATATTGCCCAAATCAACCACAAGGTCTAAACCTTCAAACTGTCTAACAAGTTGGTCTAGCATGGTCATGTATAAACCAACACTCCCAATTACTAAGCTTGTGAGAAAATTAGATGGGATGGTCACCCACATCTACTCTCAACACCTTAAATAAACCAATTCTCAAACCCATATCCTTTGTGGTCACAATAAAACATGAGGAGAGAAATTAGAGCAATTGATTCAATAATTGAGACTAAAATCGAATTGAATTAGAGAATAGACTAATTAATTACATAGAGTAGTCCAATGTGGTTACATTAATCCCCTAGCTAAGAAATTAGTTACACATCAATGGAAAAAGAAAGAAGGGAAAAGTGTAGAGAAAACCCATAAAATCCATGTGAGCTCTCCCTTGTTCTTTGAGTTCCTTCCTCTCATTCTTTGGATAAGCTTCCAAAAATGGATGGAAATGGGTGTGTGAAAGGAAATATGTGGAGGGAATGATGGAAGAATGTAAAAAGGTTGGAACTTGGGTGATTTTTGGATGAGAGAAGATGATGAAAGGTGAAGAGATTTGGGTGAGGTGATTCTTGGATCTAGGGTTAGAAATGTGATGGGTGTTTTGTTTTAGAACAAAGAAAATAGGATATATATATAGTGGGTGCCAAAAATTGGGTCTGAAATTCGTCATTTGCTGAGCTGGCACGGGAGGTTGCCACCAAGTTGGCTATTGATTGTGACTAGCATGATAGCAAACATCTCTACCCCTTTTGCATAAAAAGGTCGCCATCAAGTTGGCTATGCGTGGCGACCACCTAGGTGGCGAACATCTCTATCCTTTTTGATGCTGATGAGGTCGCTACTAAGTTGGCTATTGATAGCGAACTCGATGGCGACCTCCATCTGAAAAATTACAATTCGGACCCCTCAACTCTTCTCTAATCACAGGATCTTCAATATATTCTCTATATCTTCACTTTGACCCCTGATTCTCTAAAATTACGCCAATGCCCCTAAACTCTAAAAATACCCGAAATACTTATTTTATCATATTAAATACTCGGTTTTACCTGAGGAACAAACACAAGAAGTAGGAATTGGGGACCTAAAAATAGATAAAAAACAGTACGATCACTGCTACAAGCATACCGATGAGACCCGGTGAAGAGGAGAACTGAGAGCAGGGATGAGTTGCTGGTGAGGATTGCCACGACTAGAGAGGAGGTTAAACATGTGAGGAATTTTGATTATGTGGTGGTGAATGCGGAGGTGAAGCTTGAAAATGCGGTGAAGTTGGTTGAGTCTATAATCGATGCTGAGAAGGCAAAAGTTCGGCAGAGGAATGCTGTCATTTGATTTTTGGAGTTGTTAGAGGTAGTTTTTATGTACTCTTTTTCTAATAATGATAGTTTTTGTTTAATTTTGTTTTCAATCAATTATTTGTTTAATAGCTAAAATGATAGTAATAGAAATATGAATGCAGATGGTTTAGATCATTGTAGGAGTCCTATGGTTCTATTTCTGATTTTACTTGATGATTGTCTTTAAATGGTTTACAATAACGACTCACAACGTGCTGTTACTACTGACTTGTGGCATTCTGCCTGTTCCTTGCAAACAAGGTATTTGAGTAGCAACTAGGGTACCTAGTTTTGATTTGATTTGAAGTTCAATTTTACTAGTTTGAATATAGTTTAGATGTTTAGAATAGCCAGTGAAGTTTGATAGTTTTATTTATGGCTTCAAGATAGATACTTTATGGCTTTCGTAATTCGTAAGCTTATTTTAGAATTTTCATAGATTTTTCTGCTCATGTATTCCTTCATTTGGAAAGTACGCATTTTTAGTTTGCATTTTCTACCGTTTAGTGTTTTATGATTATTGAATTTAGTTATGAATGTCTTATTGTTCATGAGAAACTATGTGTACTAGTAGTTAATTATTGAGACTTATTAGTATTTGAAGATAGTGGAAACACAATGGACACAAAGAAGACAAGGATTTTGTTGGGAAATGGTTGTAGAAAGCAAGGAGCTTTTTATCTCCTCTAAATTTTATTGAAGTAGTTGTGGTTTCTAGTTTTCAAGTGATACAAATTACAAACATTGAAGCCTATTTATAGGCTCTTTAGGAAGTGTTTGAATCTTCTAGAATCCTCTCTATAATTCTAAATAATTAACTAATTGAAATTTCTAGAAGCTACTACAACTTATTTTACACAATTGTTTTAGATTATGCTAGAATTATCTTGAACTTATGATCACCTTCTAGAATGTGCAGCACCAACTTCAACACTCCTCCTTGATGCACATTCTATTGACCCGATCAAGCTCCAAAGTAGTTCGAATCTTTCTTTCGGCAATGCCTTAGTGAAAATGTTAGCTAATTGTACTTTAGTCCTACAATACACAAGCTCAATTTCTTTGTTTACTTCAGCTTCTCTCAGGAAGTGATACTTGATTGCAATGTGCTTTGTTTGACTATGGAAGATGGGATTTTTGGCCATTGCAATTGCAGATTTACTGTCGCAAAGGATCTTTGTAGCTTGATTATATTTTTCTCCCATATCTTCGAATATTCTTCTCAACCATATAGCTTGACTAACTGTAGTAGATGCTGCGACATACTCTGCTTCTTCTGATGATTGCGCTACACTGTCTTGTTTCTTGGATGTCCATGAGAATATTCCTCAGCCCAAATAGAATGTATATCCTGAAGTTCTCTTCATGTCATCCACCGATCCTGCCCAATCACTGTCTGTGTAGCCAATCATTGTAGACTTATCCGTAGGTTTGAACCAAATGCCATAGTCTTTTGTGCCTTGCAAATATCTGAGTATCCACTTTGCTGCCCCGTAGTGAACTTGAGTTGGATTCTGCATAAATCTTGAAAGTAGACTTGTAGCATACATAATATCTGGTCTTGTGGCGGTCAAATACAACAGGCTTCCAATAAGACTTCTGTAAAGTGACACTTCTGCCTTGTTTGACTCATCTTCCTTTTTGAATTTCTCATTAGTAACGAGAGGAGTTGCTACTAGCTTGCATTCACTCATGTAAGGATTCCCATTGTTGATTGGCTTATTTCGTAGACAAACCACATATTGGGGGTTTGAATTGTAAGGGTAGTTAGGTGATTGAAGATCATGCTCAAAGGCCCTTTTCAAGACCTCAAGAGAAGAAGCACTCCAAAGGTATAATTCTTAGTGTTTCTTACAATGAAGAGAAATAGATGCACACACACACAACACTTGCATAATTCTTATTCTTGAATGTGTTGTGTCTTTATTGTGTGTATGCATGAATTGCTCATTTAATCTCTCTTCATTCTTGTCCATATGGGTGCATCTTGCTTGGAATTACTCATCATATTTTTCTCTTTAGGAAACACCATCAGGTGCGTTTTTGCGCCCTGTTCTGCGGGCAAGGCCGCAGAAATAAGGGCGCAGAATGAGGATCAAAATTCATACTCACTGTCCTCTTTTCTGCGCCCTTGGTTTTTGCGTTTAGGGGCCGCAAAATTGTCAGGTGCATTTTTGCGCCCTTGTTCTGCGGCCAAGGGCGCAGAACAAGGGCGCAGAATCGGGCGATCTGTTGCAAATTTTTCAAAACGACGTCATTTCATCTAGGGGTCCTATATAAGTATCATCTTCTTCCTTGCTCGTTTTTAAGAGCTCAAAATCAGACCTTAGAGTGAGAAACTCAAACCCTAGAGAGAGAAAGCTTCAATCTTGCTTCTTTAACTCTCCAAACCCAAAACCCATGTGCATCTAACATGTTTCATGCATCAATCTTCCATGGGTCTTCTTCATTTATGACTTGGTAAGTAGAACAAACACCACATCTTCATTTATTGTTCTATCTTAGTCAAGACATGTCTTTTATTGCTTAGTTTAGCAAATCTTCACTTTTATTGCATATTTAGTGAAGTTATGACATGATTGGGTTTTGTTTGTGGTAGCTTACATGATTAGGATGATTTTCCCTAAATAGCTAACCCTAGAACATTCTTGTACAATTGGTTGATGATTAGGTTGATAGATTAATGTTTATTTATCTAGTCAAGCTTAATTGAATGTTCTTGTGGATTTAATTGACAATTATGTTGTTAGAAATTCTCTACAACTAATTGAGTTCACATGTTTGGACATGTTGACATTGTTTGATAGCTAGGATTGTTTTGTGATTGATAACATCTAGCTAAGCTTTATGATATGTCATTTAGCTTTTGATATCTAGGATTGATTTCATTGATATATAATCATTCTAGGTAAGCATATAGAGTTGCCTTGCTCTTGTTGCATTTTGAGTATTTCATATATTCACTTAGGTTGTTTTCTCTTCATTGAGAACCAAGTCTTGTGTTGCTTCCGGGATTAGGTTGCATAAATCACAAGCATTGGGACTAGGTTCACTTATACCGGGATTAGGTAGGTGTGTGATTACTTCCGGGATTAGGTTGTAATCGTTTTACACATTTAGTGGATTCGAGGTTCAAGTGTGGCTCACTTACATAGCCCGTGGTTTTTCCCGTGAGGGTTTCCACGTAAATATCAAGTGTCTTTTAATTTCCGCACCATATTACACTTGCTATTGTATTTTGACTAGTGGAGGGTATTTTCGTAATCTTGACCATTAACGAAAATTTGGTAAAATTGGGTAAAATCTATTCACCCCCCCCTCTAGATTAACATTGAACACACCATAATTTGTTTCAATTGGTATCAGAGCGGGTTCCTAGATATACATAGGTGATCCTTGCTCATTTTGGTGTGTTTTGCATTTGTGTGATTTTTGTTCATTCATACATTGTGCATTCATTTCATTTCATTCATAAACACAATGAGTGGAAACGGTGGTAGCAACGAGGGGGCTTCTAGCACACGTCCTCCTCTTCTCACCGGATTGAATTACTCCTCATGGAAAGGGAAGATGGAATCCTACATATGTCAACTTCATGACCGAGCATGGATGTCGGTTGAAGATGGATATGATCTTCCCATGATGACTCCTACGGGTGGAGGAGAAGAAGTTTTGAAGCCTAAGGCACAATGGAGTGCACAAGAATTTGAGGCGTCAAAATGGAATAGGAAGGCTATGCATGCCATCCTATGTGCCATGGATGAGAATCAATACAAGTTGATTCAAAACACTAGGGTTGCTAAGGAGGCATGGACAATCCTAGAAGTTGCTCATGAGGGAACCGAAGTTGTGAAGGACTCCAAGCTTCAAGTTCTCCAAACTCAATTTGAGATGCTCAAGATGGAGGAGAATGAGTGCTTCAACGACTTCGAGATCAAGTTGATGGACATAGTCAACCAAAGTCATCAACTTGGTGATCCTTATTCGGATAGGAGGATTAAACAAAAGATTATGAGATCCTTACCGGATAGGTTTGAGTCAAAGGTGACGGCTTTAGAAGAAAATAGTGGATATAAGGATATGAAGCCGAGTGAAGTCATTGGAAGACTTCTAGCCTATGAGTCTAGGAAGGGTCCTAGCACTACTCCTCCTAAAAAGCAAAAGGGAATTGCTTTGAAAGCTTCTAAGGATGAAAAGGAGGTGAAGAATGACTCGGATGAAGACATGGCCTTGTTTGTGAAAAGATTCAACAAGGTTATGAAGTTTGGAAAGAAGGGATTTGGTTTTAGAGGCCAAGACAAGAAAAAGGTTCCCTTCAAGAAGTTTGAACCAAGGCAAGAGAGGACCGAAAGGAAAGGGGTCCGTTGCTTTGAGTGTGGCGGGATTGGTCACTTTGCTCCCGAATGTGCTAATCACAAGGAAAAGAAGAAGGGAAAAGTGATGGCCGCCACTTGGAGTGGAAGTAGTGATGACTCAAATGAAGAAGATGATTCTTCGGATGATGAAGACATCATGGCTAACTTCCTAGCTTTTGCCTCTTCTCACAAGAGCAAAAGTGGTAGTGAAAAAGAGGAAGAGAGTCAAAGGGAAAGTGACTCTAGTGAAGATGACTCCGATGCTAACTCCACTAATGGATATGTGGAGAAAGAAGTGTTAGTTGAATATCTTAAGGAGTTTAGGAGCTTAGAGATGAAAACCACTAAGAAGATCAAGATGTTGAGAGAAGAAAATCTTGAGCTTTCATCTCACAATGATCTCCTAAGTGAAGAAGTGGAAAGACTTAAGAAGAGAGAAGATAAGCTAAAAGAGGAGTTAGCTTTATCTAGGAGGAATGAAGAAGGTTTGAAGAGGGAGCTTGTTGAAGCTAAGAAGTCACTTACTAGGATGGACTCTAGCACCAAAAAATTAGATCACATGCTTGGTGTTGGAAAGAGTCCATGTGACAAGAGAGGTCTTGGGTTTGAAGATTGTCAAGAGACCACCTCCTCTAAGAAGACCGTGTTTGTTAAGAGCTTGGGCAACATAGAAGCTTCTCCGGTGCACACTCCTAGGAAGAAAATAGATCTAGGACAAAGCTCAAAAAGTGCACAAGTGAAGGTGGCACCAAGGAGACAACCTCAAGCCAACATTCCTCATCTATTGGCTCAAAAAGGGAAAAATCCAATCATGCAAGTCCAACATTGGAAGCAAGATAGACCGGTTCAACAAAGAAGATGGATTGAACCCTCTCAACCACAAAGACAAGGTATGATTCCTCAATTCATTCCAATTTGTCACTTTTGTGGTTTTAATGGTCACATAAGACCAAATTGCTTTCGATATATTAAAATGTGTAGAACTAAAAGCATGATTGAGAAGAGAAAGATTAGAGCCAAGATGCATGTTCCTAGGAATGATATGACTAATTGGCATGATCCTAGGACATCTAGAGCCCATGTACCAAAGACCATTAAGAAAGAAAATGTTGTTCTTAAATGGATTAGGAAGAATGAAAATGTTTGCCATGTTGCACAAATTGCCTTGAAGGCAAATTCTTCTAACCTTTGGTATCTTGATAGTGGGTGCTCTAGGCACATGACGGGAAACAAGAGTTTCTTTGAGACTCTTGTTATGGAGGAAGGAGGAAATGTCACTTTTGGTGATGGATCCAAAAAGAAAGTCATAGGGAAAGGAACCATTTCCGTTCCCGGATTGTCCTCTTTATCCAATGCTTTACTTGTTGATGGCTTGAAAGCCAATTTGATTAGCATTTCTCATCTTAGTGATGAAGGATATTCCGTCTTGTTTAGCAAAGAGAATTGCTCTATCTTAAAGCCCGATGGACAAACCTTATTGAAAGGTATGAGATCTAGCGACAATTGCTATTGTCTTGAAGCTAGAATAGTCTCAAACAATGTGTCCAAGGATGAGCAAATTGAGTTGTGGCATGAAAGACTTGGCCACATGAACTTTCGGGATCTACGGACCCTTGGAAAGTTTGAATGTGTGCGTGGCCTCCCTAAGCTTGGGAAGAAAGCCAATGGTATTTGTGGACCTTGTCAACAAGGAAAACAAACTAAAAGCATGCATAAAAAGGGCAAGTATCTCTCCACCAAGGAGCCTCTAGAGCTTCTCCATATGGATCTTATGGGTCCTATGCAAACCGAGAGCTTGGGTGGAAAGAGATACATTTTTGTTTGTGTAGATGATTTCTCTAGGTTCACATGGACATATTTTCTTAGAGAAAAATCCGAAACTTTTGATAAGTTTAAAATGCTTTGTACTAAACTTCAAAATGAAATGAATTCTAACATTAAAAGCATAAAACGGATTAGAAGTGACCATGGGAGGGAATTTGAGAATGCTTCTTTTGAAACCTATTGTGATAGTATAGGTATCTCCCATGAGTTTTCGGCTCCTAGGACACCTCAACAAAATGGAGTTGTTGAGAGGAAAAATAGGGTCCTTCAAGAGATGGCCCGTGTGATGTTGCTTAGCAACAATGTGTCTAGGAATTTATGGGCCGAAGCCATCAACACGGCTTGCTACATAGGAAATAGAGTTTTCCTAAGGCCCGGTACTAGGAATACCTCCTATGAGTTATGGAAAGGCAAGAGGCCAAATGTTAGCTACTTCCACACATTTGGAAGCAAATGCTACATTTTAAATGACCGAGATCAACTTGGCAAATTTGATGCTAAGAGTGATGAAGGTATCTTTATCGGCTATGCCTTGAATAGTAGAGCCTATAGAGTTTTCAATAAGAAAACTCTAAGTGTTATGGAATCATCTAATGTTGTATTTGATGATGAAAGGCTCAAGTGTAGTAATCATGAGGAGGAGGTTATTCTTAGTGATGATTCTCCTTTGGAGAAGGTTGTTGTGACTCCTAATGTGGGGACATCCAATGTTGTTGAAAATGACACACAACCTATTGATAGAGTTCCTAACTTGGACTCTAATGAACCCGCTCCATGGGTTAGAAGACTCCATAACAAAGAGGATGTTATTGGAGATGTGAATGAGGGTGTTAGGACTAGAAGGCAAATAGCTAATCGTATTAGCTTCACATGCTACACCTCTCAAATAGAACCCAAAAAGATTGATGAAGCTCTAAATGATGAGTTTTGGGTTCTTGCCATGCAAGAAGAGCTAAACCAATTCGAAAGGAATGAGGTTTGGACTCTAGTTCCTAGGCCTAAGACCACTAATGTCATAGGCACAAAATGGATATATAGGAACAAATCCGATGAGGATGGCAACGTTGTGCGTAACAAGGCAAGACTTGTTGCACAAGGGTACTCTCAAATTGAGGGTATCGACTTTGAGGAGACTTTTGCTCCCGTTGCCCGCCTAGAGTCCATTAGGCTTCTCTTGTCCATCTCTTGTGTGCACAAGTTCAAATTGCACCAAATGGATGTTAAGAGTGCCTTCCTCAATGGCTTCTTGCAAGAGGAAGTGTTTGTTGAGCAACCCAAGGGGTTTGTGGATGCACACCACCCCAACCATGTCTATCGCCTCAAGAAGGCTCTTTATGGGTTGAAACAAGCACCGAGGGCTTGGTATGAGCGCCTCACTCAATTTCTTGTCAACAATGACTACACAAGAGGTAGTGTTGACAAGACACTATTCATCAAGAAAGACAATGATGAGCTTTTTATAGCTCAAATATATGTTGATGATATAGTGTTTGGATCCACCAACAACACCAAAGTCCAACAATTTGTTGATGTTATGTCCCATGAATTTGAGATGAGTCTTGTTGGTGAGCTTAGTTACTTCCTAGGTTTGCAAATTAGGCAATTAAGTGATGGGATCTTCATATCCCAAGCCAAATATGCCAAAAACCTAGTGAAGAAGTTTGGTCTTGAGAAAGCCAAACATTGTAACACACCCATGAGCACCACTTTGAAACTAAGCAAAGATGCTAGTGGTAAAAGTGTAGAACAAACACTTTATAGAGGTATGATAGGAAGCTTGCTTTATTTGACCGCAAGTAGGCCCGACATATCCTTTAGTGTGGGTGTGTGTGCTAGGTACCAATCCGATCCCAAGGAGTCCCATCTCTCTTGCGTCAAGAGAATCATTCGATATGTGAATGGGACTTCTAACTATGGGATTTGGTACTCATTTGACACTAATGCTAGTCTTGTAGGCTTTAGTGACGCGGATTGGGCCGGAAATTGTGATGATAGGAAAAGCACATCGGGCGGTTGCTTTTTCCTTGGAAACAATCTTGTTTCTTGGTTTTGCAAGAAGCAAAACTCAATCTCCTTGTCCACGGCGGAGGCCGAGTACATAGCCGCGGGGAGTGGATGCACACAACTCCTATGGATGAAGCAAATGCTAGTAGACTACGGATTCAACCAAGGTACACTCACTCTCTTTTGTGATAACATGAGTGCTATTAATATTTCCAAGAATCCAGTTCAACATTCTAGAACTAAGCATATTGACATCCGTCATCATTTCATTAGAGAACTAGTTGAAAATAAATGCATTGTACTTGAGCATGTAGGTACAAATGATCAACTAGCCGACTTGTTTACAAAACCTCTAGATGCTACTCGATTTAAAACTCTTAGTAGATCTATTGGAATATGTCTTGTGGAGTGATGAGTTCTAGTATTTGACCCCAATAAGGGGAGCTCAAGCAAAGAGAGCAAACTTGCATGAATTGTCATATGCAAAAAGTTAACTTCTTTTATGCTCTTTTATGATTGTTTGAGAATGCTTGGTGAATAACATTGATTAATGCTTTAATAATGTTTTTAATAACACCTTGCACGGTTGCCTAGCATGTACTGCATGATTTCTATTTTTGCTTGAGTATGCTTATCCATTTGAGGAATGTTCTACTTGTTAGTACATGTGATTGACCTCAAATTATTCTCCATGTTC
This sequence comes from Acer campestre, assembly GCA_954870605.1. NCBI lineage: Eukaryota > Viridiplantae > Streptophyta > Magnoliopsida > Sapindales > Sapindaceae > Acer > Acer campestre. The sequence goes on along the minus strand of OX940811.1, from coordinate 5,297,724 downwards.
ATGATTCTTTGATATGCATTCTTAAGCTCTCTCTTGAAAAAGGGCTACTGGCAATATGACGTGCAGCCGCCCAATGTAGGAAATGGCTACTCATTTGAAACCGAGTGAAAGCCTTCAAGAGAGTTACATTAGCATGATAAACAGAAATACATGCTTGCTAGGATAAAGGAGAAAAACAGAAAAGTTGAAATGTGTTTGATGATGTGTGTGATGCATTGCTTAATAAAGACCTCAAAATTGTTGATTGATGATGTGTCTTGCAATGTAGAAAAGATGATATATTTTTTGATGTGATTAGTACACTCTGCACACAAATGCTTGGATATATATCTTCTTGTCATAACAACAGGGCTCTAATTGGTTTGACTTCATTTGGAAAACCTGTTGATTGTTGCTTTGATTGATTCTTATGCATGAGCTCAATAGTGCTTGTATTACATGCTAAGCAACTTTTACACACACACACTTTTCTGTGAATAAAATCTCCTTGAATCTCTCTCAATTCTTGAATTGCATAAAGTTCGTTTATATGATTATGCAAATGCCTTTTATGCAAATAGCTCTCTTTGCTAAAGCAATCCAATAGGGGGAGCTCCTTTGCCTATCTCATGACAAAAAGGGGGAGAAGTCTTGAGAGATATAGGGGGAGCATTGTGTATGCTTTGGGGAGAAGTTTGAGAGAGAGTAACCTTTGAGGGGGAGCATTGCATACTCATACATTGCATGATATTGTGGTTAAAAGATTCATATGCAAATGCTTGTTTTTTCTTTCACTTGATCATCTCACATACACTTGCTTTGGAAGTGTAGTCTAATTGTTTTGAAGGTTTGGTTATTCTACAAGAGATTGAAGACTTGAAGTTTTATTTTCTTATCTCTTTGTACTTTGTAATGTAGAATTTCCCGAAGTTTCATTTATCTTGTGAGGATCAATGTGAGTGGTGGTTTTGTCACGAAATAGCCAAAGGGGGAGATTGTAAGGATTCCCATTGTTGATTGGCTTATTTCGTAGACAAACCACATATTGGGGGTTTGAATTGTAAGGGTAGTTAGGTGATTGAAGATCATGCTCAAAGGCCCTTTTCAAGACCTCAAGAGAAGAAGCACTCCAAAGGTATAATTCTTAGTGTTTCTTACAATGAAGAGAAATAGATGCACACACACACAACACTTGCATAATTCTTATTCTTGAATGTGTTGTGTCTTTATTGTGTGTATGCATGAATTGCTCATTTAATCTCTCTTCATTCTTGTCCATATGGGTGCATCTTGCTTGGAATTACTCATCATATTTTTCTCTTTAGGAAACACCATCAGGTGCGTTTTTGCGCCCTGTTCTGCGGGCAAGGCCGCAGAAATAAGGGCGCAGAATGAGGATCAAAATTCATACTCACTGTCCTCTTTTCTGCGCCCTTGGTTTTTGCGTTTAGGGGCCGCAAAATTGTCAGGTGCATTTTTGCGCCCTTGTTTTGCGGCCAAGGGCGCAGAACAAGGGCGCAGAATCGGGCGATCTGTTGCAAATTTTTCAAAACGACGTCATTTCATCTAGGGGTCCTATATAAGTATCATCTTCTTCCTTGCTCGTTTTTAAGAGCTCAAAATCAGACCTTAGAGTGAGAAACTCAAACCCTAGAGAGAGAAAGCTTCAATCTTGCTTCTTTAACTCTCCAAACCCAAAACCCATGTGCATCTAACATGTTTCATGCATCAATCTTCCATGGGTCTTCTTCATTTATGACTTGGTAAGTAGAACAAACACCACATCTTCATTTATTGTTCTATCTTAGTCAAGACATGTCTTTTATTGCTTAGTTTAGCAAATCTTCACTTTTATTGCATATTTAGTGAAGTTATGACATGATTGGGTTTTGTTTGTGGTAGCTTACATGATTAGGATGATTTTCCCTAAATAGCTAACCCTAGAACATTCTTGTACAATTGGTTGATGATTAGGTTGATAGATTAATGTTTATTTATCTAGTCAAGCTTAATTGAATGTTCTTGTGGATTTAATTGACAATTATGTTGTTAGAAATTCTCTACAACTAATTGAGTTCACATGTTTGGACATGTTGACATTGTTTGATAGCTAGGATTGTTTTGTGATTGATAACATCTAGCTAAGCTTTATGATATGTCATTTAGCTTTTGATATCTAGGATTGATTTCATTGATATATCATCATTCTAGGTAAGCATATAGAGTTGCCTTGCTCTTGTTGCATTTTGAGTATTTCATATATTCACTTAGGTTGTTTTCTCTTCATTGAGAACCAAGTCTTGTGTTGCTTCCGGGATTAGGTTGCATAAATCACAAGCATTGGGACTAGGTTCACTTATACCGGGATTAGGTAGGTGTGTGATTACTTCCGGGATTAGGTTGTAATCGTTTTACACATTTAGTGGATTCGAGGTTCAAGTGTGGCTCACTTACATAGCCCGTGGTTTTTCCCGTGAGGGTTTCCACGTAAATATCAAGTGTCTTTTAATTTCCGCACCATATTACACTTGCTATTGTATTTTGACTAGTGGAGGGTATTTTCGTAATCTTGACCATTAACGAAAATTTGGTAAAATTGGGTAAAATCTATTCACCCCCCCCCCCCCCCCCCCCCCTCTAGATTAACATTGAACACACCATAATTTGTTTCAACTCATTTTGAATTTCTTGAGTAGACTCTTCGTGTATTTCTTCTGAGACACAAAGATTCCAGATTTTTCTTGGTTTATCTCAATACCAAGAAAGTAGTGCATCTAACCCAAGTTTGTCATTTCGAAAGTCTTCATCATATTTTCTTTAAATTCTTTCATTATCTTCTCATTGTTTCCTGTATAGATGAGATCATCTATGTATAAAGAAACAATAAGAATATTGTTACCTTGGGTTTTGATGTATAGTGTTGGCTCACTTTTGCTCCTCCTGAATTCATGACTTGTAAAGTACTCATCAATTCTGTTGTACCAGGCTCTTGGTGCTTGCTTTAACCCGTACAACGCTTTCTTCAATTTGAGAACTTTGTCTTCTTTTCCTGGAATCACGAACCCTTGAGGTTACTCTACATATATCTCTTCTTCAAGATACCCGTTTAGGAATGCTGACTTCATATCTAGTTGATGGATTTGCCATTTCTTTTGTGCAGCAAGGGCAACAAGAGCTCTAATCGTATCCAGGCGAGCAACATGAGCAAAGGTTTCATTGTAGTCAACTCCATATTGTTGAGAATATCCTTTTGTGACTAGTCTTGCTTTATGTTTCTGTATAGAACCATCGGAGTTGAGCTTCGTCTTGTAAACTCACTTGACTCCAATGATTTCTTTATCATTTGGATAGTCCACCAATTCCCAGGTTTTGTTTTTCTCAATCATCTTTATCTCTTTTTGCATAGCTTTGACCCAAACTTCTTGTTTGGATGCTGCTTCATAATTTTCTGGTTCAAGAGTCACAAAATTGCAACTCTCATAAATTTTTGTTAAAGATCTTACCCTCCCTGGTGTTGTTTTTGGAAGAGGACACTTCGTGCTGGGTAGTTGTTGTTTGTGTTGGACTTTCCAATGCTTCTGGTTTAGCTGCCGTTTCTTCTTCTGGTTGTCGTTGTACTACTGATTGCAGATGAATCCTTTTCTTCTCAATCTTCTGTTCATCCCAATTCCATGCTGCATTTTCATCAAACTCCACATCTCTGCTAATAATGATTTTATTAGATTTTAAATTGTAGATGCGGTAGCCTTTTGACTGAGAGCTGTATCCCACAAATATTTCTTTCTCAGTTTTGTCATCTAGCTTGCTTCTTTTTTCTTTTGGAATGTGTACATACCATATGCTTTCGAAAACTCTTAGATGCTTAGCAGAAGGCTTTCTTCCGCTCCACGCTTCGACTGGAGTTTTATTCTGAACTGCCTTAGTCGAACACCTGTTAAGTAAATATACTGCTGTGTAGACTGCTTCAGCCCAAAATGTATTTGGAAGACCCTTCTCTTTCAACATTGCTCTTGCCATCTCCATTACTGTCCGATTCTTCCTCTCGGAAACACCATTTTGTTCCGGTGCATAGCTGACAGTTAGTTGATGCTCTACACCTTCATCCTCGTAGAACTTGTTGAATTCTTTAGAGTTGTATTCTTTGCCTTGATCACTTCTTAATATTTTTATGTGGTGACCACTTTGTTTTTCCACATAGTTCTTGAACTTCTTGAAAACTCCAAAGACTTGTGATCTTTCTCGAAGAAAATAGACCCAAGTCATTCTTGTATAGTCGTCGATGAAGAGGATGAAGTACCTGTTTTGGCCATGTGTAGGAGTTCTCATTGGACCGCAAACATCTGTATGCACCACCTCCAGCAACCTTTTGGCTCTTCGAGCTTTTCCTATAGGGAATGCTTGGCGATGTTGCTTTCCGAGTAGACAACCTCCGCATACGTCATCTTTATCTTTGATGAAAGGTAAATCTTTCATCATCTTTTTCTGATGGAGTATCTTCAATCCTTGAAAGTTGAAGTGACCAAACCGCTAATGCCATAACCAAGAATCATCTAGTTGCTCCTTCATAGCTACTTCTGTAGCATAGCTCCACCGAATAGGAAAATTCTGGTTCTCCATTTTTACTCGACCTATCTCCTTGCTTTTATTGTTGTTGTCATAGATTGTGCAGGAATCTCCTTTGAAATGGAGAGAGTAGCCGTTCTGGATCATCTATCCCACACTGAGCAAGTTCTGTTGCAAATTGGGTACTAAGAGAACATTTTTTATGAATCTTCTTCCCTTCTTGGTCTCGACAGCAATAGTACCTTTTCCTTTTACCTCCACCAGTGCACCATTTCCAAGCCTCACTTGTGACTTGTTAGATGCATCAATATTGTAAAAGATGCTTGCATCACCTGTCATGTGATTATTGCAGTCGCTATCTATATACCACTTATCATTTTTCTCTTCACTTGTAGCTTGACAAGCATAGAAGAGAACTCCATCTTCATCTTTATTTTCAGAAAAATTAGCTTGATGATTTTGTTTTAAACGGCACACTTTTTCTACGTGTCCGAATTTTTTACAATTTCTACATTGTGGTTTCCCACGAAACCAACAATCTTTTTCTAGGTGGCTTTTTTTCTTACAAATACCACAAGGTGGGTATTTTGTATTTTTATCTTGATTATTGTAGTTTCTAGAATTTTCTTCTCTAAAATTGCTTTTAGATTTTTTCCACCCAGATCCAGATTTCTGAGACTGAATATTCAATTTGGATTGAAAAGCACTTTCTACAGAGTCTTCGTTTCTTTGACCAAGTCTATTTTCATAAGCTTCTAGAGAGCCCATTAATTCTGTCACTGAAAGTTTAGTTATATCTTTCGACTCTTCTATAGCCGTAATTATTGGATCATATTTTCTAGTGACACTAACTAATATTTTTTCTACAACTTTCTTATCAGAAATAGTTTCACCATAGGCTCTCATTTGATTAACTATTTCCTTTATTCTAGCATAATAATTTTTTGCAGTCTCAGAATCCTTCATTTTAATATTTTCTAGCTCTCTTCTTAAAGTTTGTAGTTTTACAATGCGTACCTTCTCACTACCGTGGAACTCCTCCTTCAAGATATCCCACGCTTCCTTGGCACTTGTTGCTCTCATGATCCTCGGAAACATCTCATCTGCTAAAGCTTGTTGAAGAAAGAATAATGCCTTGGAGCCTTTTTTCTTTTCATTTTTTGAAGTTCCGCACCCATCTTCGACTATTTCCCAAAGATCTTGAGACTGAAAGAATGTCTTCATCTTGATGCTCCAGAAATCGTAGTTGTCGCCATTGAATATTGGAACCGACATTGAAACCGATGAATGACTTGATTTGGCCATGATGACAGCTTACAAATGAATGCCCAACAACGAATGCTAGACAACGATTGAACGCGGTTCTGATAGCACTATTAGTATTTGAAGATAGTTGAAACACAATGGACACAAAGAAGACAAGGATTTTGTTGGGAAATGGTTGTAGAAAGCAAGGAGCTTTTTATCTCCTCTAAATTTTATTGAAGTAGTTGTGGTTTCTATTTTTCAAGTGATACAAATTACAAACATTGAAGCCTATTTATAGGCTCTTTAGGAAGTGTTTGAATCTTCTAGAATCCTCTCTATAATTCTACATAATTAACTAATTGAAATTTCTAGAAGCTACTACAACTTATTTTACACAATTGTTTTAGATTATGCTAGAATTATCTTGAACTTATGATCACTTTCTAGAATGTGCAGCACCAACTTCAACAAGACTGAAGTTAATATAGTTATAAGCAATAGTCGATCCCAAATCATCAACAGGATGCCTTTTAAAGAGAGTTGGTTTTATATTGAGGTTCATACTGTAAGCATAATGCAAATAAATATATGTGCAACTCGTATTAAATATATAAGCATGAAAGCGTACCCGAATTTCCAGAATCCATGATAGCACAAGAACAATCACCTGAAAAGAAAATACAAGAAAAACAATGAAAGTTAATAGGAAGTCTTCTACTCTCTTCTCACCTTACTTAGATTGCCTAATGGGGAGACAGTTCTGTAACACACGTGAGCGAGAGTAGGGACCCCCTATAAATAGTATAACTTACTAGAATCCTAACCCATAGAGGATTCTCAATCCTAATAGGATGACTAATCCCAAAAGGAATACTAGGCCCACACATATACAATAGCCCATACCATATCCTACATATAATGTAGTTAAAGTGCACCAAGCCCAACAAATACTGATCACAACTAAACGGGCTTTATCCGGTCAACTCTCTCTTACTTAAACATTCCAATCAATTCGGTTTTCATAAACTCAAAATATAATGTCATATGTTGCTCACATTTTTATAAAATCTTACATTCTCCCACTTGAGCTACATAGACATTATCATTTTATATTTACAAATTCATTTTAGAAAACGACGCTCCGAATTGACAAACAATTATACATGGCCACAAGAATGTTTAAGAGAGTAACACCTTCCTTCCCCTTAGTCCAATAGAACCTCAAATATCCAACTACATAGATCATTACATCTTTAATCAACATAAGACCATATGCAATCAAAATATCATTAGTTCTACCTACCTGGGTAAAATGGTATGTATGTGTGGTATGGAAATTACATGCAAATGTGATCATCATGTCTATTTCCATATAGGTCCACCTTCGCATTATGCAAAGGATCTTAAGACGAGCAAACTTAATGTCTTAAGCATCTTACACTCTCTGGCCAAAGACCATGAGTTAATCCTCCCTTAAGACGGGCAAATCTTTCTGTCTTAAGTAATGTTTACTCATCGGTGAAAACTTTATACCTTATGAGTAAACTGCCCACTCAAAGCCAAAAGCTTTGAGATACCTCCTTAAGACGGGCAAATCCTTCTGTCTTAAGTAATGTTCACTCATCGGTGAAAACTTTATACCTTATGAGTGAACTGCCCACTTAAAGCTAAAAGCTTTAAGATTTCCTGCCATAATCAAATATCCGTGTGCACACAATAACAAATATGGAAAATAACAGACATATACAATGTACAAATATATTCTCGAGAATAAATAAACAAAATTTTATTAAACAAAATACTGCAGTTAGTTTAAAAAAAAAAAAAACAAAAACAAAAGATAACTCCCACTAACCAAGCATATCATGACTATCTACCAACCCCATATGGGTAACATGCCCTTTAAAAACTTTCGGAGATAGTCCTTTGGTTAGGGGATCTGCTATCATCTCTTCTGTTGGAATGTGGACTATAGAAGTTTGCAACTCTTGAACTTTCTCTCTAACCACAAGATACTTGATCTCCATATGTTTAGATCCTGAAGATCTTTTATTGTTCTTAGAGAAAGAAACTGCTGCGGAATTGTCACAATAGATTGTCAATGGCTTAGAAATGGAATCCACAATCTGTAACCCTGAAATGAAATTTCGTAACCAAACAGCTTGAATTGTTGCCTCATAGCATGCCACAAACTCAGCTTGCATAGTAGATGAAGCTGTAAGTGTCTGCTTGACACTCTTCCACGATATGGCTCCACCAGCCAACATAAATACAAAACCTGAAGTGGATTTTAGATCATTTGAACAACCAGCAAAATCCGCATCTGCATAGCCAACAACTTCCAATAGGTCTGAACGCCTATAAGTGAGCATGAAATCCTTTGTTCGCTGCAAATAACGCATAACCTTCTTTGCTGCTGTCCAATGATGCATGCCAGGATTACTTAGAAATCTACCAAGTACGCTAATTGCAAAAGCAAGATCAGGACGCGTACACACTTGTGCATACATCAAGCTACCAACTGCAGATGCATATGGGACATCCTTCATTTGAGAACGTTCTAGCTCATTTTTAGGACAGTGTAGCTTTGTAAGTTTATCTCCTTTCACGATAGGTACCTCACCTGGGGAACAAGTACTCATGTTAAATCTCTCTAGTACTCTATTGATGTAAGCCTTCTGAGATAATCCAAGCAAACCATGTGACCTATCACGATGTATCTCAATCCCAAGGACAAAAGAGGCTTCCCCAAGATCCTTCATTTCAAAGCTATGTGATAGAAAATTCTTGGTATCATGCAGCAACCCTAAATTATTGCCAGCGAGCAAAATATCATCAACATAAAGTATAAGAAAAATAAAATTGCTCCCATTGACCTTAAGGTATATGCAATGATCCATCGAATTTTCAACAAAACCATATGATGCAACGACATCATCAAATTTCAAATACCATTGCCTTGAAGCTTGTTTCAGACAATAAATGGATTTCTTGAGCTTACAAACCATATGCTCCTTTCCAATTGCCTGAAAACCTTCAGGTTGCACCATGTATACATCCTCTGCAAGATCTCCATTTAGGAAAGCAGTCTTCACGTCCATTTGATGCAACTCTAAATCAAAATGAGCTACTAGGGACATAATAATCCTAAATGCATCTTTCGAAGAGACAGGCGAAAAAGTCTCAGTATAATCAATACCTTCCTTTTGGCTGAACCCTTTCGCTACAAGTCTAGCTTTATATCTCTCAACATTGCCTTTAGAGTCTCGTTTAGTCTTAAAAACCCATTTGCAGCCAATAGGCTTGCAACCATCAGGCAATTCAACCAAATCCCAAACACGATTTGTATCCATGGATCTCAGTTCATCGATCATAGCATCCATCCATTTTGACGATTGAGAGCTCTGAACAGCTTGATCATAAGTTCAAGGGTCATCATTCTCTCCTAAGTCAAAATCATGTTCCTGTAGATAAACAACATAATCATCAGAAATGGCAGATCTTCGAACCCTCTGAGATCTCCTTAAAGGAACATGAACAATCGGTTGTGGCTCATCAACAACTTGTTGAGGTTCATCAATAACTGGCTCGGGCTCACAGATAATCGGTTGAGGTTCATCAATAACTAGCTCATCATGATGCTTATAGAGAGATGGTATGACAATATCCAATGAAGTAGAAGATGTCGGATTACCCGGTCTCTCTTCCTCAAACGCAAACTCTTGAGTTTGCATATTCTTTCCAACGTCAGTACCTTCCTCCAAGAATACAACACGCTTAGATTCAACGATCCTCATAGAGTATGTAGGACAATAAAATCTATATCCTTTTGATTTATCTGCATATCCCACAAAGAATGCACTAACGGTCTTAAAATCCAGCTTTTTCAAATTAGGATCATAAGGCCTCACTTCTGCAGGACATCCCCATACTCTCATGTGATTTAATTTTGGCTTCGAACCAAACCACATCTCAAATGGAGCCTTAGGCACTGATTTAATGGGAACTCTATTAAGAATATAAGCTGCCATCTTTAATGCATCACCCCATAAAAGTTTAGGCAAAGAACTTGTACTGATCATACTTCTTACCATGTTCATTAATGTACGATTCCGCCTCTCAGCAACTCCATTTTGTTCAGGTTCACCAGGCATAGTGTATTGAGCACTAATCCCGCATTCTTGCAAAAACCTCGCAAACGGACCCAGAATCTGACCAGCTTCACCATACCTACCATAATATTCACCCCCACGGTCAGATCTAACACACTTGATCTTTCTTTCTAATTTTAGTTCAACCTCAGCCTTATATATTTTGAAAATATCTAAGGCTTCAGATTTCTGGTGAATGAGATAGATATAACCATAACGCGAGAAATCATCAATGAAAGAAATAAAATATTTATATCCACCAAGTGTAGCGGGTGAAAATGGTCCACATATATCGGTATGAATAATCTCCAAAAGATTTTGACTTCTGGTAGCCCCTTTCTTTTTAGCTCTTGTCATTTTACCCTTCAAACAATCAACACAAGACTCAAAATCTGAAAAGTCAAGTGAATCAAGAATACCATTTCTGATTAATCTTTCAATCCGTTCTTTGGATATGTGGCCTAAACGTCTATGCCATAGCATGAACGAACAATCTTCCCTCTGACGTTTAGATCCAATGGTAGAATTTACCATAGCAGCGGAACAAGAATTTTCACCAGCAAAATCAGAGTGTAAATTCAATTTATATAAACCATCACACAAACTACCAGAACCAATGAGAAAAGAACCATTATAAAGAGCAAATCCTTTATTAATGAATTCAAAACGATAACCACTTATATCCAATCTAGAAATGGAAATCAAATTACGTCTGAGAGAAGGAATAAAAGCAACATCAACTAAATCTAAAAACTTTCCAGAAGATAAAGGTAATCTAACAACTCCTATAAACTCAACTAAAGCCTTCTCTCCATTTCCCATGAAAACGACAGCTTCCTTATCCCTTGGCTTCCTTTTGCTTCTGAAGCCCTGTAAGGAATTCGAAACGTGAATGGTAGCTCCAGAATCAATCCACCAAGAATTCAGAGGGACATCAACCAAATTAGATTCAAAACATACGAGAGCTAAAGGGGTACCTTCTATGTGATTCTTAAATTTGTAGCAATCCTTCTTCATGTGACCCTTCTTGCTACACCAAAAACATTTGCCTTTCATGTCTTCAACCTTAGCCTTATTGAAAACAGCAGGCTTGCCAACTTTCTTTCCATGATGTACAAATTTAGGCTTCTTAACCCCACTGAACTTCTTCTTACCCTTGTAACTGTGGGTGACCATATGAGCACTCTGTTTCTTACTCTTGCGAATAGTCTCTTCCTCCTGGACCACTGACCACTCTTAAACGAGCGTCCGCAATAGTACGGAGCCGAAAGAGTAGTACAATGGTGAATAAGAATTCGTCCCACGAGGATTGATGAAATCGATTACCACAATTGATTGATTTTGTTACTATTTAGACAAGCCAATTTTTGATAATGAAATTACACTACTCAAATTAACTAAATTAAATTACCACCAATGCAAATAATAAAACACGACAATATATGTAAGCAAAGCTAAACCAAACACAAGCAAGTGATTGTAATATGTATGAGAAATTAGGCTAAGACCATGATTCAACCTATCCAATCCTTAACAATTTTAGGCACATCATTGAAATAAAATATGCAAGTGTGTGTGTAGATTCGTGACACCCTAAATTAATCTCTAACCTCTCTCAAGTGAAAGAGACAATATTTATATGCACCAACAACCTATTTCTCAATGGTTATCCGAACTACATACAAATTCATTAAGTTTCATGGCACACAAATGAATCCTAGAGGCTAGCATCGCATATCTCTATCTTACTATCCTCTATCACTCATTTCATCGAGCACGTTGTGTGCTTCTCCTCTCGGTACTTCACACAACAACCAAATAATCACTAAATGCTAGCTAGGCATTCAATAATCACTAAGAGCATGAAATAAATGTACACAACACAAGCAATGAAGATAAAGTGATGGCCTTTATTATTAATTCATGGAAAAGGTCTCATCTTGGCCTTAGCCAAGATGGATTTAGTTCATATTACAAGTGATGGCTACAAAAGATATAAAATAAGTACAAGCCATAAGAAAGAACAAGTAAAAGTAAGAGAGAAAGGTTTAGAAGAAACTATGTGAAGATCTCCTCCTCTCTTGCTTGGATGTGCTTGGCTTCCTCTCTCCTTGACTCCTTTAGCTCCAAGATGGGATTTTTATGGTAGATGGATGTGAAGGAATGAAGTGGTGAAGAGGGATTTGTGTTTAGATGGTGGATTGATGGAAGTGTTGAGTGATTTGGTGAAGGATTTGAGTTAAAAATGAGTTCTTGGGAGGTTTGGAGTGAAAATGGGGTGTTTGGAACTTCAAGGGTCGTGGTAGGTCTTGTTAGAAAGGAGCTGAAGGAATGTATTTATAGTGTGTGGAATTAGGGCACGAGAACCAAGGCAATTTCCCAGAATTTTGGCCTGACCGCTCTACACCCGCTCTACGTAGGGCGGGTGAAGAGCCATTCTTCTTGTTCTTCAGCGGCTCTACGTAGAGCCATTTGGGGGCGAGTTGGGGGCGATGACTCTCTAGAGCAAAATGGCTCTACACCCGCCCTACGTAGGGCGGGTGTAGAGCGGTTTGGGCTACTTTTGTTCTTCAGCGGCTCTACGTAGAGCCATTTGGGGGCGAGTTGGGGGCGATGACTCTCTGGAGCAAAATGGCTCTACACCCGCTCTATGTAGGGCGGGTGTAGAGTACGTAGAGCGGGTGTAGAGCCGTTTTGCCTGCTCAATTTCCTAAAATTGCATATTTGCCCCAAACTTCTTCTTTCTTTGCCAAAGTGCCCCTGGAAGCCAAGAAACTTGCACAAGCTTATTTAAAGGTTAAATACTCGGTTTTTACCCGGAAAACGGATGCAAAAGAATAGGAAATGGGGTTACACCAAGTGTAAAAATAGGCATTATCAAATACCCCCAAACCTATCTTTTGCTCGTCCCCGAGCAAAACCAAAACAAACTAAAATAAATCAAAATAAAGAAAGGAAAACACCACTTCCGTAGGTGACACGGTGACACTTAGCACGTGCCACAAGCCTTTTAAACCCCTAGGCGATCCCTAGTGGACGAGTGAAGTCTCGTGAGGGCCTACAGGACGGTACCCACAAACGTATTTTCTACCGAGCCAACTAAAGATGAGATGCAACATTGGGAGAACCAAAAAGTAGGCACAAGCATGCCAAGATCATTGAGTGCAATCTAGAGGTGTGATAGCCAAGGTGCTACAACACTAATGATTGCAATTCCGGACTTCTTAGTGAATTTAGTATCAAAAGCATCGCACACAAGAGTCATTAGATAACATTTCGCTTTGACTCTAAGCCTCTCTTGGGTTCTCTCATTATTTTACCACACCGAACCTAGGCTCACTCATCAAACATATGCGAGTTGGAGTTTATGCACAAAGAATTTTCAAAATTAAAACGCATATGAAAAGTTATCAAGAACGCTCAAACTTTCATGCAAATGAACCTCAAGAACGGAATCAAGCATTAAGAATGCCCTTGTTTTCAAGCTAGACTCTTCCTAAAGATCAATTAGGACTTCTTTTTAAGTGCAAGTGAGGTTGGATGGTGATGGAGGGGTTAGGTGGATATGGATTTATTGGCTAGCTAATGATCATGAGGTTTCTACTTGATGCACGTTTGAACCCCTTTTTAGCGTCTAGGCAATTTATTGACTACAAAAATTTTGTACAAATTGTAGTTGTTTAACATGAGAGCAACTACTTTTTTCTTTTTCTTTTTTTTTTTTTTTTTTTTTTTTTTTTTTTTTTTTTTTTTTTTTTTTTTTTTTTTGAAGATAAAAATGTACTAAAGGCTTAAGTACACGCTACTTGGATAAATTTCCTTCTTGGCTTCACTTTTTAAGTTCTCATGATCATTGCTATGGGATGGTTTAGTGTTTGGGTTTGATTTGGTGAATATGTACATGGGTGGATATGGTTATAGAGTTTAGTGTGAAGGTCTACATTCTTTGGAAATTTAAGCACACACACAAGGCTTAAGGATGTGTTTGGGTCATTTTGAGTGACTAACACACATTGCCTACATCATCTCTAAAGGTATGAGTCAAACAAGCCAACAAGGGACAACACACGATGCACGAATGCTCAAGATAAGCTCTTTAATGCTCAATGCTATGAAAAGAGGTTCTTTTTATTATGCCTAATATCTACATGATGAGTGTTTAGAGTATATAAATAAAAAATCACTCTTGTGGACGCAATATTTGGGCGATGAAGCTCACATGGGTAGCCTCCACTAATGATCTAAACATCTCAAGCGCGCTACCTCATTTACTAAAACACAATTTGAGTCCGGTAGGATGTGTGCAAGCAATGTGGTGTAGCTTTGACCACCACGGCCTCCCTACTAACGCATGGCAACAAAAGTGCCTACAATGGCTCACCCCAAGACATCTCAACAAGTAGCCCTTACTGCTCAAGATTTTTGGCTCTAAAATGGTAGAAAAATAGACAAAATTTGGCTCTAAGCCCACACAATCATGCAAAAAAAAACCGGCAAAGAAAAAAAATTTATCATTTAGCACACAAGCCAATCATGCAAACCATACATAAAACCCAAAATTGGTCACTAATTGGCCGCACCCCCAAACCTAAACGAAACATTGTCCTCAATGTTTGCACATATAGAAAAATCGGACAATGTAAGCTTAGAAGCGGGAGGGAAACCAAAATGCAACCCTAAACAAGCACGCTGCAAACCTAAAAACTAGGCACAATACAACGCCACACACTTAATCTAAGCAAGAAAAATAAAACTCAACAAAGACAAAATTACAATAAAACAAAAATAGCTTAAAATTAGAAGAGTTACCTAGGTGGGTTGCCTCCCACCAAGCGCTTGGTTTAACGTCTCGGCTAGACGCATTTCGCTCCTCTCATCAATCTGGATCAACGGTTGGTGCAACATCATCACCGCCTTCCTTTCTCAACTTATGTGAGGAATAGAACATCCTCACACAAAATCCATTCACTAATCTAGTTTGGTCCACCATGCATGATTTCTTCCTTTTATCCCTTTTGTCCAATTTCTTCTCAATTTTATCTGGGGGAGTTACTTGGGTTTTGCTCATAACTCCATGAGAGCCCGGTCTGTGGACACCTTTCATCTTCTTTCTTGGAGCATCATGAACTACACAAGAATTATACGGCTCTTTCGGAGTGCCACTTCTAAAAATTTCCCCTATGGGAGGATCAACAACCTCAACTATCAAACATGTTTGGGGAAGTGAAAGATTCTTATCCGCCTTGAACATGTCAAACATAACCTTGTCATCTCCAACCCTTAATGTCAACTTATCCTCTTTGTGATCAACCAATGCTCCACTAGTTTTCAAGAATGGCCTCCCAAGAATCAATGGAACCTCAAAATCTTCCTCCATTTCTAAGATCACAAAGTCAACCGGGAAGTAGAATTTACCCACTTTCATCAAGACATCTTCTAAAACTCCATGTGGGTGCTTGATAGATCGATCCGCTAATTGAAGAGTCACTCTTGTAGGCTTCACTTCACCCATTCCTAGCTTTTTGAAAACCGAGTATGGCATCAAATTTATACTCGCTCCTGAGTCTATTAAAGCGCTACCAAACTCCACATTACCAATTGTGCATGGGATTGTGAATTTCCCCGGGTCCTTCAACTTTGGAGGGAGCTTGTTTTGCAAAATAGCACTACATTCCTCCGTTAGTGCCACCGTTTCAAACTCTTCAAGCTTCCTTTTGTTGGAGAGTAAGTCCTTCAAGAACTTGACATAAGTGGGCATTTGTGCTAGGGCTTCGGCAAATGGTATGTTGATGTGGAGCTTCTTAAACACTTCCAAGAATTTTGCAAATTGATGGGCATCCTTGTATTTCTTCAACCTTTGGGGGTATGGAATTGGAGGCACGTATGCCTTGACTTGTGGTGGGGGTGGCAGTGCATCACAAGATGGCTTGGGTGGGCTATCCTCCACCTTGTCCTCCTCCATAGGCTCTTCCTCTTCAACCTCCTCTTCAACCACTTCGTCTTCAACTACCTCTTCCTTCTTCTTGTCAACTTTCTCCGGTTGCTCAACCGTTCTACCACTTCTCAAAAAAATTGCCTTGCATTGCTCCTTGGGATTGATCACCGTATCACTCGGCAATGTCCCTTGTTGGCGAGCTTGAGCCCCTCTAGCTAATTGGCCAACTTGTGTCTCGAGATTTTGAATTGCGGCTTGAGAGTGTTGAGCAAGTTGGTCAATCTTTGTATCAAGCTTTCTCAAAGCTAGGTCTTGAGTCTCCATCCTTGTGTCTAACTTTCCCATCATTTTAGAGAACATCTCTTCTAGGCTAGCTTTTCTCTCTACTTGATTGTTAGCGGGTGGGTTTGGGTAGTTTTTTTGGTGAGGTTGTTGGAATCCGGGGGGTTGTCTTTGGTTGAAGTTTTGTGGATGTTGGGGTTGGTTGTCCTTCCATGACAAGTTTTGGTTGTTTTTCCATGAAGGGTGGTATGTGTTTGAGTAGGGATGGAAGATGGGATTTTGGTTGGCATGTTGTTGGGGTTGGTTTTGGTAGTTCCGGTTGTTGTTCACGAAAGATACTTGTTCGGACGAGCTTGAGGCGAATGGGCTTCCAACTTGGCAATCCATGCTAGAGTGTGGCCCCAAGCACCACTCACATTGGGCTACTTGTGCATTGCTAGGTCCCGCACTCAACTTGTTCATTTGATTTTGAAGTGCCGCCATTTGAGCCTTCACACTCGTCAACTCATCTATTTCTAGCACACCCGGAGTCTTCTTTGGCACTTGCCTCTGGGTTCCCCACTGACTATTGTTAAGTGCCATTTCTTCTAGGAGATCATGAGCCGCATCCATTGACTTGCTCATTAAGGAACCTCCTGCAGCCGCATCCACCAAATTTCTTGTTGACACCGTGATTCCTTGGTAGAAAGCTTGCAAAGTTTGCCACCTTGCAAGGCCATTGTGAGGGCATCTCCTTTGAAGCTCCTTAAACCTCTCCCAAGCCTCGTGGATACTCTCATTCTCATATTGTTGAAAAGAAAGGATCTCGTTCCTAAGGCGGGCCGCCTTCCCTGGTGGGAAATATCTATTCAGAAATGCTTGGGCCAACTGATTAAAGGTAGTGATTGAGTTTGGTGGTTGGGTGTTCAACCATATCTTTGCATCATTCCCCAAAGAGAATGGGAACAACTTCAGCTTGATAAAGTCCTCGGGAATCCCATTGTACCTAAAGGTGTCACAAATCTCATTGAAATTCTGAAGGTGCAAATTTGGATCATCATTTGCCAACCCATTGAACATACATGTGGTGGCAATCATCTGAATCACCCCAGGCTTAATCTCAAAGGAATTTGCCGCAATTGTTGGTCGGCGGATAGATGACATGTTATGCTTGACTCTCGGCATTGTGTAATCCCGTAGGGTGCGCTCATCTCCAACATGAGGCAAACCCTCTTGAACCGGAACCTCCTCAGGACGCACTTCCCCTTCATTTTGATTTGCCACAGGAGGCAAATCAATGTGTTCTAACTGTGGATTCCGATCACCCATCTCCGCTCTTCTCAACCTTGCTTCACGTCGATTTCTTCTAGCCGTTGTTTCTATATCCGGATCAAAACGCAAGTCCTGTAAATCGTTGCTCCTTGTACTTTGATGCATACAAGAGCAACCGCCTAAAAACACAAAGAAGAAAAATCCAAATTAGTAATAAATCAACTAGTAGTGATATCAATAAACCGCTCAATCCCCGGCAGCGGCGCCAAAAATTGACCACTCTTAAACGAGCGTCCGCAATAGTACGGAGCCGAAAGAGTAGTACAATGGTGAATAAGAATTCGTCCCACGAGGATTGATGAAATCGATTACCACAATTGATTGATTTTGTTACTATTTAGACAAGCCAATTTTTGATAATGAAATTACACTACTCAAATTAACTAAATTAAATTACCACCAATGCAAATAATAAAACACGACAATATATGTAAGCAAAGCTAAACCAAACACAAGCAAGTGATTGTAATATGTATGAGAAATTAGGCTAAGACCATGATTCAACCTATCCAATCCTTAACAATTTTAGGCACATCATTGAAATAAAATATGCAAGTGTGTGTGTAGATTCGTGACACCCTAAATTAATCTCTAACCTCTCTCAAGTGAAAGAGACAATATTTATATGCACCAACAACCTATTTCTCAATGGTTATCCGAACTACATACAAATTCATTAAGTTTCATGGCACACAAATGAATCCTAGAGGCTAGCATCGCATATCTCTATCTTACTATCCTCTATCACTCATTTCATCGAGCACGTTGTGTGCTTCTCCTCTCGGTACTTCACACAACAACCAAATAATCACTAAATGCTAGCTAGGCATTCAATAATCACTAAGAGCATGAAATAAATGTACACAACACAAGCAATGAAGATAAAGTGATGGCCTTTATTATTAATTCATGGAAAAGGTCTCATCTTGGCCTTAGCCAAGATGGATTTAGTTCATATTACAAGTGATGGCTACAAAAGATATAAAATAAGTACAAGCCATAAGAAAGAACAAGTAAAAGTAAGAGAGAAAGGTTTAGAAGAAACTATGTGAAGATCTCCTCCTCTCTTGCTTGGATGTGCTTGGCTTCCTCTCTCCTTGACTCCTTTAGCTCCAAGATGGGATTTTTATGGTAGATGGATGTGAAGGAATGAAGTGGTGAAGAGGGATTTGTGTTTAGATGGTGGATTGATGGAAGTGTTGAGTGATTTGGTGAAGGATTTGAGTTAAAAATGAGTTCTTGGGAGGTTTGGAGTGAAAATGGGGTGTTTGGAACTTCAAGGGTCGTGGTAGGTCTTGTTAGAAAGGAGTTGAAGGAATGTATTTATAGTGTGTGGAATTAGGGCACGAGAACCAAGGCAATTTCCCAGAATTTTGGCCTGACCGCTCTACACCCGCTCTACGTAGGGCGGGTGAAGAGCCATTCTTCTTGTTCTTCAGCGGCTCTACGTAGAGCCATTTGGGGGCGAGTTGGGGGCGATGACTCTCTAGAGCAAAATGGCTCTACACCCGCTCTACGTAGGGCGGGTGTAGAGCGGTTTGGGCTACTTTTGTTCTTCAGCGGCTCTACGTAGAGCCATTTGGGGGCGAGTTGGGGGCGATGACTCTCTGGAGCAAAATGGCTCTACACCCGCTCTACGTAGGGCGGGTGTAGAGTACGTAGAGCGGGTGTAGAGCCGTTTTGCCTGCTCAATTTCCTAAAATTGCATATTTGCCCCAAACTTCTTCTTTCTTTGCCAAAGTGCCCCTGGAAGCCAAGAAACTTGCACAAGCTTATTTAAAGGTTAAATACTCGGTTTTTACCCAGAAAACGGATGCAAAAGAATAGGAAATGGGGTTACACCAAGTGTAAAAATAGGCATTATCAACCACAATAGCAGTCATTTGATCCAAAGTCCATTCAGCCTCTTGAGCATTATAAGAGGTTTTCAGAACATCAAACTCACTTGGAAGAGACTCAAGAACTTGCCACACAAGGTGAGAGTCAGAGATCTCCGTATTCAAATCCCTCAATTTCATGGCCATATTAGTCATCTTTATAATATGCTCACGAACATCACCAGTACCATCATAAACTGCAATCGCCAACTGGCTCAGATATTTTCCCCTCTCAGCCTTGCTCTGCTTCTTAAACTTGCCACTCACAGCTTTAAGAAAAACCTTTGCTTCCTTGCATTGTGGAATACTCTTCTTAATAGTTTTGGCAATGGACAAACGCATGATCATCAAACATTTCCGATTGGACTCTTTCCATTTCATTCGATGAGTCCTCTTTTCAGCAGTACTCTCATCAGTGAGTTTGGAAGTCTTCTTCTCACGTAACGAAAGGTCTATTCCCCAAAGAGCTAGAATAGCAGTGAGTGTCTCTTTCCACTCCTCAAAATTAGTCCCATCCAAAGGTTTGATAGCAGTCAATTGAGAAGCAAAATTGTTGACATTGAAAACTGAATTTCAAAACAAAAGATTTCATGCTCATAAGATAAACAGTCAAAACATTTATAGAAACATAATTCAACATGTGATTGGGCAAATAATCACAACAATCTATAAATGCAATCCTCAAGATAATGAACCTCCTACGGAGAAGAACATCACCTATCACACATGATAAGCCTCCTACGGAGATGATTAACACATGCCTTCCCATCTTTGCAGTTCAAATTTAATAATTGATAACCAACGAATATCTCAAAATCCTAATGATCAGTCACTACGTGAAATCATAATCATCTAATTCACGAGAATATTCTATCAATTATTAACACTATCAAATTAATAACCGTCAGCCAACTAAATTCTCAAAATCGAAATGATTAGTCACTACTTGAAAGCATAATCATTTAACTCACGAGAGTATATAAACAGTTTATTAATTTCAAACAAAATAATCATTATGAAAACTTAATGACTAGTGTACTACGTAGAAAAATAATCATTCGAAATCACAAAAAAAATTATGAACTCCAATTATTTCCAAAACTGCCCCATGATTTTGCTAAATTACAAATTAGCCCCCGAAGTTTCGGTAATTACAAAACGACCCCAAAATTTTATCAAAATTACAAACTGGCCCAGTAAGTTTTAATAATTATAAATTGACCCCAAAATTTTTGTTAAATTATAAATCGGCCCATGAAGTTTCAGTATTTATAAATTGACCCTAGAATTTTGTCAAAATTACAAACTAGCCTAGAATAATTACAAAACATACCCTTATAAAATATCAAATTTTCAAAAGTTGGCCCAAAGCAAAAATCATGGTTTGAAACCCTAGCTTGCCATGCGCCGCCGCCTCTACCACAGACCATCACCGGAAAAGTGACGGACGGCGACGCAAGCTTTCGATCCACGTGCGCGAATCCCAAAACATGGCCGCCGTCGATCCAAACCAACCGAGAAGAAAATGGCGGCTGGACGTGGGTCGCTCGATCGGAGCAGGGATGCCTGGGTGTGCGCCGTCGGTCCGATCCACGCCGTGAATAGCACGGGGTCTTGCAAGAAACCCCTTCCACGCAGCTCGCGACCTGGGTGTGACCCAAATCTTGTGCAATCTGCACAACTGCTCTGGTCTGGGTTGAGAAACCCATCGACCCACGCGACCCACATATGGGTCTGACCAGAAGAGATCCAAACAAAACAAAAAAAAACTTTAAAATCTTAATTCAACTACTGATCGAATCCATTAGGCTATCAATATACATCTTACTTGAAACCAATCATCAAATAAAAGGTTCTAACGCCTATGAATCAAAAACAATAGACGAATATAATATATCTGACTATATTCATGTTTCAAAAAACAGTAGATGAACAATAAGAATTTAATTTTCAGCCTATGTAAAAATACGTGGGCTCTGATACCACTGTAAGCATAATGCAAATAAATATATGTGCAACTCGTATTAAATACATAAGCATGAAAGGGTACCCGAATTTCCAGAATCCATGATAGCACAAGAACAATCACTTGAAAAGAAAATACAAGAAAAACAATGAAAGTTAATAGGAAGTCTTCTACTCTCTTCTCACCTTACTCAGATTGCCTAATGGGGAGACAGTTTTGTAACACACGTGAGCGAGAGTAGGGACCCCCTATAAATAGTATAACTTACTAGAATCCTAACCCATAGAGGATTCTCAATCCTAATAGGATGGCTAATCCCAAAATGAATACTAGGCCCACACATATACAATAGCCCATACCGTATCCTACATATAATGTAGTTAAAGTGCACCAAGCCCAACAAATACTGATCACAACTAAACGGGCTTTATCCGGTCAACTCTCTCTTACTTAAACATTCCAATCAATTCGGTTTTCATAAACTCAAAATATAATGTCATATGTTGCTCACATTTTTATAAAATCTTACACATACTTCATGAACAATGAGTTAAGTACTCATGTAGTAAGATGAAGACATAGTTTCCTTCATGGAATCTCTTTGAGACGCTTCTTAATCAGCTGTGTTTACCTAGTCAATTCTCTTCTTGTAACTTGCCGTTGCCTCTGCATGAATAACATGATTTACATCGTTTTCCTTTAATATATTTTCTTAATAAGTCAGGAGGCATTGAAACTGCGTACTTTGAAAACATAAATGTCTCAAAAAAAGGTTGCTCAATTGTGCACAAAGCCAACCTATCGGAGAGATAACTGGTGTCTCTGAGTTCCTTATGTCATGTTTAAATGAACTTGAAAAAGAGTTTTTTGTTTGATCTTCCGTGATTCTATATAGTGGAACCTACTATTTGCCAACTTGAATATATCTGAGTTGAATTTGGTTTTCTTTAGCTGAATGGCTATGAGTTATAGTTTATTTCATGAGTTCCACATCCTTTGGAAGATGCATAGGGTTTATGCAGGATAATTACCCCAAAGTTAGCAAATATACTGTCACCGAAGTATCATGTTAACATTCTTGTTTTAGTTAAACCTTAGCAGCAGTTGTTATTGTATCTGCTATTGTCAGTCTCTGAGTGCCACATTTACATCAATGGCATTGGTAAATTGGTTATCTCAATATGTCATTACTATATCTAATTGGTGTTTGTCCCTTGATGGCAACATGATTTGTCTGAGCTTCTTCTTCACAATTGTTAAAATATTTAGTTTGAAAGCTGAAAAATCAGTGCTGAAGATTTAAGAACTGAATTGGTGGAAATGATATCATCACTGAAGGAGCTGAATTGTTTGATAATGTAGCAAACTGAAATATGGAAAACTGTTAACCCCAATTTAGTAATGTCATTCACCGGTATCATTTTCTTTTGGCACTCGCTTGCCTCAAGGTTCAACAGTAGACTTTAAAATTGAGAACGAAGAGATACCCTTTGACAGACAAGGCTTGCGGCTTGCTCCAATCAGCAATGTGATCTCTCTAATTTATGCTATTTCAACATGGAATGATCATTTTTTGAATGTTCAATCAGATGATTGATGATTCATATTCATGTCAATGAAAGAAAATAAATGTATCTAATGACATTTGTTTTGGTGAAAACTGTGGTTAAAAAAATATTCTTAATAGTCTTAGATTTATGTTGAGATCGATTGTGAAAATTATAAACAGTGAGTTTATAGAAATTGATCCAATATAGAGAAAGAACATTGAGATGAGAAACTGATGTTGAAAATTGTTTATAAAACTGTTGGCATTTAGCAACCATCTCTTATATCTTCCTTCTCTCCTCTTATCATTATCTTTTTGTGTATTTTGTCTGTAATATATTTTACTTGGATGCATCACATGAAGCGATAACAGGTATTTACAATTACAGAATCCAGGTTTCAAAATTATACCTTCCAGCTTATTCATTACATCTTAATGATTCTTGAAGTACATAATAGATAGGCACTTGAAAGTAGAAACCTGAGCAGTGAAAAGTCCCCATTTTTTTCTTGCAGAGATGAAAGGTAATGAAAAGTCCCCGTTTTATTACTTGGGGGTTTGGTTTTGATTCGTTAAATATTTAATCTTAAATGTCATAGATTAATGTTGAGATTGTGAAAATTATAAACAGTGAGATAGAAATTGATCCATATTAGAAATAACATTGAGGTGAGAAAATGCTGTTAAAAAATGCTTCACAATCTGTTAAGTACTTAAGCAACTACCTCTTATACCTTCTACCATTATGTTTAATTGAGATCGAGACAACTGGGTGCCTCTCTCATCTGTTCCCATTATTTGTTTTTACGTATATTTTCCATAATGTATTTTATTTGGATACATCACATAAAGGTAAAGCATATACAGGCATCACGAAGCTCAGATTGAAATACAAGAATTTCCAGTTTACTCATTACATCTTAATGATCCAAGTACATTATATCAGACTTGAAAATTAAAACCTGCCAATGAAAAGTGGGTAAGACCAAGGGAGATGATAAGAGTACACAACTTGGAGTTTGAAGAAGAGATTGACAGAAAATTGGCTTTGGAGTTTGAAGAAGAGATGGACAAAAATTGGCTAAAAGAGCTGCTCCGAAGAAATGGGCATAACTTTTAGCTCAGTTGTCAGATTTCCTATTATAATATGTTTTCGGAAAGGGTTTTTAATGCTCCATACCATGGCAACCTGGGCAAGCCCAGTTGACGTCGTTTTCATCCTCAAATTCGCTGTTTAGTGCAGGCTGTCTGGCAGTTGAAGTTTTTATTGTTTTTTTTTTTTGGGTTTTTTTTTTTTCATTTTTAGTTGTTTTTGTTTAGAGGAAGGCTATTTGGTCTTTTTGCTTCAATTAGGGTTTCTGGAGACTATTTAAGGCTCTTTGTTTTTAGTTTTGTGACATTGAATAATATTATCTTTTGGTTTTCAATTAATTTTCTAGGGGATTCCAGTTTGAGTGATCTTAGGGCTTATGCTGGTAAACCCTAGAACTTTGGTTCTGCGTCAAGTGGTATCAGAGCATAAGGATTTCGCCTTGTACGATGGTCAACAACGAAGCCGGAAGAGTTAACCCTGGCGACACTGGTCGTAGGGATGTCGATTTATGGGTAGCGATTGACGAGCAGTGACAGTTAATAGAGAGGTTGGAGGCCATGTTACAGTAACTGTTGGAGCGGCAGCCTAATCCCAACACCCCTACTAGCAACGCTAACGCTCCTGCTCCTGCCAACAGAGATGGAGTTGAGGGAGTTGCCCTTGGCCGCCCTGGTGGTGGACGTCCGCCTAGAGCAGTGAGACACATGCAGTTTGAAGATTTCAGTGATGAAGACTTTGATGAGGATTTTACGGGATACCAAGGGAATCGTCAACAAAACTGAAATAAACCTAACTATAGAATCTACGCAGACATACCGTTGTTCTATGGTAAACTGTAGATTGAGGAGTTCCTGGACTGGTTTTATGAGGTTGAGAGATTCTTCGAATTTACTGAAGTTACGGAGGAACAACAAGTCAAACTGGTAGTGTATAAGTTGATAAGCGGGGCTATTGTTTGGTGGGAGAAGTTGTAGATGGATAGATGACGACAAGGCAAGAATCTTGTACGATCCTGGAGGCGAATGAAACAACTTATGATGAACAGTTTTTACCAGATTATTAACAATTTATTTTCTAGAGTTATCAGAATTGTGTGCAGGGTAACAAAACCGTTGCAGATTACACTGATGAGTGGTCTAGGCTGTCAGTTTGTAACAACCTAAATGAAACTGAGGGACAACAAGTTTCCAGATATTTGGGGGGATTAAAGTCGACCATTCAAGACAAGATTGGGTTGCAAGTTGTTTGGACAGTAGATGAGGCTCATAACATGGCCT
Organism: Acer campestre; assembly: GCA_954870605.1. NCBI lineage: Eukaryota > Viridiplantae > Streptophyta > Magnoliopsida > Sapindales > Sapindaceae > Acer > Acer campestre. The sequence continues at coordinate 5,272,493 of OX940811.1, read as the reverse complement.
TGAAGGTGGAGTTACTAGAGAAAGAACCCAATCGATTTTCCCACTACAAGAAGGACATGGGTGAGTTTTCCAATGCAGTTGCGATCCAGAGTAGATTTTCACCGAGTGATGGACAGGGTTAGACTAGAATTGCTGCAGATCAGGTCCAAAAGAGTTCGGCTCCTAGTAACAACCTTGCTAGGACGCGTCCGACAGCAGCATCAACTATGAAGGAAGCCCCACAGTTGGTGCAAAACCCGTACAGTAGAATAGACGGTTTGAAGTGCTACAGGTGCGGTCAACCAGGCCATCGTTCGAATGAGTGTCCAGCCAGGAAACCAGTGAATTTTGTGGAAATAGGGGAAAACGACGAGTACGAACAGGATGATGAAAAAGGGGTAGGCATGGAAGAACTATTGGATGGTGCGGAAATTACGAAGGAACAGGGAGAGCATGTAAATTGTGTGATTCAGCGAGTCATGTGTTCAACGAAGCTGGAGGATTTTTCACAAAGAAACAATATTCTCAAGACTTGCTGCAGTGTCCAGGGGAAAGTTTGTGATTTAATTGTTGACAGTGGGAGTTGTGAGAATTTTGTGTCCAGAAAACTAGTGGAACATTTGAAGCTGTGGGCAGAATAACATCCAAAGCCTTATGCGATTGGGTGGATCTAGAAAGGATCTAAGGCGAACGTGACGGAGGTGTGTAAAGTTCCTATTTCGATTGGGCAGCACTACCGGGATGAGGTGGCATGCGATGTAGTCGATATGGATGCTGGTCACGTGTTATTGGGAAGCCTCATGGCAGTTTGATGTGGATGTCACCTACAGGGGGCATGACAATGTTTGTGTTTTCAATTGGGATGGCAGGAAGATTGCAATGGATCCGAAACGGAGTTCAGGCGGTGGCCCAACTAAGACCACGGTAAAAGAGCAATCCTTAGTCTCAATTTGCTTTTATAATTAATAAGAAACAAGTGAAACAAGTGAAGATTGCATGTCATTTCACTTGTTTCTTAAAAAGAAATGTTTACCCATTTTTAGTTTGCATTTTCTACCGTTTAGTGTTTTATGATTATTGAAAAAGGTCTTCGTCAGGGCGATCCCTTATCGCCGTTTCTTTTCAACATCGCCATTGAAGGGCTGAACTGTTTATTTCAAAAGGCTCATGACAAAAATCTTTTGGAAGGTGTTACTTTTGGGAATAATTCGCTTCACATTTCCCATCTTCAATTTGCGGACGATACGATACATTTTTTGAAGCCTAATGCGGAGTTTCTTAAGAATGTTAGGAGGATCTTGCGTTGTTTTGAGTTGGCTTCGGGTCTTCGTATCAACTTCCACAAGTCTAGTGTTTCTAGAGTGGGTAGGAGGGGGACCGAGGAGTGTGATTGGGGGGCTGTGTTTAATTGTAAAACCGTTCCTCTTCCGATTACGTATCTTGGTTTTCCGTTGGGAGGGCGGCCTTGCTCTAGTTCCTTTTGGAAAGTTTTGCTTGATCGTATCGAAATTCGTTTATCGCCTTGGAAGAGAAGATTTTTAAGCAAAGGAGGGCGGTTGGTCTTGATTAAGGCTGTTCTCAATAGTCTTCCAACTTACTTTTTATCCGTTTTCAAGGTTCCGGTTGGGGTGGCTCACAAGATTGAGAAGTTTCAGAGAAGTTTTTTTTGGGGCGACGGCATTGTCAAGCGCAAAATCCATGCGGTTGACTGGAAGACGTTGTGCAAAAGTTATAGGAAGGGTGGTCTTGGTATTGGCAGAATTTTAGATAAGAATAAAGCGTTATTAGCTAAATGGATTTGGCGTTTTGGAAAGGAGGACAACCCGATGTGGAAAAGAATTTTGTGCGCTAAGTATGGGATTTCAGAAAGGAGTTTGAGTTGGAATTGGAAAGTTTCTACGCAGGCTTCTGCCTTTGTCAAAGCTGTCGGCAGCTTGTGTCAAGATAATGAGCCGTCGGCGAGGGTGCTTCATGAAGGATTGTTTACGGTGGTTGGTTGTGGTAATAGGGCCTGTTTTTGGAATGATATTAGATGGGATTCGATTCCCTTACGTCTTGCTTTCCCTAGAATTTATGCGCTTGCGAAGGAAAAAGAGGGTGTCATTCAAAATTTTGGTTTTTGGAATAATTCGTTTTGGGTGTGGAATATTGAGCTGAGGAGATCGTTGTTTGATTGGGAAGTTAATCAGTGGCAGAATTTTTGTGTTTCCCTTGATAATGTGGTTATTCGGAGGAATTTATCGGATGATATCGCTTGGAAGTTTTGTCCTAACGGTGCCTTTTCGGTGAGCTCTTTTAGAAGACAGTTGGAAGACATTGAGGTGGACGCCAATACTCCAGACTTTCTGGCCAATCTTCTGTTGTGGAAGGGGCTGTGTCCCCCGAAGATTGAGGTGTTCTTGTGGCAGCTGTTTCGTGGGAGGGTTATGGTGAAAGGGGTGCTGGTCCGTTTTGGCCTCATTTCTCAAGCTGGTCTGGAATGCCCCATGTGCAAGTCTGAGTTGGAGGACATTGATCACTTGTTTCTGAAATGTCCTTGGGCTTGGAAGCTGTGGAATAGATGTCTTTCTTGGTGGAGTAAAGTAGGCGTGGTCAACTGCTCCTTGAAGGACTGGTTTGAGGGTTGGGATGGGATGTGCATCTCTGTCAGCCATAAAAGAGCTTGGAGACTTGGTTTTGTTGCTACCGTGTGGACAATATGGGAACAGAGGAATCAGGTGGTTTTCAACAATGCTTCTAGCGATTTGGAGGCCTCTTCCGATTTGATCAAGTTTAGGATCGCTTGGTGGTTTAAACATCTTGGTAGGGGTTCTTCGGAATCTGTTACGACTCTTATGCTCAACATTAAGGACTGCTGTAGGGAGACCAAAAGCAAGTCTCTTCACAAGAAGGAAGCTTGGACCCCTCCGGAGGTTGATTCCCTTAAATTCAATGTGGACGGGGCTGCTAGAGGGTCGCCTGGGAATGCCGGTATAGGTGGTGTGCTGAGGGATTATCAGGGGAAAGTGCTGTGCTCGTTCTCTTCCTCCGTGGGTCAAGATTTTTCTGAGTCTGTTGAAATCTTGGCCATCCTGAAGGCGTGCCAACTGTGTGCTTCGCAGAATATGCTTCGCGTTAAGAACATCGTCATCATATCGGATTCTAGTGCTGTGGTCTCTTGGATTAACGAAGATGGTATGGGGAATCTTAAATTTTTGAATCCCATCCTGGAAATTAGACAGTACCTGTCTTCTATGGAAAACATTTCGGTTGTCTTCAATTCGCGGACCACAAACGCTTTGGCTGATAGGTTAGCTAAAAGGGCTGCTGAGAATCAGATAAATTCGATTGTTTGGAGCCTTGGTTAGCCTTGCGCTGGGTGTTTTGTTGCCTTGGTTTTGTTCCCTGTCCTCTGTTTTCTGTTTGTGGTTTTTTGGTTTGGCGGTCCTTTGCTTCTGTTGTTGGGGGGGGGGGGGGGGGGGGGGGGGGGGGGGCTGTTTCCTTTGTTGTTTTGGTTTCGTTTGTGGCTTTGTTTCGCTTGGCTTTTGGCCTTTTTTTAATAAATTTTCCTTTTCAAAAAATGATTATTGAATTTAGTTATGAATGTCTTATTGTTCATGAGAAACTATGTGTACTAGTAGTTAATTATTGAGACTGAAGTTAATAAAGTTATAAGCAATAGTCGATCCCAAATCGTCAACAGGATGCCTTTTAAAGAGAGTTGGTTTTATATTGAGGTTCATACTTCATGAACAATGAGTTAAGTACTCATGTAGTAAGATGAAGACATAGTTTCCTTCACGGAATCTCTTTGAGTCAATTTTCTTCTTGTAACTTGCCCTAGCTAGCCTCCGCTTGAATAATAAGATTTACACTGTTTTCCTGTAATATTTTTTCTTAATAAGTCAGGAGGCATTGAAATTGCGTACTTTGAAAACATAACTGACTCAAAAAAAGGTTGCTCAATTGTGCACAAAGCCAAGCTATCAGAAAGATAATTGGTGGCTCTGATTTCTTATGTCATGTTTAAATGAACTTGAAAAAGAGTTTTTGTTTGATCTTCCGTGATTCTGTATAGTGGAACCTACTCTTTGCCAACTCAAATATGCTCTGAGTTGAATTTGGTTTTCTTTAGCTGAAGGACTATGAGTTACAGTTTATTTCATGAGTCCCACATCCTTTGGAAGATGCATAGGGTTTATGCAGGATAATTACCGCAAAGTTAGCAAATATACTGTCACGAAAGTATCATGTAACATTCTTGGTTTAGTTAAACCTTAGAAGCAGTTGTTATTGTATCTGCTATTGTCAGTCTCTGAGTGCCACATTTACATCAATGGCATAGGTAAATAGGTTATCTCAATATGTCGTTACTATATCTAATTGGTGTTTGTCCCTTGATGGCAACTTTATTTGTCTGAGCTTCTTCACAATTCTTAAAATATTTAGTTTAAAAGCTGAAAAATCAGTGCTGAAGATTTAAGAACTGAATTGGTGGAAATGATATCATCACGTACTGAAGGAGCTGAATTGTTTGATAATGTAGCAAATGAAATATGGAAAACTGTTAACCCCAATTTAGTAAACTTTAAAATTGAAAAAGAAGAGATACCCTCTGACAGACAAGACTCGCGGCCTGTGCTAATCAGCAAATGTGTCTCTAGTTGTTCTTATCTTTACTGATCTTGCACCCCTGATCTTTCTTTGATGCATGCCATGCCAGTTTTGTGAATATCTCTTCCAGCTTATTCATTACATCTTACTGATCCTTGAAGTACTTGAAAGTAGAATCTGAGCAGTGAAAAGTCCCCTTTTTTTTCTTGCAGAGATGAAAGGTAATGAAAAGTCCCCATTTTATGTGGTCCGATAAATAATTTAATCTTAAATGTCATAGATTATTGTTGAGATTGTGAAAATTATAAACAGTGAGAGATAGAAATTGATCCAGATTAGAAATAACATTGGTGGTGAGAAAATGCTGTTAAAAAATGTTTCTCAATCTGTTGATCAACGACCTCTTATACATTCTACCATTATATTTAATTGAGAGACAACTTGGTGCCTCTCTCTCCTCTTCCCATTATTTGTTTTTACGTATCTTTTCCATAATGTACTTTATTTGGATACATTACATAAAGGTAAAGCAAATACAGGCATCACAAAGCTCAGATTGAAATATAAGAATTTCCAGTTTACTCATGACATCTTAATGATCCAAGTACACACATTACATCAGAATTTGAAAATTAAAACCTACCAATGAAAAGTCGGTGTGACCAATGTAGATGATAAGAGTACACAACTTGGAGTTTTCTGGCATTTACTTTGTTCACCTAAGAGTTCTAGAATGATATGTCAAATAAAATGCATCTTTCAGAAGGGGATATTGCAGCTTAACAAATACAGTGATCGGTAAGGTTACAGCTATGAGAGTAATGATCGGGATAATATTTGATTTGTTATGATAAACCAAGAAGAAGGTTGAACTGAAAGTTATCGACATGGCTATTACTGATATGAAGAGAGCTAAGAGAGCAATCATCATCTGGAGGGTTAAAGATCTATAAAAGTCTGTTTCTGTGTAACGTGATGTAAGGATAGAAAGTATTATCAGAATAGAGAGAGAAGAAGAGGATAGCGCGATTGCATCTGAAACAACAAATACAAGGAACCAAATTTTTTTCCGAAGAGGGGGCATTCCAGTTTGATCATCATTACCGCCCGGAATTGTAAACGCAGCTGCAAAGACCATAGTAGCAATGAGTGTGGCAACAAGCATGCATGAGCCAGCTGTGTTCCTCATCCACTCTGATCCACTTTTCAGTAAATTACTGTGTTCTATGGTGAACAATTCTTGAGGTGTTAGACCATCTATATTTTTCGCTTCTCTTAATGAAACATGCATGACCTTTTCAACTTCCTATCAACATTTTACAATAATATTAATAATAAATAAATGAATAAGTTTAAAAGAAAATTTAACACACTGAAGAATGAGAAAGTTTTACCTTAAATAGCAGCAACTCTTGTTGCATTTCTAGAGCTGTAGTTGACAATAGAGATTGATTTGGATGCTTTGCGACCATATGCAACAATGTATTCTTTTCAGCATCCACATATGTAGCTATCAATTCCCTAACGTAGCCTAACTCATGTATCAGATTGAATATACTGGAATGACGGTGCAAAATTGCAATGTGAAATATGGTTCGCTTATTTTTATCCAATTCAAAAACCATATCAGGATACAAGCGAATGAATTCAGCCAATAATGGGAAGTTCCCCATTCTTGCTGCATCGAACAATAAATTTGAAGGATATCTGATTAGTTCTTTAATATCCACGTTCTGTTTATTTGCTACTACTTGCCAAAGATATTTAGCAAACATAAGAGCCAACGATCCTTCGGCTGCATGAATATGAGTAGGTAGTTGTAATTTACAGAGTGACTAATAAGAACAAGATCAACATACAAAGTGAATTTTGGACAAGTTCTTTGATCTCTCGACTAATACTAGCGACTTCAAATTTATATCAAATATCTCATCACCAATAATTTCGCAAGTGGTTTGTAACTATCATTAACATTCATCACATAATTATTATATGATTTACACAATGATTATAAGATAAGTGAAAATGGTGAGAAATAACTCTCTTTTTATGTTGAATTTTGGGAATATCACTAGTTTAATAAGTTAAGTTTAAATGGCACCAATGAACTAAAATACCCTCATCTTCTTCTTTTATTACGCTTGTGCCATTTTTTTTTCTTTTCGAAAACCTCCATTGATGGAGGACCAATGGAGGTTCTCTGTCAATGAAAATGAAAAACCTCCATTGGAGGTCAATTCGATCTCCATTGGAGTAACTGACCTCTCGATGAAGAAGATGACCAAAAAAAATTGGAAATTTTCATTTTAGCCAAATAAGTCTCGAAAATTGCAAATATACCTAATAAGTCTCGAAAATATAAAATAAATCTGTGAAACACCAAAATAAGTATTGGAAACATAAAAATAAGTCCCGGAAACACAAAAAAGCGCGAGACTTATTTTTGTGAGTGTGTTTTTAGAATATTTTTGTCAGATTAACACTTTATGTGCTATTAAAACTTAAGTTACGAATTTGGTGATAGTCTTAAAACCTACTCTTTAAAAGTGTTATTAAATTTTCGAACCCCAAACTCATTATATAATTTGTATGCACAGTGGTTTTAAAAAATCAAAAGAGATAGCGAGTATTATTAATACTAACCGAATATAGAAGGAGGCTTTCGGGCCAACACATGCAAGGCAGTGTCATCATCCATGTCACGGGTCACAGCTAGCCCATTTGCTTCTGTTAACAATCTGAATGCCATATCTAATGGCGACAACGGTGTAAAATGATGAAAAGTGTAAAATAAAAAAGACCCAAAAGCAAATCAGTCTATATAAATATATAATCAAAAGACAAAAAAATAGTATTGAAAAAGCAGTAAAATCCAAATTATACACACACGAAAGAGCTGGATAACAAAAAAAAAAACACTTAATAACTATTGTGCAGTGCAATGATATATATATGTACCATATAAATCTGTTTTAATAGCTCGTTCCTCTGCTGTTAAATATTCAACAGTGTGATCATATAAAAACATTGCCATATCCTCTTTTCCAAGCAAAACAGCCAAGTAGAGCGGCGTCATGTTCCAAGAGCCTCTTAGTGTCGCTAAATCTGGATTCCAATTTCGCATGACCTCAGCAAGTTGTATATTTCCAGTAGCAACAGCAAAACAAAAGGCAGTGTCTCCTCTTAGATTTTGCAATGTCAAGTCTTGTTCATTCATATGTTCCATTATCTTCAACACAAAATCAGTTTGTTGTGCTTTCGTTGCAACGTGAAGAGCTGTTTCATATCCCTCTGTGATAGCTGTACGTACCATTGATGGATCGCCCTCTATCAAACCTCTAGCTTCTTCCCAGTTGCTTTTTAATGCAGCCAAATAAAGGGGCGTACATTTACGGTTGTATTGGACCCTGTTTCCATCTGTTTACAAATTAAAGAAGATAATTTGGTTTAATTATATATATATATATATATATATTAGCTTATAAGTACTAGAAAGACCATATATATCAAAGATTGTTAACTGAAGATATATTTGCCTTAACAGAAGATAATTTGGTTTAATTATATATATATATATATATATATATCCTTTTACGGTTGTGTAACTTTGTAAGTTAAACAAAGAGTGGTGCTATTGGCACACCCCCTATTGATCTATTTATGCCCCTTTTTTTTTAATTATTTAGTTTTTTTATTTTTCCTTTATCAAAATTACTAAAATAGACATACAATTTAAGAAAAAAAAATATTTTATAAAGCAAATCTAATAAAACCCCACATTCCTTTTCAAAAAAAAAAAACAAAAAAAAAAAAAAAAAAACCCAACGTTCTTTTAATCAGTTTCTTGAAAAAAAAAAAATTATGGAAGAGTCTAAAAACGGTATCAAACATATGGAAGAATTGTCGGAGAATGATATCAAACATCTGGAAGAATTGTCTGAGAATGATATAAATCATACGAAGCATCTACACGAATTGTCTGACAATGATAACAAGTATTTGCAAGAATTGTCGGAGAATGGTATCAAACATCTGGAAGCAATTCCTTCTCTAGAAGTAAGTTTGAAGTTTACTTTGTATACCGTTAAAATTTAATATATATATATATATGTGTGTGTGTGTGTGAATTTTTTTTTTTCGATTTCATTATTGTTAACTAAAACAATATGTTCTAGTTGTCATTGTTATACCGTTAAAATATGTATATATATACATATGTGTGTGTGTGTGTGAATTTTTTTTTTTTTTTTTCGATTTCAATATTGTTAACTAAAACAATATGTTCTGGTTGTCATTGTGGGATTGTTGGGTGCTCATTTTGTTTGGTGGGCAGCCTTTTCTTTCAGGCTTTGTTTTGCCATGTTTCTTCTTTGTTTTGTTGCATGATACAGGTTTGATTAATACAATTTGCTGATTCCTCTATTGTTTGGTTGATGTAAGGTTGCTCGGGTGTGGGCTCTTTGCTCTGTTTCTGCTGTCTGTTTTCTTTCTTCTGTTTGGGGTCGCCTGCCGCTTGGTTTTAGCTTGGTTGTTCTTCTTGTGTAGTTTGCTGTTTCAATATATTGGCTGTCAAAAAAAATAAAATAAAACAATTTGCTTCATCTGTTAACGATATTTTATGTACACTATATTTTATTTTTTCTATAATGTTTAGTTTCACAGAGGGGAGAAAATTGCTATCCCTTTTTGTAGCTCTGATTTTTGGTCTCACTGCAATTTACGCATCCAAATTCCATTTAATTGTTTCACACACATGTACTTGATATTGAAACAACCACAAGCCCATCATGATTGCTTTCAAAAAAATTAATCTTCTATATTGAACATCAAATATTAAAATCTGATAGTACTAAAGTTTGTATCATTCATTGACTTATTTTAGAATACAGAAAATACACAACCTAAAAACCACAACCACACTCAACAGAATACACACCTACCAAGCTTAACACTACACAACTAAGCACAAGCAGAAACTAAGCTCACAAGTGTCACACGGTCAAGATTAACATTCTCCAACATCACCATTTGATGAAAAAATGCCACTGCTTCTTCAAGAAGCCTATTTTGCTCATACCCAGTAACCATTGAAGTCCACAAGAACACGTTCGGTCGAGAAAAACCCTCAAAAACCTTCAAAGCACAACCCATTTTCCTGCATTTATAATAGAATTGGACCAATGCAGTACCCATGAACAGGTCAAACGCAATATTTCCATTCTTGATCACAAACCCATGTACCAATTTCCAATGTTTAAGCGTATGTAAACTTGCACACGTCTTCAAAACAATAGGCATAGTGAAATTTTGTAATTTCTCCTGAGCAGTAAAACCATAAGAAACCATGTTATTAAAGAGAAACATAGTATCCAGCCATCGCTTCTCTTTGCTGTAGCTCATAAGAATGGCATTATAGACATAAACGGTTTTCTGAGGCGTTTCGTCGAACAGTTGGTGTGTGTATTCGATTGAGGCGTGTTTTAGCAGAGAGTGTTGAGTTTGGTGGCAAAGAAGCTGTCATGGACAAGGCCATTTTTGAGGATTAGAGTTTGTAATTGTAACAACGATTTGATACAGTCGCATGATTCAAACAACCTACCAATCAACTCCCTCTTTTCCGTATATTAATTCAACACTCAAGATTTTTCTCATCAGATTTTTCTCATCTAGAATCTAGATGCAGTACACCATAAGTACAGCATCATATATCTAAACATGCAATACCAATGACATCAACGATGTCAACAACACCACAACCAAGAACCAAACAGAACCTCTCATGGAATTCTCCATGGTACTGAGAACTAAGATGATAACATACATCAGGAGGAAGAACCACGTGCCTGTACTCATAAGCATCATCAAAGTAATTCTCCGAGTACTGGATCTGACCCATATTTCGATTCCGATTTGTGATACAAAAATGAATAAACTAAAAAGTCTTTCTCTCAATTTTCTTAATTAGTGTGGTTTGGTTTGCTTGTTTTGCTGCTACCCTTTGCCGTGTTTCTGGTAGCAACCTATTCTCAAAAAAGAAAAAAAAAAGTTTGAAAAAGAGGACTGAGATAGATACAGATAATTGGGGTTTATTAAGTTTGAAATATAAGTAAAAAGGGTAATTTTGGAAATAAATAAAATAAATTAATAAAACCATTTAACTTTATTTAATTAAATCAAAATTTTAAAAAAGGGGTCTAAATAGATCAGTAGGGGGTGTGCCAATAGCACCACTCTTAAACAAATTAAAGATGATAATTTGGTTTAAGTATATATATATATGTACTAAAAAGAGTACTAAAAGACCATATATATCAAAGATTCATGAGGAAATAGGGTTTTTTAGTCAAAAATTATGGGGCCTTATTGTTTTTGTCAACAATTATCACTTTTTTTGTTTTTGTTAGCAAAATGGATGTAAAGACAAAATTGCCCATATTTTTTTTTTTTTCAAAATCTCTTCTCTCTCATTTTCACTGGATTTTTTTTCCCTCTTTCTCTCTCTCCTTTTCTCACACCTTCTTCTTCTCTCTTTCTCTCCTCCTCTCTCCTCCTCTTCTTCTTCTTCTTCTTCTTGTGGTCGGAAAAATCAGATTTTTTTAAAACAAAAAATTTTAGATTTGGTGGTCGAAAACTCAGATTTTTTTTTAAAACAAAAAATTTTAGATTTGGTGGTCGTCCGATCTTCTCTCCTTCCTCTTCTTCTCTTTCTCTCCTCTTTTCTTTTTCTCTTTCACGCTTTTTCCAGATTTATTTATTAGATTTCAGTTTTTTTTTTTTTTTTTTTTTTTTTTTTTTTTTTTAATTTTGAAAAAATTTTAAAATTATTTCCAGATTTTTTTTAAAAAAAAAAATTCAGGTTTTTTTTTAAAAAATTTTTATTTTGAAAAAATGGCAGATTTTTTTCAAAAAAATTCAGATTACGTTTGTTAAAAAAAAATTTCCAGATTATTTTAAAAAAAATTCTGTTTTTTATTTTTTATTTATTTTTTATTTAAATTTGAAAAATTTTCAGATTTAAAAAAGGTTTGGATTTGAGTGTTAGTTGTTGATTTTAAAGGTGGTTGTGAATGTAGTGATTTTAAGAGTGGCTATGGTTGTGAATGTTTGGATTTGAATGTTTAAAAAGTTTTCCAGATTTTTTAAAAAAATTTCCAAATCTTGTTTTGTTTAAAAATTCAAGATTTTTTTTTTAAAAAAATTCAGATCATGTTTGTTAATTTTTTTTTTTTCCAGATTTTGTTCAATTAAATACACTAGACCACCGATTAAACACACCAGACCACCGATTAAACACATTAGACCACAAATTAAATCACACAAGGGTTGCCCAAGTAAACACACCAGGTGTAAATCAATTAAACACATCAGACTAATTAAACACACCAGGCCACCGATTAAATACACCAGACCATTAATTAAAACACACTAGATCATTAATTAAAGGGGTAATTACCCCGGTGGCCATCGACTTTTGCCACCACTATCAAAATGGCCACCGGATGGGAAGTTGGTTTAGAAATGGCCATTTTTGGCAAACAATGTTACACTAATGGCCATTCCGTTATAACACCGTTAACTTTGTCTAAGAATGTTACACTAATGGCCATCAATTTGTTCACTTGGTATCAGAATGGCCATTATAATCATTTTTCTCCAAAATTACTCTAGTGGCCATCCATTTGGTCAATTGGTATCAAAATGGTCATTATAATTGTCCAACTTTTTTTTGACCATCCATTTGGTTAATTGGTATCAAAGCAATCATTATATGTACAACTATATTCTGTTAGAAAAATAGAGTAAGCAATAATTAAAAAAAAAAAAAATCATTCAATAGAGAAAATGAAGAATTCATTTGATTTTATATAATTTAAGTCTCATATACATCAAATACTATTTGTCAAACTGCACAAGTATACCAAAATCCCCTACACAAGTATACCAACTTGTTCCTTTTAATCTTCAGCTTAAAAAGAAAAAAAAAACAAGGAAAAAAAAAAAACAATAATGTCTTTTGTTAAGGTTGGTAGTTATTTTAGATACCATGAAAATTGGTTGTCAAACTTTTATGTGGTTTTGAATATGGTGCAATCAGGTATGGTTTTTAAATAGTTTTCATATTAAAAGGAACAAGTTGGTATACTTGTGTAGGGGATTTTGGTATACTTATACAGTTTGACAAGTAGTATTTGATGTGTATGAGACTTAAATTATATTAAATCAAATGAATTCTTCATTTTCTCTATTGATTTTTTTTTTAATGATTGCTTACTCTATTTTTCTAACAGAATATAGTTGTACATATAATGATTGCTTTGATACCAATTAACCAAATGGATGGTCAAAAAAAGTTGGACAATTATAATGGTCATTTTGATACCAATTGACCAAATGGATGGCCACTAGAGTAATTTTGGAGAAAAATGATTATAATGGCCATTTTGATACCAAGTGAACAAATTGATGGCCATTAGTGTAACATTCTTAGACAAAGTTAACGGTGTTATAACGGAATGGCCATTAGTGTAACATTGTTTGCCAAAAATGGCCATTTCTAAACCAACTTCCCATCCGATGGCCATTTTGATAGTGGTGGCAAAAGTCGATGGCCACCGGGGTAATTATCCCTTAATTAAACATACCACAGCAACCCAATTAAACATACTAAGGTTGGCCAATTAAACACACCAGATGTAAATCAATTAAACACACCAAGAAACACAATTAAACACATCCGGGATGAAGAACAAGAAAATAGAGGTCTGGGAAGAAGAAGAAGAAAAAAAAAGAAAAAAAAAATTTCAGGAAGAATGGAGAAGATAAAGAAAAAAAAAGAAATTTTTTTTTTTATAAAAAAGGGCAATCTTGTTCAAAAAGTGAAAATTTTGATAAAAACAGTAAAAATAATAATCTTGTACAAAAATAGTAAAGCCACCAAGCTTACAAGTACTAGAAAGACCATATATATCAAAGATTCATGTGCTATGAGAGAGAGAGAGAGAGAGAGAGAGAGAGAGAGAGAGAGAGAGCTCACGGTTCATATTAGGGAGCAGATCAAGGATAGGCCAGTTGTAAATTGAGCCTTGTGCGAAAGAAGCAGATTCATCTATTTCTGGCAATTGGATTGTATGTGGAGGAGCTTCTGGATCAGCAGCTGCACCGGTGGCTATTGACTCCATTATTTTTGTCAGGCGAGAGAAATTAGGATTCTTGACTAAAGGATTTGGGGATTTTTTTAAGACTGGTTGTAGTTGAAATGTGTTTAATCTCAGGAACTGTTTTGGAGTAGGCTACTGGATTTTTTTAATACTGGTTGTTGTTGAAGTGTTGGAGTAGGCTACTGGATTTTTTTAAGACTGGTTGTTGTTGAAGTGTTTTTCTCAGGAACTGTTTTGGAGTAGGCTACTGGATTTCGGGTCGTTAGTGGATATGGTCTTCGGGTCGAATCTTTACTTGTAGTTTTGGGCCTATTATCAGTTGGGCCTGTTTAATTCTTATTGGGACTTTGTCGGCCATTTAGGCCTGTTTCTGTTGAGTTGTTGTTTTTTCATTCACTAAGTACGGCACCATTTGGTGACCATTATAGGTCTCATGTTAGTTGGGTGAAATTTGCTGCAGAGGATTACTTCTTTTTTACAACTGATTACTCTCTAAACAAACTATATTAGAATCTGTTACACAGTACTTTTTCTTTTTTGGACGAATAATACTTATCTCGTTATCTTGTAAGCAGGGTTAAAGAATCCAATTTTTTTACCAGTTTAGATAAAAATAATAATTGTGTTTTATATACAGTAAGAGATTGTTGAGAATAATATTAGATTAAATTAATTTGTGAATAAATATAAAATCAAGAGAAAATATATTTAAATATTTAAATTAAATTTGGTTCAAAAAATTGAATTAAATTATAATATATATTATAAATTATTTAAGATAACTTTTGAATAAAATAAAATATTTTTAAAAAAATAAATAAAAACTGTTTAAAACAATTTTAAACAAAATAATAATATATTTTTAATTAAATACATTTAAATTTATATATATAAATAGTTTAATAAAATAGGAGAAATTGAAAACGAAAAAGAAATTCCCCGTCTATGTTCTTTTGGTTCATCAGTTGGAAAATGATTCCTCTTGGCTATGGATGTGCAAAGTATTAATTCTTATTCTCCCTTTATTACGTTGTCGAAGGTCCTCTTGTGATGAATGATGGGAATAGGGTACCGGATTAAGACAATATGCGTGAGACTAAGCAATTCCGTGTTGCTTGGAGTCTAATAAACATGAGATGACATTAAATATAGTCAAATTCTAGTTTAATCCCAAGCAATAAACATGTTTAATTTCATAGGACTTGATCCAAACTACAAATAACACTTTTTTTTTTTTTTTTTCCTTCTATTGATGGCTAAACTAGAAATAACATTGAGATGAAAAAAATTTGCTTTTGAATATCATTTTTGTAACTTACGGTTTTTATTTGGAAGATAAGCTCGTTTAATGTATCACTTTAGGGAGAATTATAAAATAGTCCTCAACTTTTGATGAAATGTCAAACCAAATTTGAACAATCAGTAAAAAAAAAAACCCTACCATTAGTTAACTTTAATCAAATCTAATTAAATATGATTATTTAAGTGGTTTTCTATACAATTGAACTAAAAACAATGATGAAAAAAAAAACACAAAATATACTAAAATAATTTTAGAAAATAAAAATTTCTTTTAATAAAAAAAATTAAAACTAAATTTAAAATATGCAATAACTAAACAATAAAATCATTAAATAAAAAAATTATATGGATGAGTTGTTCATAGATATGCACATATCCATATTGGTAACCAACATATTTTCTACATAGTTTTTGTTTCTATATTAAATATTATTTGGTTTTTATTTTTAATTTTATAGATTTTATTTTTTTTATTCATAATATATTCATAATTTTTGTAAAAAAATAATTATATTATTAATATATTTTTATTGTATCTGCTGTTGTGAGTGCCACATTCACATCAAAAGCATAGGTTTATCTCAGTATGTCTTCCTCTTCACTATATGTCTGAGAAATCATAAAATTTAGTTTGAAAGATGGAAAATTCATTAATTCATATTGTCTTAATTCACTGGTATCATCACTTTCTTTTGGCACTGATCACTCAATTCAAGGTTTATAATTGTAGACTTAAAATTGAAACAGGAAGAGATACCCTTTTGGCACTCACCCTCCCCTTAATCTTTCCCTCTTCTGAGTGTTGAAAATGCTTGAAATGAATTCGTATTGTTGTATTGTATCTTCTATATTCGGCTATCTGTAATCTGCATGTGTAAGAGATGTGGGATGGCAGATTTTAAAGGAGAAATTGGTGATCAAGTTGTTTATGATCAGTGGTTGTTATCAGTGGTACACTCATCATTATCTTTTGTTTTAATTTATTCGAGATGTATTTTATTTGGATGCATCACATGAAGCAAAAACAGGTATATATTGTTGTTTATATTGCTAAAAAACAATCTGGTTTGAATATGCAAGAGACAGAAAAACAATAAACATAAATAACACGTTAGGGAAATCAAGGCCCGTGTTTCAGGATACAATGATTTAATAGTGGAAGTGCGAAGCACAAACCACTCTCAGCGAACTCAAATCAAGTTCTAACTTACCAAGAACAGAACACATAAAGAGAAGAACGAGAAGAGAGAATTCGGTTGCTCTATATATTTTTCAGAATGTATCTTTTTGTGAAGAGTAGACTAGGGTTTAGTAGGATTGACTTAGAAATAACTTGATTATTTCGTTTTTAATGATAAAAGAAATTAACGCAGGACGCGCCCACGCACGAGTTGTGCAATCAAAGGTTCGAGGTCCATGATTTGCACCCCCCAACCCCCTGCGGCACGAGAGAGAGCCTCTATGCCACACATGTTGATAAGCTATTATCATACAATCACTTATATACCACATATAAGTGTCTTCCCTAGCCAATGTGAGATGTGCAATTTTCCTCCACATTTTGGGCTCACCTTGAGACTCAATTTCTCATTCACCCATTAATCATTTTGTGAGTTTGAGTATACCATTTTGAAGCTCTCACGGAGGAGAATTTGAATATCAAATAATCCTCCATTTTCATGGAATTAATCATACCCAAATAATGCTATCAAAATATGAGTTTATCACAAAATTTCCAACATATATATTTTACATTATTACATCTTCACGTATATGATCCTTGATATACATATTACAACGGTGGTTCAAAGTCAAAACCTGAGCAGAGTAAAAGCTCTCATGAGGGGCCATATATTTTGATGCCTTTGCTTGGCCACCTTAAATAGAAATTTGGCTCACATTTACGCTAGTATTGGTTCTTGTTTCCAACTGTGTAGGTGTAACTTTGTAAATTAAACAAATTAAAGAAGATAATTTGGTTTAATTTTATATATATACATTAGCTTATAAGTACTAGAAAGACCATACATATAAAAGATTCATGTGCATATGCTGAGAGAGAGGGAGAGAGAGAAAGAGGTCACTGTTTAAACTAGGACGCAGATCAAAAATAGGCCAGTTGTAAATTGGAGCATTGTCCTGATTTCGGGGGCCTTGTGACGACTTCTGGCAATTGGATTGTATGTGGAGGAGCTTCTGGATCAGCAGCTGCAACGGTGGCTATTGGCTCCATTTTTTTTGTCAGGCGAGAGAAATTAGGATTCTTGACCAAAGAATTTGGGGATTTTCTTAAGACAAGTCGATGTTGAAGTGTTTTTATCTCAGGAACTCAATAAGCACTGTTTTGGACTAGGCTGCTGGATTTCGGGTCGTTAGTTGATATGGTCTTTGGGTCAAGTCTATACTTGTAGTTTTGGGCCACTTATCAGTTGGGCCTGTTTATTTCTTGTTGAGTCTTTGTTGGCCATTTAGGCCTGTTTATGTTGAGTTGTTGTTTTTGCATTCACTAAGTACAGCACCGTATGGTGACCCGTATAGGTAGAGATGGCAATATGGATCATGACACGATGAGTCGACACGATACGAATATGATTATTATGGGTTTGGATTTAGGATAAATGGGTCGTGTCAATAATCATATCAACTCACCTAACCCGCTTAATAAAGTGTTGAGTCTTTGCTGGCCATTAATGCATGTTTCTTGTTGAGTCTATATTGAATTAAATTATTATATATATTATAAATTATTTAAGATAACTTTTGAATAAAATAAAATATATTTTAAAAATAAATAAAAACCATTTAAAATAATTTTAAACAAAATAATAATATTTTTTAATTAAAAAAATTAATTTTATATATAAAGAGTTTAATAAAATAGGAGAAATTGAAAAAGAAAAAGAAATTCTCCCTCTGTGGTCTTTTGGTTCATCAGTTAGAAAATGATTCCGCTTGGCTATAGCTGTGCAAAGTATTAATTCTAATTCTCCCTTTGTTATGCTGTGGAAGGTCCTCTTGTGAGTTGTGACGGATGGGATGGAAATTGGGTAAACAGTTCCATGTTGCTTGGAGTCTAATAAATATGCGATTGAATTAAATATAGTCAAATTCTAGTTTAATCCCAAGCAATAAACAGGTTCAATTTCATAGGACTTGATCCAAACTACAAATAACACTTCTTCTTTTTTCCTTCTATTGAGGGCTAAATTAGAATTAACATTGAGATGAAAACTGGAAACGATATCATCACCGAAGGAGCTGAATTGTTTGATAATGTAGCAACTGAAATATGGAAAACTGTTAATCCCAATTTAGTAATGTCATTCACCGGTATCATTTTCTTTTGGCACTCGCGGCCTGTGCCAATCATCAATGTGATCTCTCTAATTGTTCTAATATTTACTGATCTTGCACCCCTGGTCTTTCTTTGGTGCACGCCATGCCAGTTTTGTGAATATCTCTTCTACCAGCACATCTTCATCTTCTGATCGAGTGTTGAAAATGCTTGAAATGAATTGCATTATCAGCGTTATGCAGCTATCTTTGTAGGATGAATATTATTATATATCTATCATAAATTGGTTTCGCTTGTAGGGGAAGATGGGATGGCAGATATTAAAGGAGGGTTTGGTGATCAAGTTGTTTATAAGCGGATCTTATGATCACAAATATCACTCTAGAATAGTGATGATGATACAATATACGTAGGAGAGGACAAATGGCTTTTCAAAGTTTATGCTATTTCAACATGGAATGATCATTTTTTGAATGTTCAATCTGATGATTGATGATTCATAATCATGTCAATGAAAGAAAATAAATGTATCTGAATATCTGATGATACATTTTTTGTGGTTTGGTAAAAAAAAAATTCTTAATAGTCATAGATTTATGTTAAGATTGTGAAAATTATAAACAGTGATCGAGTTCATAGAAATTGATCCAATATAGAAATAACATTGACAAGAGAAAATGCTGTTAAAAAATGTTTCTCAATCTGTTGAGCAACTACCTCTTATACCTTCTACCATTATATTTAATTGAGAGACAACTGGGTGCCTCTCTCTTCTCTTCCCATTATTTGTTTTTACATATATTTTCCATAATGTATTTTATTTGGATACATCACATAAAGGTAAAGCATATACAGGCATCACAAAGCTCAGATTGAAATACAAGAATTTCCAGTTTACTCATTACATCTTAATGATCCAAGTACACACATTATATCAAAACTTTAAACCTGCCAATGAAAAGTGGGTATGACAAATGGAGATGATAAGAGTACACAACTTGGAGTTTTCTGGCATTTACTTTGTGTGCCTAAGAGAACTAGAATGATATGTCAAATAAAACATGTCTTTCAGAAGGGGATATTGCAGCAGAACAAATACAGTGATCGGTAAGGTTACAACTATGAGAGTAATGATTGGGATAATATTTGATCCGTTATGATAAACCAAGAAGAAGGTTGAACCGAAAGTTATCGACATGGCTATTATTGATATGAAGAGAGCTAGGTGCGCAATCATCATCTTGAGGGTTAAAGATCTATAAAAGTCTGTTTCTGTGTAACGCGATGTAAGGATAGAAAGTATTATCATAATTGAGAGAGAAGAAGTGGATAGTGCGATTGCATCTGAAACAGCAAATACACGGAACCAAATGTTTTTCCGAAGAAGGGGCATTCCGGTTTTTTCATCATTACCGCCCGGAACTGTAAACGCGGCTGCAAAGACCATAGTAGCAATGAGTGTGGCAACAAGCATGCATGAGCCAGCTGTGTTCCTCATCCACTTTGATCCACTGTTCAGTAAATTATTGTGTTCTATAGTGAACAATTCTCGAGGTGTTAGACCGTTTGTATTTTTTGCTTCTCTTAATGAAACATGCATGACCTTTTCAACTTCCTATCAACATTTTACAGTAATGTTAATAATAAATAAATGAATAAGTTTATAAGAAAATTTAAGACATTGAAGAATGGGAAGGTTTTACCTTAAATAGCAGTAACTCTTGTTGCATTTCTAGAGCTGTAGTTGACACTAGAGATTGATTTGGATTCTTTGCGACCATATGCAACAATGTATTCTTTTCAGCATCCACATATGTAGCTATCAATTCCCTAACGTAGCCTAACTCATGTATCAGATTGAATATACTGGAATGGCGGTGCAAAATTGCAATGTGAAATATGGTTCGCTTATCTTTATCCAATTCAAAAACCATATCAGGATACAAGCGAATGAATTCAGCCAATAATGGGAAGTTCCCCATTTTTGTTGCATCGAACAATAAATTTGAAGGATGTCTGATTAGTTCTTTAATATCCCCGTTCTGTTTATTTGTTACTACTTGCAAAAGATATTTAGCAAACCTAAGTGCCAACGATCCTTCGGCTGCATGCATATGAGTAGGAAGTTGTAATTTACAAAGTGACTAATAAGAACAAGATCAACATACAAAGTGAATTTTGGACAAGTTCTTTGATCCCTCGACTAATACTAGAGGCTTCAAATTTATAACAAATATCTCATCACCAATAATATCGCAAGTGGTTTATAACTATCATTATCATTCATCACATAATTATTATATGATTTACACAATAATTATAAGATAAGTGGAAATGGTGGGAAACAACACTCTTTTTATATTGAATTTTGAGAGTATCACCAGTTTAATAAGTTAAGTTTAAAAGGCACCAAAGAACTAAAATACCCCCATCTGCTTCTTTTATTACGTTTGTAACATTTTTAGGTTCTTTTCTTTTCTTTTCATTTCAAAAACCTCCATTGATGGAGGACCAATGGAGGTTCTCCGTCAAGGGAAACGAAGGTCAATTCGATCTCCATTGGAGTAACTGACCTCTCGATGAAGAAGATGACCCAAAAAAATTGGAAATTTCATTTTAGCCAAATAAGTCTCGAAAATTGCAAATATACCTAATAAGTCTTAGAAATACAAAATAAGTCTCGGAAACACCAAAATAAGTATCGGAAACACAAAAATAAGTCTCAGAAACACAAAAAAACTCGAGACTTATTTTTGTGAGTGTATTTTAAGGGTATTTTTATCAGATCAACACTTTAGATGCTATTAAAATTAAGTTATGAATTTGTTGATAGTCTTAAAACCTACTCCTTAAAAGTGCTATTAAATTTTTGAATCCCAAATTCATTATATAATTTGTATGTGTAGTGGTTTTAAAAAATCACAAGAGATAGCAAGTATTATTAATACTAACCGAATATAGAAGGAGGCTTTCGGGCCAACACATGCAAGGCAGTGTCATCATCCATGTCACGGGTCACGGCTAGCCCATTTGCTTCTGTTAACAATCTGAATGCCATATCTAACGGCGACAAAGGTGTAAAATGATGAAAAGTGTAAAATAAAGAAGACCCAAAAGCAATTTACTGTATATAAATAATTAAATATATAATCAAAAGACAAAAAAATAGTATTGAAAAAGCCGTAAAATCCAAATTATACACACACGAAAGAGCTGGATAAGAAAAAAAAAAAAAAACACTAATAAACTATTGTGCAGTGCAATGATATATATATATATATATACACGTACCATATAAATCTGTTTTAATACTTTGGAAAAATATACGAGCTCGTTCCTCCGGTGTTAAATATTCAACAGTGTGATCATATAAAAACCATGCCATCTTCTCTTTTCCAAGCAAAACAGCCAAGTAGAGCGGCGTCATGTGCCCAGAACCTCTTAGTGTCGCTAAATCTGGATTCCTATTTCGCATGACCTCAACAAGTTGTATGTTTCCAGTAGCAACAGCTAAAAAAAAGACAGTGCTTCCTCTTATATTTTGCAGTGTCAAGTCTTGTTCATTCATATGTTCCATTATCTTCAACACAAAATCAGTTTGTTGTGATTTCGTTGCAACGTGAAGAGCTGTTTCATATCCCTCTGTGATAGCTGTACGTACCATTGATGGATCGCCCTCTATCAAACCTCTAGCTTCTTCCCAGTCGCCTTTTAATGCAGCCAAATAAAGGGGCCTACATTTACGGTTGTATTGGACCCTGTTTCCATCTGTGTAGGTGTAACTTTGTAAGTTAAACAAATTAAAGTTGATAATTTGGTTTAATTATATATATATATTAGCTTATAAGTACTAGAAAGACCATATATATCAAAGATTCATGTGCAAATGCAGAGAGAGAGAGAGCTCACTGTTCTTCATAGGAAGCAGATCAAGGATAGGCCAGTTGTAAATTGGGCCAGTTGTAAATTCATCTATTTCTGGCAATTGGATTGTGTGGGAAGGAGCTTCTGGATCAGCAGCTGCACCGGTGGCTATTGGCTCCATTTTTTTTGTCAGGCGAGAGAAATTTTTTTGAAAAGATGATTATTATTAAAGCCACAAAGGCAAAAACAGGCCACAGGGGACCAGCGGAAACAAACCCCACACTCCACAAACAGAGCACTGCCGATCGGCCAACAACACAACAGCACGCAGCACAGGAAAACGCACACAGGCGAACCCCAACAAAAACAAGGGCAAAAACAAAAAGCACAACTCAAAAACAAGGGCGAGAGAAATTAGGATTCTTGACGAAAGGATTTGGGGATTTTTTTATTACAAGTTGATGTTGAAGTGTTTTTATCTCAGGAACTGTCTTTGGGTCGAGTCTTTACTTATAGTTTATTTCTTGTTGAGTCTTTGTTGGCCATTTAGGCCTGTTTCTGTTGAGTCGTTGTTTTTTCATTCACTAAGTACGGCACCGTTTGGTGACAAGTCTAGGTCTCATGTTAGTTGGGTGAGTTTGTTGCAGAGGATTACTCCCCTTACACCTGATTACTCTCTAATTAATTTTATATATAAATAGTTTAATAAAATAAGAGAAATCGAAAAAGAAAAAGAAATTCTCCCTCTACGGTCATTTGGTTCTTTAGTTGGAAAATTATTCCTCTTGGCTATGGCAGTGGTTGACCAAGGTTATATCTCTTATTATAAGAGATAAGATTTCTTATCCGGATAAAGTAGCAGTGGTTGGAGGGCAATGATATATGACAATGCTTGTCTTGTGGATAGAGTTTGATTTTGGTAAATAATTGATTAATAAATATTACTAAACATATTGTTTTTTTCTAGTAATTAGTAAATTATTGATTTATTGATTCTGAAAACATTAAAATTATAAAATAAAGAAAAATACTAAGGATAAAATAAAATAAATCATAATAATAGATAGATTATTTTAATACAACAAATTAACGTTTGAGATTTTAGAGTGTATTGATTGGATGTGTTAAGTATGTCAAACTAAAAACAATGATAAAAAAAAACACAAAATATAATCAAATAATTTTAGAAAATAAAAATTCCTTTTAATAAAAAAAATTTAAAACTAGATTTAAAATATGCAATAGCTAAACAATAAAATCATTAAATATAAAAATTATTTTAAAATAAAAAAAATATATGGATGAGTTGTTCATAGATATGCACATATCCATCTTGGTAACCAGCATATTTTCTACATAGTTTTTGTTTCTATATTAAATATTATTTGGTTTTTATTTTTAATTTTATAGATTTTATTTTATTTATTCATAATATATTTTATAATTTTAAAAAATAATAATTATATTTTTATTCTTTTTGTGGGGCAATTTTCTTCAACTCAGAAATTTCAAGGAAAATGTATATTCACACCTTCTTTCCTCAAGTTTGTGTTTGACAAATTCAAAGATAATCACAAATGTAATAATTCCACAAGATAATCTAGTCTAAGATCAAGAAGTCACAATCAAATCCTCCATGGCTCCATACATGTTGTTGATGGTAATTTTGGGATGGTTAAAAAGTCAACCGGTCAATAACTCTACGTATGTGTAAAGAGAGTTTGACTGGTCAAAGGTTACACATTCAAAATTCATTCTCCACATGGGTCCATTGAAATCGCAGAGTAGCCTATCTCTGCTTGCTGATTCAGCGAGTAGAATGTTAAGAGCACCGTAGTTGGTGACCGACGTTTACATCGATAATTTGCAAGAGAAATTCGTGGATTTTCTATTGATTGGAGAATATATATTGCATACCTTAACTTTGAGTGATACCTGTGTATTTATAGATGCTAATAGGATATTGCCCTAATTCTTGCTGCGTAAGCAATGGACCGGTGAATTGTATTCTTTTGGGATCCTGATTTCTATGCCAATTTGGGACTTTGTTTCCAAATAAAGATCAATTTCCTTGAAGTGTGGAGTCCCTATTTGGAAGTCCCTATTTCCAAATAAAAAGAATGCTCAGATTATAATTTAAATTGTATTAGATTTGCATGATTTAAATGAATAGTTTACATTATTGTCACATCATTTGAGCACCGGATTTGGGCACCAAATTTGGGTAATGTAACATTACTCTTTATACAATTACAATGTATACAAAAAATATTAACTACATTATAAAAACTGAAAAAGAAATAGAAATTTACAAATATTTATAAATGAATATAAATAAAGTACGATGTAAATTAAAAGTGAAATATATAGTCTCAAAACTGTCAACTTATAACCCAAGAATACAAGCAAGGTTATGTAATGATTTGTCGAAATCTCTCATTCTCTTGCCCTTTGAAATTTTATTTGTTGTAGTAGGCCGAGTCCAAATTTTACTGCAATGGAATAAAACACATATAAATAAATAAATGTTTCCAATAAATATATACATATACATTATCATATAATTGAAAATATAAATATTTTGATTCAAGAGAGAATAACTAATTTAAACCAACAAATGTAAGAAAACTTACGTGAATTTCCATTGTGTTTTTCACTATGACAAACTGCATTCTTGTTTGTATGAAAGTTTTTGAAACACCAACAATAGTCCAAAAAAAAAAAAAAACTTAAAAAATTGAAAGAATGTGAAAATACATAAATAATGAATTACATGTATATTGATTTAATTCTTTTTTTTTTTTTTGATTTAATTCTACTTCACTAAATTGAACACAAGATTGAGGATGTTATAAAAAAATTGTCCCTTTTGGAAATATTAAATATTCTTCATAGGCATTTTATCGAACATGTATATGCAATCATTATATCATCAGAGAAAACATATACGATGAAACAGAGTACAATACATAGCATCACAATAATGCTCCTCTTATGAACTGACTATAAATAGCAACTCTCATATTGCTCTACATCCACTTGAATTAAGATTAGTTGAGAATATCCTGTTATATATTTCAGATCTCTATAAAACGAATGTAGACTCACAATATTCAATAATAGAAAAGCTTCGAAGCTCTAAGCTCCATTAATGGAGCCTGTTCAAAGTTTTCTTCTTTCATTCTCTCGTTGAACTTTCGTTGAACACCTTGGTGTAAATATCAAACACTTTCTGTTTTGTTAGCTCTTTCCATTGGCTTATTTTATTGGACAATTTTATGCCGGCCACCCAAACAATTTGTCTCTTCTTGAAATTCCTGTTTTTGCTATTAATTTCTGCGAACGTCGGTGTCACTTCTCTATAAATGAAAGATCTAGCTTACTTGTGATGAAGACTGATGTAAAAGGTAGAACAATTCATCAATGTAATGCTGCATAGACTTTTAGCATACTTTTAGCACATCAGTGTATGCTAATTTCAGCGAATATCAGCATCACTTCTCTGCGGTCCATAGACAAGTAATATTTGAATACTTTTAGCACTAAATTTGTCACGATCTGTGAAACTTTCTAAAAACGTTAGTCTTCTAAATTCCGTGTAAACAATGCTCTCTACAATTCAAAGATGATCAATCTTATAAATTCCTTGTAAACAATGGTCTCTATAAATGAAAGTTCTTACTCATGATGAAGACTGATGTAAAAGGTAGAACAATGCATCAATGTAATGCAAGTGGTTTGTGCAATGCTAGTTGGCCTTCCTCGAAAATGAGATAACTTGAAAGGTTGATAGGTCAAGTCAATTGTGCAGCATAGACTTTTCATTTCTTTTTGGGGATACGCTACAATTTTTTGTGGCTTGTGTGATTACCATAATTTTGTACTACCACACAATTATAATTGACTTGTAAGGATTAAGATGTAAGGCTTGTAACACATAAGGTTTCAAAAATAATTATATATATTTAGATAGGCTTCGAGTTTGGGCCACCCATTAGCCCATTCGTGCTTCGTTTTAGTGTTGGGTAGGCCCAGTCCAAGATTAATTGTTTTGAGCTTTTCTAGAGTTGGATCCATCATGAGTTGACTCATGACGTGTTGCAAGATTTTGTACCCCTGAAATGACCCGTGATGTGCATGAGTCACAAGTTGACTCAGAACGTTATACGACACATTCTGAGTTGACTCGTGACATGCTTCTTTTTAATTTTGTTTGATATGTGACATTGCACATTTGAATTTGTGTAACTATAACATTAAAAATTGATTGTAAAGTAATTTATTTTTTTCATTAAGAATAAGATCATCTAATGGAGCAATAAACATCATTTTTACTGGCTTATATTGCATTACTGAGGATAACAGAAGTTAGATTGTAAGATTTACAGGTGTTTGATGAAAATCGAAAAGTGTTTGATGAAATGCTTTAGCTAGCTAAATCTTCATTAGAGACAACTTTGAAGAACTAACTCAGCTAGATAAGAAATTAAACCTTTTTATTAATTAATATAGACATGGATTTACAGCTTAACAACCTAATTAACTGTTCACTAATCTCTGGCTGCCAGTAGTGGTGCTGCTTACTACTAGTAAATCTGGTAATCAACAAATCTAACTACTTGTGCAAGTAAATCCTCTGATTGATTTATTGCTAATTCTCGGATCTGCTATTGTATGATAACAAACTAGGAAGGCAAGCATAGTAGAATATATATTTGCCAAAGTTTGAAAGCTGAAAAATCAGTGATGAAGATTTTAGAACTGAATTGGTTGAAAACTGGAAATGATATCATCACCGTAGGAGCTGAATTGTTTGATAATGTAGCAACTGAAATATGGAAAACTGTTAATCCCAATTTAGTAATGTCATTCACTGGTATCATTTTCTTTCGGCACTCGCGGCCTGCGCCAATCAGCAATGTGATCTCTCTAATTGTTCTAATATTTACTGATCTTGCACCCCTGGTCTTTCTTTGATGCATGCCATGCCAGTTTTTTGAATATCTCTTCTACCAGCACATTTTCATCTTCTGAGTGTAGAAAATGCTTGAAATGAATTGCATTATCAGCGTTATGCAGCTATCTGTGTAGGATGAATATTATTATCTATCATAAATTTTGGTTTCCCTTGTAGGGGAAGATGGGATGGCAGATATTAAAGGAGGATTTGGTGTGTTAGTAACCAACAGACCCAAAAAACCTTCTAACACACTCCCTTATGTGCAAGACCATATGGCTTGGACCATATGGCTTGGCACGTGGTCTAAGCCCAAATACATATTCAAACAAATTCAAATAACAAATGCAAATGCAATCATGGGGGGGTGGTTGAACCCAGGACTCCTGGGACAACCAAGGCTCCGATACCATGCTAGTGACCAACAGACCCAAAAGCTTAAGCTATTATAAAAGAGCCCAACAATAGTATTTAAACTTTCTAACATGGTAATCAAGCTGTTTACCAGCGGATCTTATGATCACAAATATCACTCTTGAATAGTGATGATGATACAATATACGTAGGAGAGGACAAATGTAAGTTGGTCGTTTGCATATGGCTTTTCAAAGTTTATGCTATTTCAACATGGAATGATCATTTTTTGAATGTTCAATCTGATGATTGATGATTCATAATCATGTCAATGAAAGAAAATAAATGTATCTGCATATCTGATTCATTTGTTTCGGTGGAAACTTTGTGGTTTGGTAAAAAAATATTCTTAATAGTCATAGATTTATGTTAAGATTGTGAAAATTATAAACAGTGATCGAGTTCATAGAAATTGATCCAATATAGAAATAACATTTAGAAGAGAAAATGCTGTTAAAAAAGGTTTCTCAATCTGTTGAGCAACTACCTCTTATACATTCTACCATTATATTTAATTGAGAGACAACTGGGTGCCTCTCTCTTCTCTTCCCATTATTTGTTTTTACGTATATTTTCCATAATGTATTTTATTTGGATACATCACATAAAGGTAAAGCATATACAGGCATCACAAATTAAGCTCAGATTGAAATACAAGAATTTCCA
The DNA here is from genome assembly GCA_954870605.1 of Acer campestre. Lineage (NCBI taxonomy): Eukaryota > Viridiplantae > Streptophyta > Magnoliopsida > Sapindales > Sapindaceae > Acer > Acer campestre. Next base: position 5,244,265 of record OX940811.1, on the reverse strand, counting down.
GTTTATTCATTACATCTTAATGATCAAAGTACACACATTTTATCAGAACTTAAAACCTGCCAATGAAAAGTTCGTATGACCAATGGAGATGATAAGAGTACACAACGTGGAGTTTTCTGGCATTTACTTTGCTTACCTAAGAGAACTAGAATGATATGTCAAATAAAACATGTCTTTCAGAAGGGGATATTGAAGCATAACAAATACAGTGATTGGTAAGGTTACAACTATGAGAGTAATAATCGGGATAATAGTTGATCCGTTATGATAAACCAAGAAGAAGGTTGAACTGAAAGTTATTGATGCGGCTATTATTGATATGAAGAGAGCTAAGAGAGCAATCATCATCTTGAGGGTTAAAGATCTATAAAAGTCTCTTTCTGTATAACGTGATGTAAGAATAGAAAGTATTATCAGAATAGAGAAAGAAGAAGAGGATAGTGCGATTGCATCTGAAACAGCAAATACACGGAACCAAATGTTTTTCCAAAGAAGGGGCATTCCGGTTTTTTCATCATTACCGCCTGGAATTGTAAACGCGGCTGCAAAGACCATAGTAGCAATGAGTGTGGCAACAAGCATGCATGAGCCAGCTGTGTTCCTCATCCACTTTGATCCACTTTTCAGTAAATTACTGTGTTCTATGATGAACAATTCTCGAGGTGTTAGACCATCTGTATTTTTCGCTTCTCTTAATGAAACATGCATGACCTTTTCAACTTCCTATCAATATTTTACAGTAATAATAAATAAATAAATAAATAAATGAATAAGTTTAAAAGAAAATTTAAGACACTGAAGAATGGGAAAGTTTTACCTTAAATAGCAGTAACTCTTGTTGCACTTCTAGAGTTGTAGTTGACACTAGAGATTGATTTGGCTGCTTTGCGACCATATGCAACAATGTATTCTTTTCAACATCCACATATGTAGCTATCAATTCCCTAATGTAGCCTAACTCATGTATTAGACTGAATATACTGGAATGACGGTGCAAAATTGCAATGTGAAATATGGTTCGCTTATTTTTATCCAATTCAAAAACCATATCAGGATACAAGCGAATGAATTCAGCCAATAATGGGAAGTTCCCCATTCTTGTTGCATCGAACAATAAATTTGAAGGATTTCTGATTAGTTCTCTAATATCCACGTTCTGTTTATTTGTTACTACTTGCCAAAGATATTTAGCGAACATAAGAGCCAACGATCCTTCGGCTGCATGCATATGAGTAGGAAGTTGTAATTTACAAAGTGACTAATAAGAACAAGATCAACATACAAAGTGAATTTTGGACAAGTTCTTTGATCTCTCGACTAATACTAGAGGCTTCAAATTTATAACAAATATCTCATCACCAATAATATCGCAAGTGGTTTGTAACTATCATTATCATTCATCACATAATTATTATGTGATTTACACAATAATTATAAGATAAGTGGAAATGGTGGGAAATAACACTCTTTTTATGTTGAATTTTGAGAGTATCACCAGTTTAATAAGTTTAATTAAATGGCACAAATGAACTAAAATACGTACCCTAATCTTCTTCTTCTATTACGTTTGTGCCATTTTTATCCAAATAAGTCTTGGAAATTGCAAATATACCTAATAATAAGTCTTAGAAATACAAAATAAGTATCAGAAACACCAAAATAAGTCTCGGAAACACATAAAAGAGCAAGACTTATTTTTGTGAGTGTGTTTTAAGGGTATTTTTGTCAGATCAATACTTTATGTGCTATTAAAATTTAAGTTATGAATTTGGTGATAGTCTTAAAACCTACTCTTTAAAAGTGCGACTAAATTTTCGAACCCCAAACTCATTAATTATATAATTTGTATGCACAGAGGTTTTAAAAAAATCACAAGAGATAGTGAGTATTGTTAATACTAACCGAATATAGAAGGAGGCTTTCGGGCCAACACATGCAAGGCAGTGTCATCATCCGTGTCACGGGTCATGGCTAGCCCATTTGTTTCTGTTAACAATCTGAATGCCATATCTAACGGCGACAACGGTGTAAAATGATGAAAATTGTAAAATAAAAAAGACCCAAAAGAAAATTAGTGTATATAAATATATAATCAGAAGACAAAAAAATCGTATTGTGTATAATCAAAAGACCCCCAAAAAAGAACACTTAACCGTAAAATCTAAATTATACACACACAAAGGAGCTGGATAAGATAAAAAAAAAAAACACTTAAAAACTATTGTGCAGTGCAATGATATATATACGTACCATATAAATCTGTTTTAACACTTTGGAAAAATATACGAGCTAGTTCCTCTGCTGTTAAATATTCAACAGTGTGATCATATAAAAACATTGCCATATCCTCTTTTCCAAGCAAAACAGCCAAGTAGAGCGGCGTCATGTTCCAAGAACCTCTTAGTTTCGCTAAATCTGGATTCCTATTTCGCATGACCTCAGCAAGTTGTATATTTCCAGTAGCAACAGCTAAACAAAAGGCAGTGTCTCCTTTTAGATCTTGCAGTGTCAAGTCTTGTTCATTCATATGGTTTATTATCTCCAACACAAAATCAGTTTGTTGTGCTTTCGTTGCAACGTGAAGAGCTCTTTCATATCCCTCTGTGATAGCTGTACGTACCATTGATGGATCGCTCTCTATCAAACCTCTAGCTTCTTCCCAGTCGCCTTTTAATGCAGCCAAATAAAGGGGCTTACATTTACGGTAGTATTGGACCTTGTTTCCATCTGTGTAGGTGTAACTTTGAAAGTTAAACAAATTAAAGAAGATAATTTGGTTTAATTATATATATATATATATATTAGCTTATAAGTACTAGAAAGAGTACTAAAAAGACCATTTATATCAAAGATTCATGTGCATTTGCTGTGAGAGAGAGAGAGAGAGAGAGAGAGAGAGAGAGAGAGAGAGAGCTCACTGTTTGTATTAGGCAGCAGATCAAGGATAGGCCAGTTGTAAATTGGGCCATGTGAGGAAGAAGCAGATCCATCTATTTCTGGCAATTGGATTGTATGTGGAGGAGCTTCTGGATCAGCAGCTGCACCGGTGGCTATTGACTCCATTTTTTTTGTCAGGCGAGAGAAATTAGGATTCTTGACTAAAGGATTTGGGGATTTTTTTAGGACAAGTTGATGTCGAAGTGTTTTTATCTCAGGAACTGTCTTTGGGTAGTTTATTTCTTGTTGAGTCTTTGTTGGCCATTTTGGCCTGTTTCTGTAGAGTAGTTGTTTTTTCATTCACTAAGTATGGCACCGTTTGGTGACAAGTCTAGGTCTCATGTTAGTTGGGTGAGTTTGCTGCAGAGGATTACTTCCTTTTACACCTGATTACCCTCTAATTAGAATCTGTTACTGTACTTTTTCTTTTTTGGACGAATACTAGTACCTATCTTGTAAGCAGGGTTAAAGAATCCAAATTTTTTACCGGTTTAGATAAAAATAAGGGCAAATTGCACTGCACCCCTTGAGGTTTGGGTAAGGTACACTAAGTTGGAAAGTTTTGGTATTATACACTAACACCCCCAAGACTTAAATTTGATTTCAAAAATGCCTAAAATGCCCCTAGTTGTATTATTTTGTACTTTTTTTTTTTTACCTTTTAACCAAAAACTTTATAAAATTTAATAAAATAAAAAAATTAAATAAAAAATATTATTCATTAAATAAATAAATAGTATTAAAAAATTAAAAAAAAAATATTAATTTTTTAAGGATATCCATTAATAGAGACAAGAAAAGCTCTAAATATCTAAAGTTTTACGGTAACTCGGTAAAGATGATGATAAGAGAATCTTCAAAGTTCCCAACACTAAGGAAATGATTGAACTTGAAGAAGGCAAGAAGACTCCCAGTGTTGGAACCTTAAAGATTCTCTCACCATCATCTTTATTATAAAATTTTAGAGATTTTCTTGTCCGTACTAATGGATATCCTTAAAAAAACTTAAAGTTTTTAATTTTTTAATTTATTTTTTTAAGCTATTTAATTATTTAGTTTCTTAAAACTATTTATTTATTTAATTTTCCTAAACTATTTATTTATTTAATTTTTTAAAACTATTTGTTTATTTAATTTTTTAAAACTATTGATGTATTTAATTTTTCAAAACTATTTATTTATTTTATTTATTTAATTTTTAAAAACTATCTATTTATTTAATGAATCATATCTTTTATTTAATCTTTTTATTTTATTAAAGTTTACAAAGTTTTTGGTAAAAAAGGTAAAAATAATAAAGTACAAAATAATACAACTAAGGGTATTTTAGGCATTTTCAAAGTCAAATTTAAGTCTTGTGGGTGTTAGTGTATAACACCAAAACTTTTCCGATTAAGTGTACATTGTCCAAACCTTAAAGGGTGCGGTACAATTTGCCTGAGCAATAAGCGGGGAAAGAATCAAAGTCAAAACCTGAGCAGAGTAAAAGTCCCCATGAGGGGCCATATTTTCATGTATTTACTTGGCCACCTTAAATAGCTAGAAACATGTAACGAGATGTCAGATGGAATATGTTTTTCACAAGGGGGTATTGCAGCAGAACAAACAGAATGATAGGCAAGGACGCGATGCAAACACAAGAGTACAATAGTAAGGGTGGGTATAGAATGTCTAGCATGATTGAATTAATATATTCGACAGTTTTTTTATATATGATATTTAACTTTAGTTCTTTGTTGTAAAATTGTCTCCGGAATTTTGCATGGAAGATTCCTTCATGCAGAATAACTCCCCGAGAGGGACGTTGTATTTATTATAAGAGATAAGATTTCTTATCCGGATAAAGTAGCAGTGGTTGTAGGGCAATGATATATGACAATGCTTGCCTAGTGGATACAGTTTGATTTTAGTGTAGTACGCGTAGCCTCACAAATTTAAAACCTATCTATGAGTTTGATCCGAGCTGACTGCGACGCATATATATAATATATGCATGCATTTCTAGATTATATGGTAGCCACGAAATTAAAATTAATATATAAATGAGCAGCCACGAAAATATTAGTTGGAGCACACCGACAGTTAGCCAATCCTCTTTGATATACTACAATCAGTGACGGACCTAGGAATTTTAATCAGGTGGGGTACTTGAACAAAATAACAATTATATATATATATATATATAAATACTGAAAAATTAAGGTAATTGTAAAATGAGTTATTTATTTATTTATTTATTTATTTTTTTAACTAAAATGAGTTTATATATATATATATATATAAAGAAAAATTGATGGTATAACGAAGTTTAGATAAAATAAAACAAATAGAACATATATTAAGATGAACTAAATAATCTTACATTAAAATAAATAAATAAAAACAAGAAATTGAATATTAAAAAAATAATAATAACAAGAAAAACAGCATAAACAATTAAAATTTACAATATTTATTCCTAAAATAATAAATTACATTATAATTTTATTGTAAGATTTTTTTTTTTTTTTATAATGAATTCACTTTAAATTTATACAAAAATAATTGATTAATAAATATTACAGCACTAAACATATATTTTTTTTTTCTAATTATTGGTAAATTATTGATTTATTGATTCTGAAAACATTAAAATTATAAAATAAAGAAAAATACTAAGGATAAAATAAAATAAATCATAATAGTAGATGAACTATTTTGTTTTAGAAGGAGATGAAAATTTGAGAAAAGAATTAAAAAAGATGGTAAATTAAAAAAAGTATTAAAATTACAAGATAAAATTGAATTAAAGAAAAAAGATATTTAATTTGCTTGAAAATTATAAATGGTGGGAGTAGAAGACCTCACCAGCATCATAGTAAATGGACACAATACCAGCTGTGCTATCAATCATTATCTGCATTAAATGGTAATTAATATATATATATATATAAATGAAAGCTAAATCAATTTTTTTTTTTTTTTTTTAAATTGAGGAAGGGCACGGGCCCCACCTGGCCTTAAGATGAGATCGCCCCGGAGCAGTCCATCTTATGATGGCTGATTCAAAGTTAAATTAAGGTCCATAAGAACTGGGGTATAAAACACATATAGTTAAATCAATGTCAACACTTGAAATTTCCACCATCAAAACAATCCAATTTGACAAAATCCACTGTGAAGTCATTCAATGATGAAACTCGTGCTATTGATGATAAAATAACGTCTTAAGATTGTTGGATATTTTCTGTCAATAATAGATTGCTTTCTTGAACCCAAACCAAAACACTGTTAACAAATAAATACTATAAAAAACAAAATTAGTCAAAAATAAAAACACTAATACAATCTAGCTTCAAGACACGATATGTTGTCGCTTTCCTTAAGATGTTATTCGTCTCCACCAATTCTGTGATGCACTGAGTATACGAATATGCCTTCAGGATATAATGAAGCCTTCGTTTGTTTGCGCTGTGCACTTGCGAAAACAAACCAGAACACCATTGAAAGTTGCAAGTCTATTTATGATAATATTCTATTTTCTGCAATGAATAGAATATTGTTGATGTATGATTTTTAGAAAATAGAGAGGAGAAAGAAGGTGATTCAAGTGTAGTTTGTATACTGCTTGATACCAGTATTTATAAACATTAAAATAACAATTATATAATTTAAATTTAAAACAAAAAGTGAATTTTGGACAATTTCTTTAATCTCTATCGTTATCATTCACCACATGATTCTATAATTTAAATGATAATTGTAAATCACTTATTACTTCAAAAACTTTCTTTAAATTGAAAAAAATTAGTTAAAAAAATTCCTCTAAAAAGTTGAGTATTTTTTAAGCAAACTTTAACCATCAAAGAGATCACTTAGGGGAAATTCATTATAAATAAAATATGCGGTAAATTTGGTTAGATAGAGATTATAATAATGAAAATCTAAGTCATGATACGATAAGTTCATCTGTATTTAATGTATATTAAATAGTTTGACTCCATCGCTTTCAATTGCATCCAACATAAGATTGAGACCATATATAATTAAGATAGTTCGACCCATATACATTGTTGTGCATCAAACTCAGTATATACTTTGGATGTGCAGAGATTTTAAATAATCACAAGAGATAGAGATATTATTAATACTAACAGAATATAGATGGAGGTTTTCGGGCGAACACATGCAAGGCGGTGTCACAATCTACATCACATATCACAGCTAGCTCTTTTGCATGAACTAACATTCTTTGTGTGATATCTGTGCAATTCACTCGAATACTTTAGGAACAATTTTTTAAAAGCATGTTACATTACATATTTATGCGGGCAATAAGAAACATATCTGATTGATTATTTTGAACTACAAATTACATAATTCTAACATTTTCGTATGTAAATACACACAAAGAAAATTAGAAAAAATATCATTGACCCCATCATTTATGTACTATCGTGCAGTGCAATGATATATGTACGCACCATACAAGTCGGTAAGACTTTGGAAAAAAATACGAGCTTGCTCCTCTGTTGTCAAATCTTTGGTGGAACAATTCAAAAAATCTGCAATATCAAATTTTCCAATCACAACAGCCATGTTGAACGGCGTCATATTCCAAGAATCTGTGAGTGTAGCTAAATCTCGATTCCTACCAAACATTGCCTCAGCAAGTTCCATATTTCCAGTTGCAACAGCTAAACAAAAGGCAGTGTCTCCTCGTTGATTTTGCAGTGTCATATCTCTGCGATTCATACGTCCCATTATCCTCAATGCAAAACCAGTTTGTTCAGTTTTCGTTGCAACGTGATGGATCCTCCTCTTCTCTTTGTATCACCCGTAAACGGATGGGCAAACGGAGGTAGTGAACCGAGCTCTCGGAGATTTGTTAACATGTCTGGTAAGGGATAACGTCCGGTCATGGGATCTGAAGTTGAGCCAAGCCGAATTTGCCCACAACCTGCTGTCAATAAAAGTTCCGGGTTCAGTCCTTTTCAGGTCGTGTACTCGATGGTTCCCCGAAGTCCTGTAGATCTTTTACCTCTGCCTAGCAAGACTCAAGTTCATGGAAAGGCTGAAGATTTTGTTCATAATTTACAGGAGGTTCACAAGCAGGTGCAAGAAAATTTTCACAGTCGGCATAGAGATACAAGCTGGCCGCGGACAAAAAGCGGCATCATTTGGAGTTTGACGTGGGCGATTTTGTGTGGGCAGTCTTCACCAAGGACAGGTTCACTGTGGGTGAGTATAATAAACTTGCTGCTAGGAAGATAGGGCCATTAGAAATTTTAGAGAAGATCAATCTGAATGCTTATCACCTTAAACTTCCTACTCACATTCGTACTCATGATGTGTTTAATATCAAACATTTGATTCCCTTTCATGGCGACTCTTCTGATGATGAAGCTGTAGGAAATTTGAGGTCGAATTTTCTCCAACCTGGGGAGAATGATGCAGCAGCAATAGATTATATGGCATTGGAGTACATGGAGGGGTGGGATAGGAAAAAGACCAAGGAAATAGGCCATTTCAATCCTACTAGTCCGGGCGATGGAGTCGGAATGATGTGAAATTTTTACTGTCGATGAGATTCAAAGAGAGCTTTCAAAGTCATGACCTTCATGAGGCATGCCCTTTTTTAGCCGAATTCCATCGTTTAGGCCCCGAAAAGACCATTTTTTCCATTTTAGGAAAGTTTCGTTTTTGTAATAAATCGAGTTTCTCAAGTCCGAATCGACTTCTGTCAATTCCGGGGTGCTTAGGATTCTTAGTAGAATCAATTTGGCTTTAATCTCGTTTTCCTTTTTTGGTAATTTTTCCTATTTAGACTCGTTTTCTTGTTTTTCAAGGAATACAATTAGGTTTAGGTTTTAATTGCTTTAAATAAGGATGTAAGCCGAAAGGCTAATCAGTTTTTGATTTATAAAATTTAGAGTTTCTCTAATTTCATCAAATTTTGGTATTCTATTGAATCAACGAACTTGAAGCCTAATATTCCGGTATTGGTGCGCGAATCAACGGAACTTTAGTAGGTCGTTTTCAATTTGTTTCTTGTAGGTTTTTCTCGACAGAGCTTCCGCTACATCACATCACATAAAGGTAAAGCATATACAGGCATCACAAAGCTCAAATTGAAATACAAGAATTTCCAGTTTACTTATTACATCTTAATGATCCAAGTACACACATTATAACAAAACTTAAAACATGCCAATGAAAAGTTCATATGACCAATGGAGATGATAAGAGTACACAACGTGGATTTTTCTGGCATTTACTTTGCTAACCTAAGGGAACTAGAATGATATGTCAAATAAAACATGTCTTTCAGAAGGGGATATTGAAGCATAACAAATACAGTGATCGGTAAGGTTACAACTATGAGAGTAATAATCGGGATAACATTTGATCCGTTATGATAAACCAAGAAGAAGTTTGAACTGAAAGTTATTGACACGGCTATTATTGATATGAAGAGAGCTAAGAGAGCAATCATCATCTTGAGGGTTAAAGATCTATAAAAGTCTCTTTCTGTATAACGCGATGTAAGAATAGAAAGTATTATCAGAATAGAGAGAGAAGAAGAGGATAGTGCGATTGCATCTGAAACAGCAAATACACGGAACCAAATGTTTTTCCGAAGAAGGGGCATTCCAGTTTCATCATTACCACCCGGAACTGTAAATGCGGCTGCAAAGACCATAGTAGCAATGAGTGTGGCAACAAGCATGCATGAGTCAGCTGTGTTCCTCATCCACTCTGATCCACTATGCAGTAAATTACTGTGTTCTATGGTGAACAATTCTCGAGGTGTTAGACCATCTGTATTTTTCGCTTCTCTTAATGAAACATGCATGACCTTTTCAACTTCCTATCAACATTTTGAAGTAATATTAATAATAAATAAATGAATAAGTTTATAAGAAAATTTAAGACATTGAAGAATGGGAAAGTTTTACCTTAAATAGCAGTAACTCTTGTTGCATTTCTAGAGCCGTAGTTGACACTAGAGATTGATTTGGACGCTTTGCGACCATATGCAACAATGTATTCTTTTCAGCATCCACATATGTAGCTATCAATTCCCTAACGTAGCCTAACTCATGTATCAGATTGAATATACTGGAATGGCGATGTAAAATTGCAATGTGAAATATGGTTCGCTTATCTTTATCCAATTCAAAAACCATATCAGGATACAAGCGAATGAATTCAGCCAATAATGGGAAGTTCCCCATTCTTGTTGCATCGAACAATAAATTTGAAGGATTTCTGATTAGTTCTTTAATATCCACGTTCTGTTTATTTGTTACTACTTGCCAAAGATATTTAGCAAACATTAGAGCCAACGATCCTTCGGCTGCATGCACATGAGTAGGAAGTTGTAATTTACAAAGTGACTAAATAAGAACAAGATCAACATACAAAGTGAATTTTGGACAAGTTCTTTGATGTCTCGACTAATACTAAAGGCTTCAAATTTATAACAAATATCTCATCACCAATAATATCGCAAGTGGTTTGCAACTATCATTATCATTCATCACATAATTTTTATATGATTTACACAATAATTATAAGATAAGTGGAAATGGTGGGAAATAACACTCTTTTTATGTTGAATTTTGAGAGTATTAACAGTTTAATAAGTTTAATTAAATGGCACAAATGAACTATAATACGTACCCTAATCTTCTTCTTCTATTATGTTTATGCCATTTTTAGCCAAATAAGTCTCGGAAATTGCAAATATACCTAACAAGTCTCGGAAATAAAAAAAAAGTCTCGGAAACACATAAAAGCGCAAGACTAATTTTTGTGAGTGTGTTTTAAGGGTATTTTTGTTATATCAACACTTTAGGTGCTATTAAAACTTAAGTTATGAATTTGGTGATAATCTTAAAACCTACTCTTTAAAAGTGCTATTAAATTTTCAAACCCCAAACTCATTAATTATATAATTTGTATGCGCAGAGGTTTTAATAAATCACAAGAGATAGTGAGTATTGTTAATACTAACCGAATATAGAAGGAGGCTTTCGGGCCAACACATGCAAGGCAGTGTCATCATCTGTGTCACGGGTCATGGCTAGCCCATTTGCTTCTGTTAACAATCTGAATGCCATATCTAACGGCGACAACGGTGTAAAAGGATGAAAAGTGTAAAATAAAAAAGACCCAAAAGCAAATTAGTGTATATAAATATATAATCAAAAGACAAAAAAATCGGATTGTGTATAATCAAAAGACCCCCAAAAAAGAACACTTAACCGTAAAATCCAAATTATACACACACAAAAGAGCTGGATAAGAAAAAGAAAAAAAAAACACTTAAAAACTATTGTGCAGTGCAATGATATATATACGTACCGTATAAATCTGTTTTGACACTTTGGAAAAATATACGCGCTAGTTCCTCTGCTGTTAAATATTCAACAGTGTGATCATATAAAAACATTGCCATATCCTCTTTTCCAAGCAAAACAGCCAAGTAGAGCGGCGTCATGTTCCAAGAACCTCTTAGTTTCGCTAAATCTGGATTCCTACTTCGCATGAGCTCAGCAAGTTGTATATTTGCAGTTGCAACAGCTAAACTAAAGGCAGTGTTTCCTCTTAGATTTTGCAGGGTCAAGTCTCGTTCATTCATATGTTCCATTATCTTCAACACAAAATCAGTTTGTTGTGCTTTCGTTGCAACGTGAAGAGCTGTTTCATATCCCTCTGTGATAGCTGTACGTACCATTGATGGATCGCCCTCTATCAAACCTCTAGCTTCTTCCCAGTCGCCTTTTAATGCAGCCAAATAAAGGGGCTTACATTTACGGTAGTATTGGACCTTGTTTCCATCTGTGTAGGTGTAATTTTGAAAGTTAAACAAATTAAAGAAGATAATTTGGTTTAATTATATATATATATATATATTAGCTTATAAGTACTAGAAAGAGTACTAAAAAGACCATATATATCAAAGATTCATGTGCATATGCTGAGAGAGAGAGAGAGAGAGAGCTCACTGTTCATATTAGGGAGCAGATCGAGGATAGGCCAGTTGTAAATTGGGCCTTGTGAGGAAGAAGCAGATCCATCTATTTCTGGCAATTGGATTGTATGTGGAGTAGCTTCTGGATCAGCAGCTGCACCGGTGGCTATTGACTCCATTTTTTATTTTTTTGTCAGGCGAGAGAAATTAGGATTCTTGACTAAAGGATTTGGGGATTTTTTAGGACAAGTTGATGTTGAAGTGTTTTTATCTCAGGAACTGTCTTTGGGTAGTTTATTTCTTGTTGAGTCTTTGTTGGCCATTTTGGCCTGTTTCTGTCGAGTTGTTGTTTTTTCATTCACTAAGTACGGCACCGTTTGGTGACAAGTCTAGGTCTCATGTTAGTTGGGTGCGTTTGCTGCAGAGGATTACTTCCTTTTACACCTGATTACCCTCTAATTAGAATCTGTTACACTGTACTTTTTCTTTTTTGGACGAATACTAGTACTTATCTTGTAAGCAGGGTTAAAGAATCCAAATTTTTTACCGGTTTAGATAAAAATATGGGTAAATTGCAATGCACCCCTTGAGGTTTATTTGGGTAAGGCACACTAAGTTGGAAAAGTTTTGATATTATACACTAACACCTCCAAAACTTAAATTTGACTTTGAAAATGCTTAAAATGCCCCTAGTTGTATTATTTTGTACTTCTTTTTTTTTTTTTTTTTTTTTTTACCTTTTAACTAAAAACTTTATAAAATTTAATAAAATAAAAAATATTAAATAAAAAAATATTATTCATAAAATAAATAAATAGTTTTTAAAAAATAGTTTAAAAAAATAAAAAATAAATAGCATTAATTTTTTAAGAATATCCATTAATAGAGATAAGAAAAGCTCTAAATATCCAAAAATTTTCGGTAAGGATGATGGTGAGAGAATCTTAAAGGTTCCCAACACTGAAGGAAATGATTGAACTTGAAGAAGGCAAGAAGACTCCCAGTGTTGGGAACCTTTAAGATTCTCTCACCATCATATTTATCATAAAAGTTTGGATATTTAGAGCTTTTATTGTCCGTATTAATAGATATCCTTAAAAAAACTTAAAGTTTTTAAATTTTAAATTTTTTTTAAGCTATTTAATTATTTAGTTTCTTAAAACTATTTATTTATTTATTTTTCCTAAACTATTTATTTATTTAATTTTTTAAAAACTATTTGTTTATTAATTTTTTAAAACTATTTATGTATTTAATTTTTTAAAACTATTTGATTAATTTTTTAAAACTATTTATTTATTTATTTATTTTAAACTATTTATTTATTTAATTTTTCAAAATATTTATTTATTTAATGAATCATATCTTTTATTTAATCTTTTTATTTTATTAAAGTTTATAAAGTTTTTGGTAAAAAAGGTAAAAATAATAAAGTACAAAATAATACAACTAGGGGTATTTTAGGCATTTTCAAAGTCAAATTTAAGTCTTGTGGGTGCTAGTGTATAATACCAAAACTTTTCCAATTAAGTGTACATTGCCCAAACCTCAAGGGGTGCAGTACAATTTGCCCTAAAAATAATAATTGTGTTTTATATTTGACACAGCAAGAGATTGTTGAGAATAATATTAGATTAAATTAATTTGTGAATAAAAATAAAATCATGAGAAAATATATTTAAATATTTAAATTAAATTTGGTTCAAAAAATTGAATTAAATTATATATATATATATATTATAAATTATTTAAGATAACTTTTGAATAAAATAGGAGAGATTGAAAAAGGAAAAGAAATTCTCCCTCTACTGTCTTTAATTTGGTTCATCAGCTGCAAAATGATTCCTCTTGGCTATGGATGTGAAAAGTATTAATTCTAATTCTCCCTTTGTTAGGTTGTGGAAGGTCCTCTTGTGACCGGATTAAGACGTGATTGAGACTAAACAGTTCCGTGTTGCTTGGAGTCTAATAAACATGTGATTGGATTAAATATAGTCTAATTCTAGTTTAATCCAAGCAATAAACGGGGAAAGAATCAAAGTCAAAACCTGAGCAGAGTAAAAGTCCCCATGAGGGGCCATATTTTCATGCATTTACTTGGCCACCTTAAATAGCTAGAAACATGTAACGACATGTCAGATGGAATATGTTTTTCACAAGGGGGTATTGCAGCAGAACAAACAGAATGATAGGCAAGGACGCGATGCAAACACAAGAGTACAAGAGTAAGGGTGGGTATAGAATGTCTAGCATAATTGAATTAATATATTCGACAGTTTTTTTATATATGATATTTAACTTTAGTTCTTTGTTGTAAAATTGTCTCCGGAATTTTGCATGGAATATTCCCTGATGCAGAACAACTCTCTGAGAGCAATACAGTGGACGTTGTATTTATTATAAGAGATAAGATTTCTTATCCGGATAAAGTAGCAGTGGCTGGAGGGCAATGATATATGACAATGCTTGCCTAGTGGATACAGTTTGATTTCGGTGTAGTACGCGTAGCCTCACAAATTTAAAACCTATATATCTATGTGTTTGACCCGAGCTAACTGCGACGCATATATATAATATATGCATGCATTTCTAGATTATATGGTAGCCACGAAATTAAAATTAATATATAAATGAGTAGCCACGAAAATATTAGTTGGAGCATACCGGGAATATTAGTTTGATATACTACAATCAGTGACGGACCTAAGAATTTTAATCAGGTTGGGGTACTTGAACAAAATAACAATTATATATATAAAAAAATACTGAAAAATTAAGGTAATTGTAAAATGAGGTTTTTTTTTTTTAAACTAAAATGAGTTTTTTTATATATATAAAGAAAAATTGATGGTATAACGAAGTTTAGATAAAAATAAAACAAATAGAACACATATTAAGATGAACTAAATAATCTTACATTAAAATAAATAAATAAAAATAAGAAATTGGATATTAAAAAAATAATAATAACAAGAAAAACAATAGAAACAATTAAAATTTACAATATTTATTCCTAAAATAATAAATTACATTCTAATTTTATTGTAAGATTTTTTTTTTTTTTTTTTTTTTTTTTGTATTTATAATGAATTCACTTTAAATTTATACAAAAATAAAGATTAATAAATATTACTAAACATATTTTTTATTTTTTCTAATTATTGGTAAATTATTGATTTATTGATTTTGAAAACATTAAAATTATAAAATAAAGAAAAATACTAAGGATAAAATAAAATAAATCATAATAATAGATGGACTATTTTAATACAATAAATTAATATTTGAGATTTTATAGTGTATTGATTGGATGTGTTAAGAGCATCTCCAATGCAACCGTGACTTGCATTTTAAAAAATAGTGACATGTCATCACCGTCAAGACAATTGCTTCCTATGTGGCAAAAAAAAAAAAAACTTGACAGCCTACCAAATTAAAATTTGATCTCCAATGCTTCACTTGTGAAATACCTATTTTTAATGACATGTCAATTTATTTAATTATTTTAAATTTATAAAACAATTTTCTCTTAACAATTAAAACTACCTGACACTCTCAATTAAAACAGAAATTCGACTAACTCTTGATGAAAATTCTGGTAAGTTTATTTTTTATATTTTATTATTTTCATTTGTTCAATGAATCTCGCTTTGTATATTCTTTTATTTGTTTTGTTTTCTCGTAATATCTTTTATTTGGTTTTATATATCGTAAGTTTTTTTTCCAATTCTTTTGTTGTAGCTGTTTGTGTTAGTCTGCTTTCTGGCTTCCAGTTTGCTTTTCCTATATTGTGCTTTCTTTGTATCGTTTTGGCCTTTTTGGCTTCAAATATTTCTGCAGCTTTGTTTCTTTGATTGTTTGTGAGTAATTTTTTCTTGGTTCGTTAAATATAAAGTCAATTAATATATATGGATGGACTTGCATACCAACTATTTGACAAAATTTCTCAATGAAATATATAGATTGATGGTTTTCTGAGCTATTATTACCGTTTTATATAAAAGCATTTTAGGCTTCATGGACATATGAATTTGTTTAAATCTGCTAGAATACAAAGAATGAGACCTAATTAATATTACATCATTTTTGCTGCTCACATATTCAATTAAACGATTGGTATGCTGACCATCCAATCCAATTAAAAAAGAAAATTGTTGGTTATTTGTTTGTTTATGGTGTGTTTCCTAATATATATATATATATAATTTTATTTTTTTTATAGGTGTGATTATAAACCAATGTCATCATCGAGTTTCGAATCCGACTCTAACAGTTCGTCATCAAGCAATGATTCACTCTCAATGACTAAACAATTATTAGATGAACCATTGGAAAAAGAGAGTTCAATATGTACTAGGATGACTCATAATGTGGTTCAAACCACTGCAATCCATGTTCCTATAATAGTTTCAACGATGTTGATTGGTAAAAAACGTCCTCATGGTGGCTCAACACATGGTAGACGTTATATTCGTCGTGATAGGAAGGAGCGTCACGATTTAATTATTAATGACTATTTCAACGGTGAGCACTCAAAGTATACATCAGAGCATTTTCATCGTCAATTTCGAATGGACGTGAAATTATTCAAGAAAATTTTACTAGCTATTGGAAATTACGATGATTATTTTACACAAAAGGTTGATGCAATTGGAAAAAACGGGTTGAGTCCTTTACAAAAAATGATAGCAGCTGTGCGGATGCTTGCATATGGTTGTCCAGCTGATATCCTAGATGAGTATGTTCAAATTGGAGAAAGCATTGCAATCGAAAGCCTAAAGCGATTCTGTGATGCTGTAATAGGAGTTTTTGAAAAATAATATTTAAGAAAACCAAATAAAGATGATATTGTAAGGTTGCTCCAAGAAGGAAAGGATCGAGGATTTCCAGGTATGCTTGGGAGTCTTGATTGTATGCATTGGCATTGGAAGAATTGCCCAACAGCTTGGCATGGTACGCATACTAATGGCTTTAAAAGAGTTACTACTCTCATTTTAGAAGTTGTAGCTTCGAAAAATCTGTGGATTTGGCATGCATTCTTTGGCATGGCTGGTACTAATAATGATATTTCTGTTTTAGATAGATCTCCGCTTTTTGATGATCTTATTAATAGTGTTGCACCACCATGTAATTTTGTAGTACAAGGTCATCACTACAATATGGGGTATTATATCTCCGATGGAATTTACCCGTAGTATGCCACTCTAATTCAAACAATCTCACAACCATCTTCTATTAAAGAGAAAAATTTTGCCAAGCACCAAGAAGCTGCCAGGAAAGATGTGGAACGGGCATTTGGAGTGTTGCAAAGTAGGTGGTATATTGTCAAAGGTCCAGCACGTATGTGTACTGCAAGAGATCTTGGAAAGATAATGAAGACATGCATCATCTTGCATAATATGATCATTGAGAGTGAACATCAACAAGGAATTAATCCTGAATGTTGGCAGCCTCATGGGGATGAAATGGTTGAAGATGTTCATCTAGATCATGACTATACTTTTCTTGTCTTTAGGATGATAAATCAAATGAAACAAGTTCAAGATAAAAGGGTGCACACAGATTTAAAGATTGATCTCATCAATCACTTGTGGGATATATATGGTGATCGACAAGCAGCTTGATGTCTATGATATTAACTTTTAATTTATTTTCTTATTTTTTGTTTTTAGTAATTGTTGTTGACAATGTACATGGCGCATATATATATATATATATTGCTTGGTGAAGTAACTGGTTCACCTTAATTTAAAAGGTACGTGTTTGACTTCTTTTTTTTTTGTTTAATTGCAAAGGGAGAAAAGATTTATATATATATAAATATATTTTTTTTATCGGTCAAGGTATGTTTATATGCATCACATAAAGGAAAAGACATTACAAATAGTGCAATCCATGGTCATGATAGTCGATGTGGTAAACAGTCTCATCATCATCCACTTTATCTGCTGCACCATCTCCCCTTGATTGTTTTCTCTCATCATTATCATTTACCTGGAATCGGTGGCATGGGCCTTTGTGATTTGAAGATGATATCAACACTTGTTTTCTTGGGTGAAAATTAGTTGAATAAGCAGACGATCCAATGTTGTTTTGGATGAAGAAAAAGAAAGCAAATGTGGTGAGCATACACAGAGAAATGATATGCAGAGATTTCATTATTTTACTATTGAAATCAAACAAAAAAAAAAAAAAAAAAAAAACTTGGAATGAAAATGGATTAAATGACCATTTACATTTATATATAAACCACACCACAGCTTACAAGTTACAAGTTAGAAATGCAATTATTGGTTTGAGGGACCATATATATATATATAAATATATATTCTACTGTGACTATTTTGCTGAATTAACACAAACATACAAGTAAAAAAACTACATTAGCCTGAAAATATAGCAGCAAAAACACACAAGCTACATCAGCATGAAAATATAGCGGAAAAAGCACATATGAGAATTATTGACAACTTTACTTGGAATAAAAAGAATGAAACCTGCTACATCATTTTTCTGGTCACATATTTCATTATCAAAAGGTTCTTCCCAAAAGGAACAAACAAAGCAAAGAATTGTCAATTCAAAAGAAATCGACACAAAAAATCCAAACTACTCTTAATTAAGAAAATCAAATACTTGTATAAAATCATGCCTAAGAAAACAATTTACTTGTCATCATCACTACTTGTAAAAACCTTTCCAAAAAGGCCATCATTTTCCCATTCCTTCAATATTTGAACTTGATATATTTCAAAGGTCGAACGTAACGCTAGCGGAAGTTTATTGACATCTTGGTTTAAAATGCGGTCTTGTTCTTGTCTTTTTTGAGCTTTCTCCTTCATATTTTGTTCTTTCTCCTTCAGTCGTTGATTCTTCTCTTTCAATTGTTGATCTTTCTCCTTCATTTTTTGAGATTTCTCTTTTAATTCGATCTCTTTTTTCATTGTTTGTTCTCGCAACTCAAACTCTTTCTTATCTTTTTCTCTTTTCAACTTCAACTCTTCTTCATTAACTTTAATTTTCTTTTCTAGAGTGCTCTGTAAATTGTATAATGCTTCAACCACACCCTTTTCATCATTTAACCGCCTCTTTTTCTCTTTGGTAGCTTTTCTTCCTTGCGGGCGCACAACCCCATCAGAATTAATACCTTCAGTTATGGGATTATCTGGATTCATATAATCATCTCCTAGATTGGAAAGAGACACCGGACTATCACTATCATTGATAGACTTTTGTTTGTTGGTGTCATTTGTCTTAGTAAGTTCTTTTGAACACCATTTTGGATTTGTTATTAAGATCTCCCAACAATGCTCGTATTTGAATGGTTTTCCATTAGTAAGATCCTCATACATTCGTATTGCTTCTCTTTTCTACAAATAAAACAAGAGAGAAAGAAAAATACAAAAGAATAAGTAAGTCATCATTAATTCAAAATATATCTCTTATAACAGATTAAAATTTCTAATGTAAGTATTTGTAAACAACATTAAAGAGAACTATAAAAAATTAGATATTAATAGTTAATATATTACCATATCTTCTGGAGTTCTTTCCAATCGCTCATGTAATGCATGGAATTTGTTTACCGCAGCTAGTATTTTTCCCCAACGACATCCTAAGCTATTGGTGGTTCGGGTCTCATCATATGAACCTATATTGTCCCTCCAAGTTTGTAAAATACTATTCCACATTGCTGAATATTTCTGATTATTTCCAATGTCAGAATCAACAGAGACATATAGCCATGCCTTTGTTAGTGCAACATCTTCAGCTTTAGTCCACTTTTTGTTGAGCGATGAAGTTTGAGAGATATTGGACTTTTTGGTGGTCTTACATTTTTTGGTGGATCTTTTGGATGTATTTGAGGTTTGAGTGTCAAATGGAAGTTTGTGAGCATTCAATAGACTTTGGAACGAGATTCCAGATCCAAACTGTTGGTGAACATAAGAAGGATATGAAGCATTCATTGAATTAAAGGCAAAATTGGGCTGAAACGGTATGTTTAATGGACCAAATTGGTTAGCTTGTGGCATAGAGGTTTGTGGGTGCATTTGAGAGGAGTTAAAGATATATTGAGTATTGAGCGGGTCACTAGCATTTACATGTCCAGTGTCATTGGGAAAGTGTTGAAATTGTGAGAAATGTTGTGACTCTTGTGACTCCATTCAAAAATAATGCCTACACAAAAACAACACCACATGATTAGTTCAAAGTTAGGAGAATTGGAAATGACTATTCAATCACATGTAATGCAAATTAAAGTTCAAAGTTAAAAAAAAAAAAAAAAAAAAAAAAAAACCGTAAAATCAAATGTGTAATTGAGCAAAGTCAACACACAAACAAAGAAAACAGAGCCAAAAACAGGGAAAGCTGGAAACAAGCACCTTGTATTGATACAGTAAGTGTAGATAATAAAGGTGTTGTTAAGAGATACAAATGTGAACATTAACGCTGTAAATGTAGATGGATATAACGCATCAGACATTTCAGAGATTGAAAAATATCAATGCTTCATCATCAAAAGTTGATATCAGAGAAATGAATAGCCTAGCCCAAAGTCTGCAGAGATGTTGCTCTAGCGATCAACAAGCAGCTGGTGTACCAATTCTTATCACTGCAGTAACATTACTTTTAAAAGATGGGTTAGTTTTGGCAACAAATGACAGTTTAGCTGATGTTGCTTTTGTGAGAGGATCCAGGATGTTTTTCAAATTCATGGCAATCAAGGAACTATAATACACCAAGTAAGTTGAAACAAAATAAAGTAGAAGAGAAAATTTTTAAATTGATTTAATAAAAACAAAAAAGCTGGAAACAAGCACCTTGTATTGATATGCCTCGGTTGTTCACAAACTCACAATGTAAGAACTCTCAACTTGCAAATTATATGTCTCAGTTGTTTTTTTGAAACAGTAAAGTTTTATTAAATAACCACAAAAGGCACCAAGCAACACAAACAATCCAAAATACAAA
The DNA here is from genome assembly GCA_954870605.1 of Acer campestre. NCBI lineage: Eukaryota > Viridiplantae > Streptophyta > Magnoliopsida > Sapindales > Sapindaceae > Acer > Acer campestre. The sequence continues at coordinate 5,223,396 of OX940811.1, read as the reverse complement.
ACAGCCATGGCAACCAAGGTAGGGAAGCAAGGTCACATAAACATCACAAGGCACCCAAACGGCCAAAGCATCTACTATTAGAAAAACACAAAGCAACTAAAAACCGGCAAAAGCATCCCAAAAACATCTGACAAAACCAACCTAAACCATCATATACACCCCAAACCTCACCCTATACAAACAAAAGAAAAGAAAAACGACTCAAGAGACCAAGACTTTCCCAGTTGAGGCATTTGCTGCCGGCAAGTGATATACACTGACCATATCATGGTTAGCAGTACTCAATTGCCATGAGCAGTTTTATATGCTTTCATTTATGATTAAGATAGCCTAGCAGCTATCCTTTTCAAGTTTTCTCACTTAAATTTCCTTCCTCTTTTACAATTGAATTTATTATGCAGGTAATAAATGAAATAAAATTTAGTAGTAATACTATTTATAATGCAATAAATTCAGCAACTACGAAAACTATTAAGGTTAAATACTATAGCCATACTTTCTCTAGTGAACAAGAATTTATATACTCATTCAGAACATGATTTAAACAATGCATCCTCAATTATTGCTTTTATACCACAGGTCTGAAATGACAGAGCAAAAGATAATTTAAAAGAATAAATGTGATGAAATGAGAGTTTCATCTTGTTCAATCAGAAGCAGAACAGGAGCAGCGCCCCACAAAAGCAGCCTCAATTGTTAACTATCACATAAAATTGCAGCAACACAAACTATAGCCATAAAATCATAAATCAATTTTATTAATTGATAAATTCAATAGATAAATATTAAATCTTAATTCCTCCATTGCACATATAAATTTTCCTACGAATCTATATTAAAGGCAAACATGGGGACCCAAAAACAACAGAGGAAAATAACACTAGCAAAGATGATTTTGGACAAAGTTGTGCCAGCCATATAATGATTTTGGACATATTTGTGCCAATTACCAAGCTAAGTTGATTTTGCTTCTATAGAGACTCTCATATACGTGTAAAAGATGTAAAAGAAATTAGTTTTTGTAGTTGTACTTATGATCAAAGAATCAATCACGTCAAGTTTAGAGAATTTGATTTATACATTTATGCATTTTGAAAATCAAATCCCAACACGATAACAAGAACAATAGCGGTTTGAGCAATTCGAATGTCCCCAGATAGTCATTGAATCAAATCCAACACCATTTTTTTTTAAAGAAAACCATGACAGCAACCACCAATGAACCGAAACATACTTGGCTTCTAATAACATTAAACAGAATTAATTTACAAAACTATCCCACACTTTAATCGACCCAAAAACTGATTAGCAAACATAACTCTCAGATGAGTATAATCGCTATAACCGAAATGAACATACCCTGTGGCACCATAATTTGGTTGCTAAAGACTATACATGAACTACTAAAGCATATGACACCATGATTTCCTTTTATCAATTTTCATCTTTAATTTTATCTGTAACTGATTAAATCACAACCAAAACAAAGTCCAAAATGACATTCAAATTCTACTTCTATATTACTGTTAGTTTTCTTAGCTACCAAACACAACTTCCAATCAGATAATTCAATCATCCAAGTAAACTAATACAGCAAATTGAATAACATTATACGGGAAAAAAACCCAATACAGAAACAACAAAATAAATTAAAAAGTAAGAGCAATTAAAGGTCCAGTTAGATGATTTAGTTGATAATATCATTCATAAAAAATAAAAAATAAAAATGGAAACTTACCTCTATTGATCTGAATAAACCTAAACCTCAAAAACTATATTTTTATCAAACAATGACAATAACAGATGATGAAGGAAAAGATTTATCAAGACCTATCAAGATCAAACACGTGAATTCATATTATCAGAAAAATGAGAGAGTTTGCGAGTGGGAAAAGGGTATCAGCTGGTGAAGGTACATTGAGGGGTGGAAAGCTTTTCAGGAAGGATTTTAGATCGTCTCTTTACTCGGTATATGTTGATAACATTAATCCAGTGGTGGTATCTAGAGATTTATGGAATGTTTTCATCAATTTTGGGAAGGTGAGAGACGTATTTTTATCTTCTAAGAATAAGCCAAGGAAGAGTTGTTTTGCTTTCATTAGATTTGGGACTTTTGAGGAAGCAGAGATGGTATCAAAATCAACGAATGGGATGCATATCTATGGATGGCCTATTTTCTCTAAAATGGCCAATTATGGGTGGAATAACAGGGTTTCTGCTTCATCAAGTCGTGGGAGGTTGAATGTGGGAGGTACTCAGGTGAACTCTGGTGTCATTAGAGCAGACAAGCATCGAGAGAGGAATTTTGGTGTGAAATCTTTTGTTCAGGTAGTAAAAGAATCAAATAAGGATGACGTTGATAAGATTGAAAAAAGAGAGGTAAGTGAATGTGGTAATCCTTTTGTTATGAAATGGGATAACCGTGAAGAAGATCTTTTGCGAATTCAATATTATGCAATGGGGACGCTAAGAAAATTTGCGGCAGTTTCATCTGTCAACAAACGAATTCTTAGTAATGGATGGAAATTCTCTTCATCTTACTATGGAGATAAGTGTGTCTTATGGAAATTTCAATCAGTAACAATGGTGGATTATTTTATTAACAACAAACATTTGTGGGATGACTGTTTCTCGTCCATGGTGAAATGGTCAGACATATGTACTCCTCAGTCAAGATTATCTTGGTTTAATGTTAAAGGTACCCCGTTGAGTGTGTGGTCGAAAATTTTTTTCTTGAATGTGGGATGGATGATTGGTGAACCGTTGGTCGTGGAAGAAGATACAGTGGTAATCGATATGATAGGGGCAAGTTTTTGGCTCTTGTGCCTACTGTTGACAAGGTAAATACTAAGGTTTTGGTGAAACAAGAATCATCGCCTGAATTTTCTGTTTCAGTGGTTGAGGATGACTGTCCGGTAGATTTCAAATGGCTGAGAAGCTTTTTGGACTTGATCGACGGTTCAGAGGACATCAACAGTCCTGGGAGTAGCTATGGTATTCCTTTGGAAGTTGTTCCTAGAAAAGAGGGTGAAGAAGTTACTTCTACTGCAGAAGTATTTATTAATAAAGAGCTTAAGACGAAGATGATTGGAGATAGTAATCAATTGGTGTTATCTAAAATTAATGGTAGTGATTCGAGGAGCATTGATATTGGTAAAGGGGGGCGTATGAATAAAGGTGTGGTCTGGTTCCCAAAGGTTAGCAGCCAAAAAATGGCTATTGGTAAAGGGAAAGGTAAGATGTTTCAAATTTTAACTTCCAAACCTAAGATGGTCACAAAAAATAACGGGAAGTTATTAATTGGAAAGAAAGTGGTGGGGTCAACTGATAAGAAAGTTATTATGGAAGTGGATTCATCTACATCTGAAGAAGAATTATCAAGATGGGCTTTTGCGTTCCGTGGCCCAGAAGAGGGTGAGTGTTCAGGGCTTAAGAGTTTTTTAGGGGCTGGTGGACTAAGAAAGAAAAGGGATGACAATAGATTGATAGTAGTAAATGGGGGAGATAGGAGGGGGGAGTTTTGTTTAAATGGGCCGGTTGTAGAAGGTAGTGCTGAGAATTGTCAAGTGAATTATGATGACACAGCTTTGGCTAAAGATATGATACCAGTGGTAACTCACAATAGTAGGTTGGAGGGAATTAAGAATCAAGTGAAGATGGTGTCTTATAGAGATGTGGTTGTTAAAGGAGGTGGTAAAGTTGATAAAGGTGGGTTAATTTCAGATATGGAGGAATCTGATATGGTAGCTTCTACTTCGGTTATGGATAAGTTATTGGGTGGAGGATATGATTCTGGTAATGAGGTGGATGTTGAGGAGAGGGCCAAGATAAAAGGATGGTATAATAGAAAGAGAAAGGTTTTGAGAAGAAAGTCAGTCAACAATCATCATTTCAAAAAGAAGAGTGATAGGGTCTCTGCTATAAAGAAAAAATCAGATAAATCAGATTGGAAAGCAAATGAGGAGTTTTCAAAGGTTTTGGAAACAGGTGTTGATAATGGAAATAATTTTAACTTCAAAGAAAAGAGGTTGGTTGATGTTATTGCAGCTGAAGACTATAGCGCAAAGAAAGGGAAATTAGATGTTGAGGTTGCAAAGATATTAGAGGTTGGTTTGGCAGTAGGTTTTAATTTTCATAATAAGGAGAAGGAAGTGATGGAGGAAGTTTATAGAAGGGAGATGGAAGTTGCCGAACAGTAATTGGGTTTGCTTCTACTTTCTTGGTTTTCTGAATTTTGATGTTATTTATCTCATGGAATGTTAGGGGGTTGGGTAAGATGGAAAAGCAAAGAATGGTGAATAGCATTGTGAAGACTCATAAACCGGTGGTATTATTTATTCAAGAATCAAAATTGGAAAATTTTGATGATCGTTTATTTGTTTCTTTAGGGGGTTCTTTGTTATCTAGAGGGGTTGGTGTTCCGGCGGTGGGATCGGCTGGAGGTTTATTGACGTTGTGGAATGATGAGTTGTTTAGAGTCGATAGCTGTATTTCTAATAATAGATGTATAATTTTAGTTGGTGTTTTGATTCAACAGGAGTTGGAGATTACTTTGTGCAATATATATGCGCCTAATGATGAAAATGGGAGAATTGAGCTGTGGGAGTTTATTTTGGAAAAGAAGTCTGAATTGTCTGGTTTATGGATTTTGGGAGGGGATTTTAATACTATTCTTCAACCTGAAGAAAGAAGGGGTGGGGTGTGCAATATGAATTCTGTTAGGAATTTTAGGGATTTTCTCTACAGAGCTGAAATTGTAGATATACCATTGCTTGGTTTGGTGTATACATGGTCCAATCATAGAGAAGATGCTTCTTGTGCAAGGTTAGATCGTTTCTTGTTATCTCCTGGTATTTTATCTAGCTTTCCTGATTTTATTCAATGGGGCCTCCCAAGAAATCTTTCGGACCATAATGCCATTTGTTTTGGTAATCATAAGGTGAATTGGGGACCTAAACCGTTTCGATTTTTAAATGAGTGGCTAGAGGATTCGGTCATGATGAAGGAGGCTGTTTTGAGCTGGAAGAATTTTGTTGGTACAGGGTCTGATGGCTTTATGTTGTCAGCTAGGATCAAAGCAGTAAAAAACAGTATAAAAAATAGTTTAAATAGGATTAAGGAAGTGGATCTTTCTCCAAAGATTTTGGAAAAGAAACTAGCTGATATTGAAGGGGAGGCGTTATGCATAGGGTGGACTGATGAGTTGAGGTCCAAGAGATTAAGTTTGTTGGCTGAGTTGTGGAAAGCTGTTAGAAAAGAAGAACAAAGATGGAGGCAATTTTCTCGGGTAAAGTGGTTAAAAGAGGGTGATAGAAATACTCGATTTTTCCAATGGTGTGCAAATAAGAGGAGGTGCAGTAATGTTATTAGTGGGATGGTTGTCAATGATGTTTATTATACCAAACCTGATGACTTGAGAAGAGAGGTTCGTAGTTATTTTGTGGATCACTACAAGAATGTACAGTGGAAAAGACCGAGTATAGATGGTGTCAGTTTCAGAAGATTGAAGGAGAAGGATAGAGATGATTTAGAAGCCATATTCACAGAAGAGGAGGTGTGGGTGGCAGTTGGTGATTGTGATGGTAATAAGGCACCGGGACCAGATGGATTGAATATCAATTTTGTTAAAAGAAATTGGGAGTTCATCAAAGGGGATTTCATGAGGTTTTTGCATGGATTTTACTGTGATGAATCTATTGTGAGGGATTTGAATAATTCCTTTGTTGTCTTAATTCCGAAGTGTATCAAACCTGAAGCTTTGAAGGATTTTAGACCTATTAGCCTAGTAAGTTCAATGTATAAAATTTTAGCTAAGGTGTTAGCTAACAGGCTTAAGAAGGTGATATGTCAGGTTATTGGGGAGAACCAGATGGCTTTCGTTAAGAATCGACAAATCTTTGATAGTTTGGTTATTGCGGAAGAAGTAATTCATAAATGGAAGCATGATAGAGTTGGTGGTCTTCTTTTAAAGCTAGACTTTGAGAAAGCCTATGATATGGTGGATCATGGTTTTTTGGATAGCATGATGGAGAGGATGGGATTTGGAGAAAGATGGAGGAGGTGGATTTATAGTTGTATATCGTCTGCAAGTCTTTCTATATTAGTGAATGGTAGTCCTACAAGGCCGTTTGGGGTGGAGCGTGGACTTCGTCAAGGAGATCCCTTGTCACCGTTTCTTTTCAATATTGTTGTGGAAGGATTGAGTCGGGTGTTGGAGAGAGCCTATGAGTTGGAAATGATCAAATGTGTTGTCTTTGGTGATAATAACGTTCATCTATCGCATTTACAGTTTGCTGATGACACTATTATTTTTTGTGAGCCTAAAAAAGAATTTGTGTTAAATATGAGGAGAGTTTTAAGGTGTTTTGAGTTGGCATCTGGATTGCGGTTGAACTTTCAAAAATCTTGTGTGGTAAGGGTGGGTCCAGTGACTGTTGAGGAGGAGGATTGGGCGGTTTTACTTAGGTGCAAGGAAGCTTTTCTTCCGATACCTTATTTAGGTATGTCTTTGGGAAGTAACCCTAGATCTAAAAGTTTCTGGAAACCGGTGATTAGGCGAATGGAAAGTGAAATGTCCATGTGGAAAAGAAAGTTTCTAAGTAAAGGAGGTCGATTGGTTTTGATAAAATCAGTTATTTCAAGTATGCCGGCTTATTTAATGTCTGTATGTAGAATTCCAGTGGGGGTTGCAAAATCAATCGAAAAGCTACAAAGAAGTTTTTATTGGGGTGACAAAGTAGAGAAGAGGAAGATTCATGCAGTAGGTTGGGAGTCCATGTGTAAAAGTAAGAAGTTTGGGGGTTTAGGCATTGGGAGAATTTCTGATAAGAATAAAAGCTTATTAGCAAAGTGGGTTTGGAGGTTTGGGAAGGAGAGTGATTCTTTGTGGAAAAGGGTGTTATGTGCTAAGTATGGGGTCTCTTCTAAAGCTATTTGGTGGAATTGGGATCAAAGGTCTTCGGTTTCAACATTTGTGAAGGCTGTAGGAGGTTTGTTGAAGGGTGGCTCTGATTCAGCTAAGGTTCTGAAGGATGGATGGAAAGTGATTCTAGGGTGCGGTAATAGGGCCCGTTTTTGGGAAGATTTGGTGTGGGATTCTGTTACTTTGAAAGAGGCATTTCCAAGGATTTATACTCTTTCTTGTATCAAGGATGGTGTGGTAAATCAATTCGGGGAATGGGAGGGTTCGATGTGGAAGTGGAAGATTCCTTTGAGAAGGCGGTTATTTGATTGGGAAGTGGATCAATGGAACAATCTTATGGTTTTTTTACAAAGCATTTATCTGAAGAGGAATTTGGATGATGATGTGGCATGGATTCTGAATAAAGATGGATGTTTTTCAGTTAGTTCGTTTCGTATCAGTCTGGAGAGTTTTGGTAGTGTTGACTCGTCCCTAAGCCCTTTGTTATGGCATGGCATTTGTCCTCCCAAAGTGGAGATCTTTGTGTGGCAGTTGTTGAGGGGTAGAATATTGGTGAAAGATGTTTTGTCTAGGTTCGGTGTGGTGGTTGTAGGTTCTCAGCTCTGTCCTCTCTGTAATTTGGTTTTGGAATCACAAGATCATCTATTTTTGTTATGTCCTTGGTCGTGGAAGCTTTGGTCTTCTTGTATGGGATGGTGGGATGTGTCGTCATGTGTTCCGAGATCGATTTCTAGTTGGTTTATAGGATGGAGTGATCTGTGTCCTTCTAAGAGCAGCTGTAGAGTGTGGTGTACTCTGTTTTTTGCTACTGTATGGTCTATTTGGGAAGCTCGTAATAAGATTATTTTTGATGGTAAGGAGGTAGATTGGGGTTACTTTAGAGATCTGGTCAAGTTTAGGGTGGGATGGTGGTTCAAAAATCATGGAAGAGGATCCAATGAGCCTATAAGTTCCATTCTTCTCAACATTTCATCCATATGTAAGGAGTTTCCGAAAAGGAAAGATGTTCTGGTGGAAGAATGGATTCCACCAGCTGTTAACATGCTCAAATTTAACGTTGACGGAGCTGCTAAAGGGTGTCCAGGTCAGGCGGGTATAGGGGGGGTATTGAGGAATTCTGCTGGTAAAGTATTGTGTCTTTTCTCTTGTTACGTTGGAGTTCAGAATGCTAATACTGCGGAGATATTGGCAATTTTGAAAGCTTGCAAAATGTGTTTGTCTAGGGAGGATCTTGGTGATAAGGAAATAATTTTGGTTAGTGATTCGAAAGTTGCAGTTTCTTGGGTGCTTGGTGAGGGTATTGGCAATATTGACAATTGGGAATATATTGTTGACATCAAAGAATGCTTGAAAGCGCTGCCACATTTGTCAGTTGTCTTTCGTTCAAGAGCATCTAATTCCTTTGCGACAACCTAGCTAAGAGGGGTTCATCGACAACAGAGGATGTGGTGGAATGGAGTATGGATGGTTGATTGTTGGGTTATCAGTGTTTGGGGTAGTATTGGTTATTTGGATTGATTACCTGTTAAGATTTTGTTTTGCTTTTAAAGTTGTATTTTCTCGGTTTTCTTTGATGGCGTGGTGTTGGGTGAATATGTGTTTGCTATTTTGTTTGGGTGGGAGGTTTTGTATTTTGTTTGTCTGTTCTTTGGATTGTTTTGAGCTGTGCCCTGCAACAGTCTCTAATAAAGTTTGAAATTTTCAAAAAAAAAAAAAAAAAAAAAAAACAGATGATGAAGGAAAAATGGGGAAGAAAATTAGCAAAAATTTCAAAAAAAAAGAAGAAAGAATCAAATAAATTGGTAAAATTTAATGGGGAAGAAAAATGAAAAAAAAAATTCAAACAAACAATAGGGACACAAAGAAGGCAAACAAAAATTGGCAATAACATATGCAAATTCAAATTTAATCACATACCCAAGAAGCAGCAGAGTTGGGGTTGGAAGCGGAGATTCAGTGGGGTTGGGGTTGGATGCGGAGAGAGTAAGAGGGCTGTCCTTGGACTCCTCCTCGTCGCCGTCGGGGTCGAAAGTGGTGAGGTTGACGCAGGCGCAGCGCTCCAGGGAGGGGAAAAAGGTGGAGATGACGGTGATGGCACCGACGGCGTGGCGGGAGATTCAACGAAGGATGGCACACTAAGTTATAAAAACTAAATTGCTGAAAACCTTGGAGAGGATGAAGAACTTATACCTTATCTTTCAAAATGGAAGAAGAAATTGGCCTAAAAGAAATTTGAGGAGAATACATAAGAGATTGAGCGATGATTTTGTGTGGGTCTTTCAGCGCTCAAAGAGAAAGAGCGGGGAGATGAAAAGTTAATGAAAAGAAAAAGCGGGGATTGCTGACTAAGCCTACAAAATAGTTGTTCAACAGAGCCTCTGAAAGTAGACAGGCATGTTGACAGTGTCTATTATTTTTTTTTCCACGTCAGCTTAATATTGTATCTGCACAGCTGCATTGGGAATATAAATTTTAACATACTGTCTATTAATCCTATGTGGCATCTTTTTTAAATGCAAGCCACGGTTGCATTGGAGATGCTCTTAGAAGGAGATGAAAATTTGAGAAAATAATTTTAAAAGATGGTAAATTAAAAAGTATTAAAATTACAAGATAAAATTGAATTAAAGAAAAAAGATATTTAATTTGCTTGAAAGGTGTAAGTGGTGGGAGTAGAACACCTCACCAACAACATTGAAAATGGACACAATACTAGTTGTGCTATCAGTCATTATCAATATTAAATGTTAATTAATATATATATATATATATAAATGAAAACTTTTTTTTTTTTTTTTTTAAATTGAGGTAGGTCACAGGCCCCACCTGGCCTTAAGATAGTTCCGCCCCTGAACAATCCATCTTATGGTCATCTCTCTCTACATTAAAAATAGATGGCTTATTCGAAGTTAAATCAATATCCATGAGAACTCGAGTAGAAAACTCATATAGTTAAATCAATGTCAGCGCTTGAAATTTCCACCATCGAAACAATCCAATTTGACAAAATCCATAGTGAAGTCATGCAATGATGAAACTCATGCTATTGATGATAAAATAACGTCTTTAATTGTTGGATATTTTCTATCAATAATAGATAGCTTTCTTGAACTCAAACCAAAACACTATTAACAAATAAATACTACAAAGAACAAAATTAGTCCAAAAATAAAAACACCTAATACAATCTGGCTTCAAGGCACGGTATGTTGTCGCTCTCCTTAAGACGTTATTCGCCTCCATCAATTCTGTGATGCACTGAGTTTGCGAATACACCTCAATGATACCATGAAGTCCACCAATTCTATGATGCACTGAGTTTGCGAATACGCCTCCATGATACAATGAAGCATTTGTTTGTCTGCGCTGTGCACTTGTGAAAACAAACCAGAACACCTTTGAAAGTTGTAAGTCTATTTATGACAATATTTTATTTTCTGCAGTGAATAGAATAGTGTTGCTGTATGATTTTTAGAAAACAGAGAAGAAAAGAAAGTGATTCAAGTGTAGTCTGTATACTGTCTGATACCAGTATTTATAAACATTAAAACAGTTAACTTAAATTTAAAACTGGTGTGGTTTATGCCCAAATCAGCAGCTGTGCTTCGGTTTCTATTCGGGTTTGGTGGGAGAACTGGTGTGGTTTATGCCCAAATTAAAGAACTGAAAGGGCTTGGAATGCCTTATTTTTTGCTGCTTCTTGGACAATCTGGGAGTCAAGAAATGAGAAGGTGTTTAAAGAGGTTGTGGTCTCGGTGGATCAGGCGATGGATATGGTGAAAATGAGGGTTGCTTGGTGGTTCAAATATATTGGAAAGGGTTCAAAGGATCCCATAACCATTTTAACTTTGAATGTGGCTGAGAGATGCTCTGATCCCCCAAAAGTAAAGGTTTCAAGGCATAAAGAGTGGATCCCTCCTCTGCTGGACTCTTTGAAGTTCAATGTGGATGGATCCGTAAGGGGTTCGCTGGGCAAGGCTGGAATAGGTGGGGTGCTTAAGGACAGTAGGGGTGAGCTTCGGTGTAAGTTCTCTGAGTTCGTAGGGATCCAGGACATCTTTATGGCTGAGCTTCTTGAGATAGTGAGAGCGGTCTCTCTTTGTTTGTCTAGACCAAAGCTGGAGAAGAATAGGATTGCTGTGGTAAGTGAATGTCAACAAGTGGTTGCGTGGGTTAATAGTGCGGGAGTGGGTGATTGGAAGTTTTATAATCTGATCCTGGAAATAAGAAATATGTTGGGGAAAAGAGGTTTGTGGTCTGTTGAGTTTGATTACAGAGAGACTAACTTTGCTGCTGATGGCTTGGCGAAAATGGGTGCTGGTGGCGATGGTGACCTGCTGGAATGGAATTTGCTGTAATTGTTGTTAGTGGTGTTTTTGGGTGGTTTTTTTGGCTTTGTGTCTGGTTGGGTTGTGTTTCTTTCTCGTTGTGCTGTTGGTTTCTTTGGGCAGCCCTTTTCAAAGGGCTGCGACAGGGGTGGGTGTTTCTCTTCTGTCGCAGGCCTTTGATCTTGGGGGTGTGCTGGTTGTATTTTGCTTTGCTTTGCCAGGTTTCTGGTCTTTTCTAATATACTGCCTTTGATTGTCAAAAAAAAAAAAAAAAATTTAAAACAAAAAGTGAATTTTGGGACAATTTCTTTAATCTCTGTTCTCTACTATATTAAGACTAATACTGGACACTAAAAATTTATAACAAATATCTGGTCACCAATAATATGGTTCATATCTATCATTATCATTCACTACATGATTCTATAAGTTAAATGATAATTACAAATCACTTATTACTTCAAAAAAATTCTTTAAATTGAAAAAATTCCTCTAAAAAGTTGGCTATTTTTTAAGCAAATTAACTTCAACCATCAAGAGACCACTTAGGGGAAATTCATGATAAATTAAAAGAGGAAATAGGGGTATATAGCACTTTTTCAAAATGGATTTGTGTAACTACAACCACTTTAATAACTCATGTTTTAATAGCACCAAAAATGGAATTTGGACAAAAATACCCCTCAGCTTCTTTTCTTTTCTCTTTTTTGTCCTTCATCTTCTTTCTTCTTTCTTCTTCTTTTTCCCCAAACCTCCATTGATGGAGCTTCAATGGAGGTGTCACCGTCGACCAGCGAGTTGATGGACAAAACCACCGGCAAAACGTCCGTCGTGCACCACCGATTGTAACGGAAGTATCCATTTTTAATTTCGAGCTGTATGGAGAGAGAAACGAAGCCAAACCCGAATAGTTTTCGAACCTTCATTGTCAGATCTGCGACGATCCGTCGCGAATTTGACGAAACCGATGGCACCAATGAACTCGACGTCATCCAATCTTCCAGATCCGACTATCTCCGGAGTCAACCGGCGCCGTCATCGGCACTGTCACCATTGATGGAGGTCGAACAGAATAAGTCTCGAACAAACTGGGATTAAGTCTCGAAACGCATCAATAAGTCTCGAAAATGTTACAATAAGTCTCGAATTTTCGAGAAAAAAAAGAAGCAACAAACTGGGATTAAGTCTCGAAACGCATCAATAAGTCTCGAAAATGTCACAATAAGTCTCGAATTTTCGAGAAAAAAAAAAAAGCAAAAGAAAAGAGTAAGTGGGGGTATTTTGGTCTCATCACCTATTTTGGTGCTATTAAAACATGACTTATTAATGTGGTGCTATTTGCACAAGCCCTCCCCTAAAAAGTGCTATTTAATTTTTGAACCCTAAATAAAATATGCAGTAAATTTAATTAGATAGAGATTATAATAATGAAAATCTAAATCATGATACAATAAGTTCATCTGTATTTAATGTATATTAAACACTTTGACTCGATCGCTTTCAATTGCATCCAACATAAGATTGAGACCATATATAAGATGGTCCAACCCCATGTACATTGCTGTGCATCAAACTCATTATTATCTCTTTTAAATAATCAAAAGAGATATAGAGATAGAGATAGAGATAAAGAGTATATATTATTAATACTAACAGAATATAGATGGAGGTTTTTGGGCTAACACATGCAAGGCGGTATCACATTCTACGTCACGGGTCACAGCTAGCTCTTTTGCCTGAACTAACATTCTTTGTGCGATATCCGTGCAATTCACTCAAATACTTAGGAACAATTTTTTAAAAGCATGTTACATTACATATTTGTGTGGGCAATAAGAAACATCTGATTGATTATTTTGAACTACAAATTACATAAGTCTGATGATTTTGGTAGCTTGGCACATGTCAATATGGTTTATGATATCAGGGAACTATTGAGGAGGCATGGGAATATATCTGTTCAATTCTGTTCTAGAGCATCAAACTCCTACGCGGATGAATTAGTGAAGAAAGGTTCGAGCATGGTGGGGGATGTGGTTCAATTGGGTAATGCCTGAATATTGGTTCGTTGGAACATCGGTGGGCAGTGGGGGATGTGGTTTTGGTGATGCAGTGATGTAGTTGGTCTGCAGTGTGTTCATGGTTGTGTGCTCTGTCTTGATAATGGTTTTTGTATTCGGTGGGTCTGGTGTGTGTGTTGTAATCGTGCTTTTGTCTCTGTTGGTTTTTGGTTTGGTTTTGTATGCCCTTGCTTGTTTTTGTTTGGGGTCCCTTGATGGCGTTTCCTTTGTATTTCACTGGAAGCTTTTACATTCTCAATAAAATTTGCCGTTTTAAAAAAAAAAAAAAAAAACGACAAATTACATAATTCTAACATTTTCGTAAGCACATTATACACACAAAGAAAATTAGAAAAAATATCATTGACCCCATCATTTATGTACTATCGTGCAGTGCAATGATATATGTACGTACCATACAAGTCGGTAAGACTTTGGAAAAAAATACGAGCTTGCTCCTCTGTTGTCAAATCTTTGGTGGAACAATACAAAAAAATCTGCAATATCAAATTTTCCAAGCATAACAGCCATGTTGAACGGCGTCATATTCCAAGAATCTCTGAGTGTGGCTAAATCTCGATTCCTACCAAACATTGCCTCAGCAAGTTCCGTATTTCCAGTTGCAACAGCTAAACAAAAGGCAGTGTCTCCTCATCGATTTTGCAGTGTCAAGTCTCTGCGATTCATACGTCCCATTATCCTCAATGCAAAACCAGTTTGTTCAGTTTTCGTTACAACGTGATGGATCCTCCTCTTCTCTTTGTATCATATTCATGCTTTGTGATAGCTGTACGTACCATTGATGGATCCTCCTCTATCAAATGTTTACCTTCTTCCCAGTCACCTTCTAATGGGATAGCTGTACGTACCATTGATGTATCATACTGCCACCCAACATAATACTCTAATTGGATTGTTTTTTTTTTTGTTTTTTGAACATCAAAAGTTCTAATAAAGGAGAACAGAGAAGCAAAACAGGGCACTAAGACCACCAGGAAACAACCGAGAAGGGAAAGAAAAAAAAAATAAGCAAGCTACCCAACAACACAAAACTAACAGTCCCCCCACACAAAACCGGGAGGATCAATCCTATACTATATAGATATCAAACACAATTCTAGTTATCTATACGATCATATCAAGTTTTGATGGGATATTATCTTGTTATTATTATACACTATGGATAAAACGAGAAGGCAGACTCCATTCTTGCAAAATTTCAGGTCGTCAAGTTCATCCGATGAAGAGGTATTTTCATATAATGCTTTTCTCAAATCTACATAACATGTTTTTGATGATCAAGATGTATCTGTGTATTTTGTACAACAATTTTTTTTTCATTTTAATTCTTATTTTTCAGCTGCTTAGTTCTATTCTTTGATCATGTTGACATTGAGATTATTATACCCATTTTTAAAATTCAAAATTTTAAATTATTACATTATACACCCATCAATTCAAAATATCAAAAATAAACTCAATGAAATATCAATTTATAATCAAACACGTTTATAATTTCTCTCTTGTCAGACACATAATTTCTCTCACCAAACTGCCGTTTACTAATTTATGATTATGGAAATTAGTTGTGGATGTCTTATTGTTCATTAGAAATTGAGTACCAGTAGTAGTTAATTATTGAAACTATAAAGTTAATAAAGCTATAAGCAATGGTGGAACCCAAATCATCAATAGGATGTTATTTAAAGAGAGTTGGTTTTATATATATATTGAGATTCATATTTCATGAACAATGACTTGAGTACTCATTTAATAAGATGAAGACAGAGTTTCCTCCATGGATTTGCTTCTTAATCAGCGGTGTTTACCAAGTCAATTTTCTTCTTCTAAGTTCTAACTTGCCCTTGTCTCTTCATTAATAATATGATTTACACCGTTTTCCTCTAAGGTGGTCATAGTAATGGGGGCCACCGGAACCGGTAAGTCCGGACTCGCCATTGATCTCGCCACCTGTTTCCCTGCCGAAATTGTCAACTCCGACAAGATTCAGGTCTTCAAAGGTCTTGACATAGCCACCAATAAAGTTACTGAAGAAGAGTGTAAAGGCATCCCCCACCACTTACTCGAAGTAGTAGAACCCGGTTCAAATTTTACGGCGACAGACTTCCGGATCCGCGCGGGCCGTTGACTCCATCGTCAGCAGGGACCGACTTCCTATCATCGCCGGTGGGTCCAATTCTTACATTGAAGCTCTTGTGAATGGTGTTGACTCTGATTTCCAAGAGATGTACGATTGTTGTTTTCTTTGGGTTGATGTATCGTTACCGGTGCTCTACTCGTTTGTATCGGAGCGGTTTGACAGGATGGTCGAGATGGGCTTGGTTGATGAAGTCAGGCAAATATTCGACCCGGAAGCTGATTATTCGAGAGGAATCAGACGCGCGATTGGGGTTCCAGAGCTAGACCAATATCTACGCGCTGAAGGGATTGTTGATGAGAAGACACGTGTCAAGTATCTGGAGGCTGCCATTGATAAAATAAAAGACAACACGTGGAAGCTAGCCTGTCCCCAGTATCAAAAGATCCACAAGTTCTACAACAATCGTAAAACCACTAAAACGCACCACATCGACGCCACGGAGGTGTTTCGAAAAGGCGGCCGCTGCAACGCCAGCGAAGTTTGGGAGGAGGTGGTGGCCAGGCGCACCACCAAGATCGTCCGAAAATTCCTCAATACCGAAGTTCGCGTGGCCACCATTAATGATGCTGCCGCCGCCGCCGTCATTAACGCCAAACCCCCTCCCATTGCCGCAGCCTCCCGCTAGAGGTAATCGAACCCCACAAAGTCAATTAATTTACCATCACTGACCACAAAGTTTTTGTCAACCTTTTTGTTTCCCGCTAGAGGTGCGTTTTATTGGTTTTACGATTGTTGTAGAACTTATGAATCTTTTGATACTGACGACAGGCTAGCTTCCACGTGTTGTCTTTTATTTTATCAATGGCAGCCTCCAGATACTTGACACGTGTCTTCTCATCAACAATCCCTTCAGCGTGTAGATATTGGTCTAGCTCTGGAACCCCAATCGCGCGTCTGATTCCTCTCGAATAATCAGCTTCCGGGTCGAATATTTGCCTGACTTCATCAACCAAGCCCATCTCGACCATCCTGTCAACCCGCTCCGATACAAACGAGTAGAGCACCGGTAACGATACATCAACCCAAAGAAAACAACAATCGTACATCTCTTGGAAATCAGAGTCAACACCATTCACAAGAGCTTCAATGTAAGAATTGGACCCACCGGCGATGATAGGAAGTCGGTCCCTGCTGACGATGGATTCAACGGCCTGCGCGGATCCGGAAGTCTGTCGCCGTAAAATTTGAACCGGGTTCTACTACTCCGAGTAAGTGGTGGGGGATGCCTTTACACTCTTCTTCAGTAACTTTATTGGTGGCTATGTCAAGACCTTTGAAGACCTGAATCTTGTCGGAGTTGACAATTTCGGCAGGGAAACGGGTGGCGAGATCAATGGCGAGTCCGGACTTACCGGTTCCGGTGGCCCCCATTACTATGACCACCTTATCTTTTAGGGGAAATAAAGGTTCCAAGTTTATAATCCCCTTACACCCCTGGAAGTTCACCTGAGGCTGTACGGCTTGTCTGCAGACACAAGACATGGATAGCTTCATATTACAACCTGGTACCAAAAAAATAAAAAACATTTGTAAGTTAGTTTTTCGATTAATAACATGTTATATCTACAAAAATTACAAATAACCCCACATATAATAGTTTTTGCATGGACCCCAAATATTAATTACCTTTAATATCTAATATATGCGGCGACCTGTGGAGGAAAAAAATGCGCTGTACACCTTCTCTCTCTCTCTCTCTCTCTCTCTCTATATATATATATATATCTGGTTGTGCTGTTCTGCAAAAGTTGTCTGAAATGGGTGTTGTAAGCTAAGCTGTGTGAGAAGCTAGTACTTTTTTTTTTTTTTTTTTTTTTTTTTTGAACTTGCAAATTGCAATAGAAATATTCTGTCTCTCCTAGTCCTATGTATAGCTATGTATTTCTACGTACGTGTGTCGTGTGTGTATGTACAGCTGAAAATTATTGAAAGAATTGGCGAATAAAGGATTGGGGATTCACTAATTGTGTTATGTGTGAAGAGAGAATTTTGTGGGTTTGTGTTAGAGAATGATTATGGTGACATGAAGAAGATGTATATCAATATATATACATGGACATCAGGTTATTCTAATAGTCATTGGTGAAATTTTCTGTGATTCTGGATTCTAAATTACACGTGTAGTTTTGTTACCTCTACAACTCTAGCTAGGATGAATCAACTAATTAACTTCGTCACACCCCGATAAACTAATATCATCATCGTCGTCAGTATATATTGATACAGTAGTTTTCAGTGAAACGAATATATCACATTATCATATTTAGTTTAGAAAATTAATGGATCCCTAAGGACTAAGTCGGTCAAATATCTTTTATTAAAAAATAAATAAATAAATTATGAAAGCCAAACAATTACAGCATAGTGACCTATGATAGTAATCTAGGGCTAGCTAGGTCAAAGGGTTCAGCTGACTTAAGTTTGGCTCTTAATAAATAAAAAAAATAAAAAGGATAATGTGTTGAATTGGGACCACTTAATAATAACATACTTGGCCTGATTAGAAATATAAGAAGACAAATCTTTTTTTGGCATGCATTATACAACAGAAGAGCCGGGTTGGGTGGGGATAAAAAGGCGGTCGGGCTTTTCCTATTTGTTCACCAAAGAAAAATCCATCTGAATGACTTGGAATTTGGAAAGAGATATTGAATGAAAGGTGTGCCAGCAGCAGATATGTATTTTTAACAGAAAAAACCAAAAGCGGTGACTGGACAGAGGATATCCCTATTATGATCCCTATGGGGCTTGTATCGAATCTATATTTCCGACTGAATTATTTTATATGAACCACCTAATATACATATGAAATTTTGTTGGATTTTTATATGAATCACAAGTTAATGTCTTATATGATGAGATAGATGGGTTCCTACAAGCTATCTAGCCAGAGTCAATTTGTTTCTTCTTTTTTTTTTGAAAAAAGTCAATTTGTTTCTTAAAAAAAATAAAAATAATAATAATAAATAAATAAATAACTAATAATTCGACCTGCTTAATTTGGTTTTGGTTTTATGTGTCTTAATGAAGTAATTAATTATCAACATTATTATTTTTTAAATAAATATTGTACCTAATTACCAACAATTTTGGGTGGGTTATCTAGAACTAGTTGTTTTTTAAGAAAGCAGTGGGGCAAAGAAAGAATTTTCCTTTTTGTGGTTTTGATACCTAAATAATAATTATATATATGGGGTGAAAAGGCAAACTAATTAATTACTATCTCTTGATGAGAATATTATAATTTCTTTTGATGTTGGAGATAATTTTATATTTGATTGTTCTCTTCTTAATTGCCACTTTCAGTTAACAAAATTCTTGTTTTCCATGTAAGAAAATGTTTACTGTAAATCACATACAAAACCAAATAAATAAATAACAATTTACCTATAGATTTTTTTTCAATGTTTTTTTTTTTTTTTTTTTTTTTTTTGATTTTTTGATTTTTTGATTTTATTTATTTATTTATTTATTTTATTTTTTTTAAGGTTTAGTTAATTTGTCATATATCCACATCAACTTTTGTATCTTGAACTGTATTAGATATCTTCTCAACATTTACAAATCTCAAGCATTGTCCATATTTTATTTATTTTTTATTTTATTTTTATTTTTTTACGATATAGAAAAAGCCCATTACTTTCAAATACCACATTGATACAAGAACTTGTTTATATTCAAACTGTATCTTTGTAAATATTTAATAGAGCATTACTGAGTATCTGTACCAAAAAGTTACAAGTTCCATTCTTCTATTTAGGCTTCTCAAGCCACTGAATCTAAATTTTTCTTGCTGTTTTACCTATTTATCAAAGCAAATAAAAGGGCAGGCCTAAGCTCTAGGGACGGCAAAAATCCCTGACCCGCCCCAAACCCGCGGGGCCCCGGTCCGTTTGGGTCGGGTTTGGGGTAGTAAAAACGGGTAACGGGGCGGGTTTGGGGCACATTTCTTGACCCGCCCGGGTTACCGGGTCGGGTATGGGGCGGTCCCTTTTGACCCGACCCGCCCCGTTTGACCCGGAATATATATATATTTTTTAAATATAAAAGGAAAAGAAAGAAGGAAACCCTATGTTAGCCGAAAAGAAAACAATTTGAAAGAAATAAAGTGATATATATATATTTCGAGTTTAAACCCAAGAAGACAATATATATATATATATATATTTAGATATAAACTCGAGATATATATATATTTTTTTAAATATATGCTTGTTTTCAAGAAGACAAAGTGATGATGAAGATATTTGATGGATTTTGTTATTGAAATTTTCTAAGTTTAAACTATTTTGGTGAAGATGTTGAATGGATTTTATTGATACCGAAAATATTGTATGTATTTTGTATTTTTGTTCAAGTCATTTTGGGATTTGTATTTTGTACTTTACAGATGAATTTAATATTCATTAAACTTAGTTATCGTACTATATTAAATTTAAATTTACGTAAATGAATCGGGTCATTCGGGTCGGGTTTGGGGCACCCTTGACCCAAACGGATCGGGTTTGGGGCGGAAATTGAAAACCCGTTCGGGTCACAGGTCGGGTTTAGGGCAACCGTTGAAAACCGGGTTTCGGGTTTGGGGCGGCCTTGACCCGCCCCGACCCGCCCCATTGCCATCCCTACTAAGCTCTAGCAGATTCAGCTAACTCACTTGGGGTCTTTCCATATGAGTTCATAAGGATATAAGAAGCCAGCAACAACCTTATAACATCCAGATTCAGCTAAGGAGTTGCTCTAATGCATCCTTGAAGGAGTGGATGGACAGTTGGTTGGCTCTTTGTCCAGCCATTAAAAGCAAGAAGGCCTGGAGTATTCTGTTCTTTGCGGTTATTTGGACAATTTGGGAGTCGAGAAACAACTTGATCTTCAAAGGCACTGATGCCTCTCTCATTAAGGCTGTGGAAGAGGTGAAATTTAGGGTGGCTTGGTGGTTCAAGTGCTTTGGAAAGGAGAGCAAGGCCCCTGTGTCAGTTTTGTTGCTCAACATAAAAGAAAGCTGTGTCTCTAGTGCCTCCTCCAAGAAGCCGAATTCGACCATTTCGACCAGGTGGATGCCCCCTGTGGGTGGGGACCTTAAATTTAATGTTGATGGATCGGTTAGAGGGAATTCAGGGTTGGCAGGTATTGGTGGGGTGCTCCGGAACTCTGACAGTGAAATCATCTGCTTGTTCTCCTTGGCAATCGGTCTGAGGGACCCCATTTCAGCAGAGTTGCTGGCTATTCAGAAAGCTTGCGAACTGTGTGCGTCGAAGCAGAGCTTGGCTGATAAAAATATCCAAATCATTAGTGATTCGAAGGTGGCGGTCACTTGGATTAATAGTGCCGATGACTTTGGGAATCTCCTTCACTTAAACTCTATCTTAGATATCAGAAATCATCTTCAAATCCTGAAAGGCCTTTCTATTGTCTTTAATCAGAGGGACGCCAATGAGTTTGCTGACTGTTTGGCCAAGCAGAGTTCGAATGGCGGGGAGGATAGGATAGAGTGGGGAGGGTCTTGATTTGTGGTGGTTGCGGGGTGGGGTGGTTTGCTCTGTTTGTTTGCTCTGGTTCTTTCGTTTTTGTTGTTCGTTTTTTTTTTTTGCTGCTTTTCTTGGCTCCCTCCTCCTCTTGTGTTCCGGTTGCTTTTGCTGTGGCCTGTTGGGCTGGTCGGTTTGCGGCAAAAGCTTCAGGAACATCTGTTTCGGAGCTGGTTGTTCTGGGTGTTGTGGGGGTTTGGTTGTTTTCTTGTTTCCTCGGTAGGCTCCTGCCGCTTAATAAAGTTTGTTGTTCAAAAAAAACTCTTGCCACGTGATGAAGAGGGGTATCACCTTCCGCATCAACAGTTCCTAACATTCGTTTCGCACATTTAGCATTTCTAGAGCTATTAATTAGTTGTACTATCTCAGTAAATCCCCAGCACAACGATATGTACTGTTATCTTTTAAAAAAAAAAAATTACTTCTCAATTTTTGTTATCAATAAAGTTCAAAAAAAAAAAAAAAAACGTACATGTATGATCATGTGTTATGTGTTTGAGTAGATTAGTTTTAAATTAAAAATATTAATATTATAATCAATTAAGGAAAGTCCAATTTTATATATTACAATTTTATGTATTCCTCTTTCTTTTAGAAGATAAAATATAAACATTTTAGGATTTGGTTTCCTACGTATCATGAGCTAGTCTAACATAAATATATACAGTCCCGATCTAGTCAATGCACATTAATGTAATTATATTAGTACCAATGCATGTGAACCACTGATTATAAGAAAGTTTTGACTAGTGCGTAAACTTTGAGTCAAAGTATATAATTCTAATGGTTCATATCCAACGCACTGACTTGAACATTTTTGTATATATTTATTTCTAGGTTTTCACTTAACCAATTTCATTTCTACTGCTGTAATTAAATTCTTCGAGTCATCTATCAGAATAATTTCAGGTACGAGATTACAAATTAATAAATATTTTAGATTTTTTTTTCATTTTTTATTTATTTATTAAGGTTATTGATATGATTTCTTTAATGAATTCTTCTTTCCAAAAAAAAAATGATTTTGCTACATTTGTTATACTAATTTTTTATTTAAACATTTATTTATTTAAATTAATTTGATATTTGATTTTCAGATGAGTAAGCCATCAACAATTGATGGATTTTTCAAAAGATTTAAAACCTTAGAATCCGGCTCATTTTTGTCAACATCTAATATCAATATTCCAGCTTTTGAAAATCAATCCACGGAATCTCCATTTATTTACATTTGTTTGTTTTTAATAACTTAGTTTTTAAATATTAGTATATTTGTCTAAAGTTAATTTGAATTTCTTTTTGGTTTTTTAATTACTTAGTTTTTAAATATTATTATATTTGTCTAACCTTAATTTGAATTTCCTTTTTGTCTTGGCTCCCAAAGCCGAAATTCTGACTTCGCCCCTGCTCTCAATGCAAAGTTTGTACCAGTAGTCAGTAGAGGCTTGATATAACCTTCGTAGAGAAAGCTGTATTACTGCTGATAGACAAGGACGAAGTTACGAGGGGGCCTGCGGAGGCCATGCAGTCTCTAAAAAAATTCATTTTTAGTCCTTATAATTAATTGAAATTTTTTTTCTTGCTTTTTTTTTTTCTTTCCTGAAACTGCAAATTATATTCAGAGGGCCAAAGGCCAAGAACACAAGAGCACAGCAGACTAAAACCAGCAACGCAAAGAAAAACGAGGAACAAAAGCAGCAAACGCAAAACAGAGAAAGACCGAACACAAACGCAAAGACCACCAGCCGAAGCAAGAACCAACACACAACCAACAGGACTGCAGAAACGAGCCTGACAAAACAAGAAACAGAGCACCACAGAGAAACAGAGCAACAAGAAGGACCGCTGCAGCAGAGAAGACCACCCAAACTTGGTGACAGAGTTTGACTCCCCCAAACTTGGTGAAATTTGAAATTCTAGCTTCGTCTCTATCAGTAGATATCATATATAATAATAATTATTAATCCACTTCTTATTTTATAGTATATCAATATTTCAATAATGAGTTTAGAAAATGCTGTTCAAAATTGTATATAAAAACGAGAGACGAATCATTTTCTCTATTCATTTGTCACTCTCTTATAATTATGTACATTGTCCCCGTAATGTATCATAATACATCGCATAAAGCAGAAACAGGTATTTACAAAGTCCAATATTTTAACTTCTAGTACTTTATGCAATATTACATATTTACATCTCAATGATCCTTGAAATACATATTAGTATATTACAACAGTACTTGAAGGTCAAAAGCTGAGCAATGATAAGTCCCCATGATGAATGGAAATGAAAGCTTGACTGTCGGAGATGATAAGAGTAGACAACTTTGCATTTCTAGCATTTACTTGTTGCATACAACTTAGATGGAAACCCAGAACGATGTGTCAATAATACGGCTTTCAAAAGATGATAATGCAGCAGAACAAATACAGCGATTGGGACGGATACAAAAACAAAAGTAAGTATGGGGATACAAAGTGATTGGTCATTATAAAGTAAGAAGTAGGTTGAACCGAAAGTTATCATCATGAATATTATAGATATAAAGAGCGTTAACTGACCAATCAGCAACTTAAGTGGTAAAGATATATAAAACTGGGATTGTGTATAACCTGATGTAAGGATGGACAGAAACATAAGAATAGAGAACGAAGAAAATGACAATGCAATTGCATCTGATATAGCAAAGACACGGAGCCAATTCTTTTTCAGAAATAAGGGTGTTCCAGTTTTATCATCAGTACCACCTGGAACGGTAAACGCTGCTGCAAAGACAACAGTGGCAATGAGTGTGGCAACAAGCGAACATGAGGTAGCTGTGTTGTTCATCCATTGTGCTCCACTTCGCTGTAAACATATGTGCTCTTTATTGAACAACTCTCCAGGTGTTAGACCATGCTTATTTTTCACTCTCAATGAAGGTTGCAAGACCTTTTCATATTTCTATCACCATTATATATATATAACAACAACAAATACAAAGTAAGTTTAAAACATATATATATGAGAAAAAAAAAAGGTAAGAAAACGAAGAATGGTAAGATTTTACCTTAAACCTTATTAATTCGTGTAGCATTTCTAGAGCTGCATTTGACAAGCTACTCTGATCTAGAGATTGATTTGAATACATGGCGGCCATATGCAAAACAGTATTATCATCACGATCCGCATGTGCAGCTATTATCCCCTTACGGAAGCCTATCTTATCGATTAGATCAAATACACTAGTTTGACGGTGCAAAATTGCAACATGAAAAATGGTTTGTCCATTTTCATCAAATTCGTCAACCAAACTAGGATAAGAACGAATGAGTTCATCCAAGAATTTGAAGTTCCCCAATCTAGCTGCATCGAACAATAAATTGGAAGGTTTCGTTATTTGCTCTTTAACATGTATTAAATTTTGTTTCCCATCAACATGTTTTAAATTTTGTTTTGCTTCATTCCAAAGATGACGAAGAAGTTGAAGAGCTGGTGTTGGCATCGACTCCTGATCATTACCGGTGGAATCTGAGAATGAGAATCACGTTATAATTTAAAAAGCGACAATAACAACAACAACAACTACACAACTATTAATAGATCACATCTAGTAGTGATGAATTTTGGTAATATCTTTGATCTCGACATCTTTTATGAGTAAGCTAGGCTAAATAATCAGAGACGCAAATGACTATTTATTAATACTAACCGAATATAGATGACGGTTTTCGGGCCAACAGATGCAAGGCGGTGTCTCCCCTCCTGTCACGAAACACAGCTAGCACCGGTCTATCTATTACTAATTTCAATGCCAAATCTGTGCAATTCACTCAAATCTTTTAATAGCGCTTTTTTTGAAAGCATGGTCATATATGCATGCAATACCAATTACCATACATTTTTTTTTTTTTTAAACAATTACAAATAATTCAGGTTTTAGGGATTTGAATGAACCCACAAACTTAATACATACACTGAATCAACCTCATCTTGCCTCAATGATATCAAGTATATATTAACTTCTAATTACAAAAAAGTAATACTGCTACCACCACCCAATGTGACTACTTGATGGTAAAGAGTGCTTATTCAGGTGGTGTTTCTGTGTACACTTTTACTCAAATAACTTTTTAAATTTAATTTATTAATAATATTACATTTGTATCCTATGTCAAAATGACTTAAAATGACTTATAATTTTTCAATTTAATTATTTTATATATCTAATTCATAAGAACCGCAGTACCGACATATAATTTTGTGGGTTAAAAGAAAACATTTCTACATGATAAATCGTAAAAATTCTTTCTCTACTAAACATTAATCTAAATTATACCGGTTGGCATCTTTGTAAACTCAAATAGGTAATTAATAAGAGCTCTTTAAAAAAAACAAAACAAAATAGGTAATAAGAGGCCCCTAGCTCGATCAGGTGGTATATATGCACTTACATAAGTGGTGGGGTAGCATATAGTAGTTAATCAATCTCCACAAACACATGCATTTTGAAATTAATAGCACCACCCTTAAATTAATACATATGTGCAGTGTAGTGTAATGAAATAAATATACGTACCATACAAGTCGCTTTTGATGCTTTGGAAAAACAACTCAGTTCGATCCTCAAATGTCAAATAATCAGTCGCTTTTGATTCTGTTGATATATGATATAAAAACACTGCCATTTCATTTTTGCCAAGCAAGACAGCCAGGTGGAGCGGTGTCATACTCCGAGAATCTTTAATTTCGAGTAATTTACGATTCTTGTCTAGCAGGACTTTAGCAATATCTATATTTCCAACAAAAACAGCGATAGTAAGAGCAGTGTTTTCATTTCCATCTCGCATTTCCAAGTGTTCTGGTTCCATCCATTTTAATATTTTCGTCACAAATACAGTTTGGTTTGCTCCAGTTGCGACGTGAAGAGCATTTTCATATTCATCTGTGATAACTGCTACTGCCATTGATAAACTTGCAACTTCTTCCCACTTACCATTTTGTGCAGCCTCACGGAGACGTGATGAAACAGAATTATCTATTTGTGGCAATTTGACTGTAGGTGCAGGATTTTCTAGATCAACAGTTGAACCAGCCATTTTTCCTGATTAAGGAAAAAAAAAATATTAGAGCTTGACCAAGGTTATATAGAGAAGCTGAGTACTGTATAATTGTGTTTTATATTTGATACGGTAAGAGATTGTTGAGAATAATATTAGATTAAGTTAATTTGTGAATAAATAAAATCAAGAGAAAATATATTTAAATATTTAAATTAAATTTGGTTCAAAAAATTGAATTAAATTATTATATATATTATAAATTATTTAAGATAACTTTTGAATAAAATTAAATATTTTTTAAAAATAAATAAAAACTATTTAAAATAATTTTAAACAAAATAATAATATTCTTTAATTAAATAAATTTAATTTTATATATAAAGAGTTTAATAAAATAGGAGAGATTGAAAAAATAAATAAATAAATAAAAAATAAAAAATTCTCCCTCTGTGGTCTTTTGGCTCATCAGTTAGAAAATGATTCCTCTTGGCTATGGCTGTGCAAAGTATTAATTATAATTTTCCCTTTGCTACGTTGTGGAAGGTCCTCTTATGACAGATGAGAAGGAAATAGGGTACCGGATTAAGATGTGCTTAAGACTAAACCGCTTCGTGTTGCTTGGAGTCTAATAAACATACGATTGGATTAAATATAGTTAAACTCTAATTTAATCCCAGAGCAATAAACAGGTTCGATTTCATAGGACTTGATCCAAACTACAAATAACACCTTTTTTTTTTCTCCTATTGAGGGCTAAACTAGAAATAACATTGAGATGAAAAAACTTGCTGTTGAATATTATATTTGTAACTTGCGGTATTTATTTGAGAGACAAGCTCGTTTAATGTATTACTTTAGGGAGAATTATAAATTACTCCTCAACTTTTGATGAAATGTCAAATAATCAAACCTTCTAATTTGAATAATTAGTAAATAAAACCTCTACCATCGGTTAACTTTAATCAAATCTAATTAAATATGATTATTTAAGTGGTTTTTTTTATATATAATTGAACTAAAAACAATGATGGAAAAAAAAAAACAAAAATTATACTAAAATTATTTTAGAAAATAAAAATTTCTTTTAATAATTTTTTTTTTAAAAAAACTATACTTAAAAATATGCAATAACTAAACAATAAAATAATTAAATATAAAAATTATTTTAAAATATAAAAAATATATGGATGAGTTGTTCATAGATATGCACATATCCATCTGGTAATTAACCAGCATATTTTCTACCTTGTTTTTGTTTCTATATTCAATATAAGGGATTTTAGCAAAACTGTCCTATTTCAGGGGCTGAATTGCAAATCTACTCTAAAACCCAAATAAATTATAAAAATGTCATCATTCATAATTACACCTCATTTATTAGCCTTATTTATTACATTTACCAACTATCAACTAACAATTTACCAACAAACTCATCAAACCATTAACTAAACAACATGTAACCTTTTTCTTTCTCTACATCATCTTTCCTTTTCATATTTTAAGTTTTAAAAACATTGGGGATTGTTATATAAAGTTGTTTGAAGGATAAGTATTACATTGTAAAATTATTTTTCCAACCTTATAATCCTTATTTTGATGATGGTATTCACATATCTTTGCTTCTTTTTTTTTTCTTTTTTTTTTTTTATTCGAGTGGGGTTTAAAACTTATGGAAAAATCCATCAGGTCAGGGTGACCCGACATTGGGTCACATTGACCTAATGCTTTTTTTCCTTAGGATAGGGTGACCTGATGTCGGGTCACCCTGACCCGATAGATTTTTGCATAGGTTTTCTAACTATGAAAAAATCGTTGGGTCAGGGTGACCCGACATTTTTTTTCCTTAGGACAAGGTGACCCGATGTCAGGTCACCCTGACCCGATGGTTTTTTAATGGTTAGAAAACCTATGCAAAAATCCATTGGGTCAGGTTGACTCGACATGACCCAATAGTTTTTTCATGGTTAGAAAACCTATGCAAAAATCCATCGGGTCAGGGTAACTCGACATCAGATCACTCTATCCCGAGGAAAAAAAACATTAGGTCGGGTGGTCGGGTCAGGGTTACTAGACCCGACCTGATGTTTTTTTTCCTTGGGTCACCCTGACCGATGGATTTTTCCATAGGTTATACCCGATTCGAATTAATAAAAAAAATCTAAAAAAATTAAAAATTAAAAATAAATAAATAAATAAAAAGGAATCCATCGGGTCACCCTAATCCGATGGATTTTTTTTCCATAGGTTTTATACCCCCATTCGAAAAGGAAAAAAAAAAAAAAAAAAAAGCAAAGATATGTGAATACCATCATCAAAATAAGGATTAGGAGGTTAGAAAAATAATTTTACAATGTAATATTTACCCTTTAAACAACTTTATATAACAATCCCCAATTCTTTTAAAACTTAAAATATGAAAAAAGAAAGGTGCTATAGAGAAAGAAAAATGTTAGATGTTGTTTAGTTAATGGTTTGATGAGTTTGTTGGTAAATTGTTAGTTGATGGTTGGTAAATGTAATAAATAAGGTTAATAAATAGGGTATAGTTATGAGTGAGGGTATTTTGGGGATTTTAGGGCATTTTGTAATTTATTTGAGTTTTATGGTAGATTTACAATTCAGCCCCTGAAAAAGGGCAGTTTTGCTAAAAACCCTTATATATATATATATATGATCAATTCCAAATTAATCACTAAGCCTCATTATACCTTAATGTTCAATATAGTGCTATAGAGATAGTATGGGGACACATGGACCTATAATTTCAAGCTTCAATAAATCTTTAATAATTAATTAAACTCTTTAAATAAATATTTGATATTAATTCCAAAATTATTCCACTAAAATTAAGAAACTGCATTTTTTTCATTATAGAATTAATTACTCGAATGAGAATTGAACAGTCCACTAATATAATCATTATATATAGATCAATCCTCCACAAACAGTTCGTAATATAAGCTAAGTTTAAATCTGTTGACCTCTCAATTACATCTTTAACCTTAAGTTCCAGTGATTCTCTAATGAACAATTATTTTTGAACGCTCTATTGCTCAAGACCTGAATCATTTATTGTTCAAAAGAACTATTGATCTAACTTCATTTAAAAAGGAATGAATTTCATTTTGTATATTATCATTTCTAGCTAAATATATCATTGCGTCTTCGATGAACAATTAAATTTTTTAATGATTATATATATATATTTAAATAGGGGCGGTGCGGTTAGTGCACCACCCAAATAAAGTTTTTTAATTTTTTTTTAAAAGCAAGGCCTGGATAGCTCTCTTCTCTGCACAACATAAGTGCACAGAGACAAAAACGAGAGAGACAGAGGAGAGAAATGCTTTTGTGTCTATCAAACAAATTAGATATGATCCTAAGATGAAACTGACCGTATGTTTCTAGGTCAATAATTAGTCCGTAACTGATTAATCCAAAAGGTCTGCTAGCACCGTTAAGAAGATGAAGTTGGCCAATTCGTTTGTGAAGAATTCTGAATTTAGCTATTAGTGGTCTAAAAACTTCGGGTAATTTATAAACATCAAGGCTATTGAGTATATGATCGACTACTTACTACCACTAGTCTTCCAATATGTTCTACTGACTGTTGACCAGCAAAAGACTGGAAGGCTTCTAAAGAACAGGAGAGAAGGGTTTCACTAGTGTAATTATCTAAAGGCATAGATGAAAGGTTACTGGTTGGTGGTAGAAGAAGAGGAAGAAGCAAAAACTTGATCTTTTTGTTCTTGTGTGCCAATGGCAGAGATGAGTCTTTTGTGGTCTTCTATCATGGTTAGGCTAGATCTAATTGAGCGCAGTTGTGTTCACTTAGAAGTATACCAAATGGAGCGTTGTTCTTGAGTGAATTTTTCATTAGTAAAGAGTGTAAGACAAGGGTTAAGACGATTAATTATATTTCTTTTTGACTCTATTCCTTTTTCAAACTATATAGACATAACAAAATAAGAAAGCTTACTTGTTTATTGCTTGATAGTCGTCTCTCTACAAACCCTTGAAGAGGATGGTTACAAGATGGGAAAGATTACACTCTTAAATATTTTACGGATTAGTGTTTGCAATATCTTTTCTGGACTCTGGTAGTACTAAGATATCGATGATTACAAATGAAAATGAGAAGGCTATATATAGCTAAAGAAGGAATCAAGGTGAGCTGTCTTCTATTGTCGTGTGCTGGATGCTTTTGCATGTGCTGATTGTTGACAATAAGAGTAAATCAGCTCAATAATGTTGATGGTTCAAGACTCTTATAGTGTATCTTATGCAGCAAATCATGTAAATGATTAAGGGAAACGTAGTCACGGGTGTTACAGCTGATGTCAGTCTTTTCCAGATCAGCAGTTACGTAACTATTTCCGTATAACATTTATAGAAGAGATAAGATTATAAGAGATAAGATTTCTTATCCGGATAAAGTAATACTGGTTGGAGGGCAATGATATATGACGATGCTTGCCTTGTGGACTGAATTTGATTTTGGTGTTGTCACGAAAATATTAGTCGGAGGTCAACAACAGTTATGAGTCAATTTGTTTTTTTCACTTAAAGCTTAATGGGTCTGAATTGAACCCATTAAGTTATTTTGTTTGTTTTTTCAAATGGTCAAATAACTTTAAAATATATTAAAAAAAACAACAACTTAAAAAATAAAGTAAGAAAGCCTGACTTTTAACTTAATTTTAAATCACTGGATTACAATTAAAATATTCTCTTCCAAATCTATCATCCCAAAGAAGATATATTTCCAAATTTATCATAATTTGATATGGTATAGAGATCTTTCTTTTAACATATTTCTTATTTGAAACGGCTTTTAGAAAGAGAAGAGGAGGAGGAGACAAAAAAATTAATAAAAAAATAAAAACCTAATCACTTCTTATAGAGACCAGTGCATATAATCCAGGAACCTATTTTAAAAAAATAATAATAAATAAAAAATAAAAATAAATAAATAAAGAATAATCAATAACCTTTTATTTATTTATTTGGTTTCTAGTACATATGGCTAAATATTCCCGCCACGGCAGGATTACTTATCTATATGGGATTGGATTTCTCCAATCCCATGTAGACCACAATCATGGGATTTGACTGAGATTAGTCCAATCCCATGCAACAAGCACACCCTAGCTGTACTAATGCTCTAACTCTAACATTGCTTGTTGATTAATTAACTTAATATTATTTTTTTCAAAAAGCTGACCCGGCTTAAAATCATATTAAATTAATATTTTTTTTTTTCAAAAAGCTAACCCGGCTATAACCGGGACAGCCTATACAACGGTCCACCTTTGACATGCACAATTAATACCAGAGATAAAATTCTTCACACATACTTGTAATTAATGAGTGCGGTGAGACTTGAATCCCTATCACCGATGTGGATATCGACAAGGATTTGAAGATGTATACCACGTAATCTAAGATTTTGTGTGGGTAAAAAAAATCTTGAAATGATTAACAAGAATGAATTTAATAAAATGAAAGATTAAATTCAAGTGGTGTCTCATCCTAGCTACAAAACAACATCTGTATTATATTGTGAGTTAGATTTTGGAAACTAACACTATGTTTGGTTTGATGGTATATGAGAGAAAAGAAAGGAAAAGAAAGGAAAGGAAAGGAAAGGAAAGGAAATGTGTGAATTTCTTATCTCTTGTTTTGATTATTAAATGAGAAGGAAAGGAAATGATAGAGATGGAAAGGGAGGGAATAGTTTCTTCTTGTTTTATCCAATTTGGTTTCTCTCCAAAATTGGATGGAAACGGAGGGAAAAGAATTAAAAGTTAATGACTTTTTTCAATATTCCAAAACTAACCCCATTTGTTTCATTTCCTTTCTTTTCTACTCATAAAATCCAAACAACCATCACTAAAAACACTATCATTTCCTCTCATTTCCTTTCCTTTCCTTTCATCTCTAACTTATCATTTCATTTCCTTTCATTTCCATCAATCTAAACATAGGTTGTGTTTGGTTGGCTGGAAAGCAATGGAATGGAATGGAAATAATTCCATTCTCAATGTTTGGTTGGTTAAAATTTAATGGAAAGGGCATTGCATTGGAATGGTGTTTCCACCATTTTGGTGGAATGGGCTTTCCATCCAAAAACCATTGGAATGCCGATTCCATTCCAACCAAAAATTTATATTCCATAATTACCCTCATAAGCTCGAACTCCATTCCAAAAATACCATCCTTTCCAAAAATAATAATATATTATTATATATTATATTATTATTATATATAATATATATTTATATATATTATATGTATTATATATATTATATATTATTATATATTACTATCCAAAATATATTATATATTATTATATTATATAATATATATTATATATAATAATATATGATATTTATATTATATAATATATATTATATATAAATATATATTATATATAAATATATATACTAATATTTATATTATATATATTATTGTGTAATATATATATATATATATTATTGTATTTTAATATATAGTAATGTATATAATATGTTATATATTATAATAATATATAATATTATATATACTTTTATATTTTATTATTATTATCCATAATATATCATGTTATTATGAATGTTTAATAATTAAGGATATTTTGGTCAAAATATAACTAACTCCATTCCATTCTGTTGTTAACCAAACAAAATAATACTGATTCAGAGACTAATTCTAAAGTTCCAACCAAATAAAAAACTCAATTTTCCTTTCCTTTCCTTTCAATTCTTATTCTCATTCTCATTATCATTCCGATTACTATTCCACCATGTAACTAAACGTGACCATAGTGTAAAACTATTACACGATTCTCAAATTAAAAGCTCATTTATTTTAATGTTGTTATTGTCAAGGGCGGATGTATGAGAGGGTTGCCCCGAGTTGTAGCCTGGGCAGCCCTCTAGAAAAAAAAAAAAAAAATCATTATATAAATGGTTAATTAGGAAAATTCCCTTAAGGTTTGACAATATTACATAAATGTGACATTTTACATAAATTTAATGAAATGTAAACATTTTGTTATTCAAAGTAAGTTGTAAAAATATACATAATATTATGGTTTCTAACATTATAGAATTAAGTCATTAGCAAGTTTAAATAAATTTTTTTTTTTTAATAACAAGTTTAAATAATTGTCTTAAATTTTATAATGTATTCCATATTCTTGAATAATTCATTATTGAATTGGTGTCATCTTATTATTAAAAAAAAAAAAAAATACTTTCATCAAGAATTATATAAAAGGTTTTTTATTCTTAATCAACGACTTGCATGTGTTGCACTGACTTTATTATACCGGTGTGCAATAAGAAAGAAAATCACAAGAGTTTTCTCCACAATGCATGTACACCAAATTTAATAAATTTATTGTGATTTGTGAGTCATTAATTAAACATATTATAATATATTCACTACAACTATTGATAATCAATAAACTGACTTTATAATATCAGTGTGTACCAAAGGAAAAAAAGAAAAAGAAGGTTAAAGCCACATCTCGATCAGCTGCCTAATATTGAATAGGGGTCAAAAATTAAATAGCACTATATGGGGCGCCTTTTGTAAGAGTGTCAGTGGTTTAGTAACTTAAGTTTAAAAGGCACCAATTTCGGTTACCAGACAAAAATACCCTTTTTTGTCGCTTTGCTTTGTTTTCAAACGTTGACAGAAAAACCCAAGAGAGAGAAAACCAGGCGGCGCTCTGACCTAAAGGCCACCAAAATCCGACGGAAAGTTGACCGGCGACGAAGCTACAGTGATGGCATCTAACAGAGTTCCGCGGCGAAGTGTTTCTACGGTTAGTTATCTTCGTCGATGCCTTTTGATCTTTGATTCATGATTGTTGCCTGCGATTTCGATGATATAGATTAGGTTTTATTTGATTTTTGTTTGTTGATTATGTTTGTTTGAAAAGGCTCGGGTAGGTTAGGTTAGGGTTTAGGTTTCTGAAAAAAAGTTATGTAGACGATGATGTTCTGGGTTTCCGAGCCTTTTATAACTGTTCCCGAGCCTTTTAAAAAATTTCCGAGCCTTTTATAACTATCCCCGAGCCTTTTAAAACATTTTCGAGCCTTTTAAAACATTTTCGAGCCTTTTATAACCGTCTTCGAGCCTTTTAAAACTGTTCCCGAGCCTTTTAAAAAATTTCCGAGCCTTTTATAACTATCCCCGAGCCTTTTATAACTGTCCGAGTCTTTTAGTGTCCCCGAGCCTTTTATAACTGTTCCCGAGCTTTTTAAAAAATTTCCGAGCCTTTTATAACTATCTCCGAGCCTTTTATAACTGTCCGAGCCTTTTAGTGTCCCCGAGCCTTTTATAACTGTTCCCGAGCCTTTTAAAAAATTTCCGAGCCTTTTATAACTATCTCCGAGCCTTTTAAAACATTTTCGAGCCTTTTATAACTGTCCCCGAGCCTTTTAGTGTCCCCGAGCCTTTTAAAACATTTTCGAGCCTTTTATAACTATCCCCGAGCTTTTTATTTCCCCGAGCCTTTTATAACTGTCTCCGAGCCTTTTATAATTTTCCCCGAGCCTTTTATAACTGTCCCCGAGCTTTTTTAAATGTTACCAAACTTTTGTTAACTCCGAGCCTTTTTACACTAGCTCCGAGCCTTTTAATACGTTATCCGAGCCTTTTGACACTCTACCCGAGCCTTTTTACCCGAGCCTTTTAATACGTTACCCAAGCCTTTTGACACTCTACCCGAGCCTTTTGATACTGTACCCGAGCCTTTTAATACGTTACCCGAGCCTTTTGACACTCTACCCGAGCCTTTTGATACTCTACCCGAGCCTTTTAATACGTTACCCGAGCCTTTTGACACTCTACCCGAGCCTTTTGATACTCTACCCGAGCCTTTTAATACGTGACCCGAGCCTTTTGATACTTTACCCGAGCCTTTTAATATGTTATCCGAGCCTTTTGATACTCTACCCGAGCCTTCTGATACACTGCCGTGCCTTTTTATTCGAGCCTTTTAATGAACTAATATGTTTGTTTTCTGTGTTTTCTATGTATATGCAGGCAAAGAAACAGGATTTGCTTAAAACTCCTGTGGGAGCATGGTACAAGGGAAAACTGACAAGGCATGACCATTTCGATGACCTGAAAGATATCGACAACGCCCTTGACAGTGTACCTGACGATCTAAAGATCGAAGACCGACGTCGGTATGCCGAGTCGTGTTTTGGGCATTTCCTTCATATGCATCGGGAGATTCAGTTTTCTGCTGGGATTGTCCATCGGCTGCTTTTGCGTGAGTTACATCACGATGGCCCGGAAGACGAGATGAGATTTTTGTTGGGCAAGCACGAGGTCCGGTTCTCAAAGGTTGAGTTCTGCCTAATCACCGGATTGAAGTTCGGAGTGATTCCCGACACGGCAAGCTATGCTATGGTAGAGAATGGCATACACGAGCGCTACTTTCAGGGTCGAGAAATTGAGTTCGAAGAGCTGAGAGCAGTGGTGCGGAGTGGTGTTTTTACTGAGCAGTACGATGCGGTGAAGTTGTGCTTGTTGTTTATGCTCAACTGGATACTAATGGGGGTGGACGAGAGAGATAAAGTCCCAGTATGGCAGTTTCGCCTGGTTGAGGACTTGGACGCTTTTGATGCGTTCCCGTGGGGCGCACACTTGTATAGGCGATCCATACATAGTTGGAAGCATGCGTTGGATGGTCGACGGGAGCGGTTCGAAAAAAGGCAGCAAGAAAAGGGCGCATCACACACCGTCGAGACCTACAACTTATACGGTGTATCGCACGCACTGTTGGTGAGAATTTAAAATTAGAAGCTCTACTTTAATTGAATTTTTTTTTTCATTGATGTTGTTACTTATTATCGTACTTATCTATTATGCAGATATTTGCTTTTGAGGTTATCCCTGAACTTCGTAACAAAAACTGTGGGACCCGCAGGGGGAACGATCTCCCCCCCCCACGTATTCTGAAATGGGAGTTGACTAAGCGACCGAGGGGGGATAAGCTGGATTCCATTTTCATCGAAAGGGTAAGTATTATTGAACTTAATATTTATAATTATTAGTATGTACACTATTAAACTAATGTAACTCCGATTTCAGATGTTTGCGCGGACTGAATTGGTCCCGACGGCTGCTGAAAGGGCTCAACGATACTACGAAGGCATAGACCTGGGCGGCAGTCTATATGATTCCGATGCATCCGATATAGCTGGTCACCGTCCGGATCCTAGTGACGATGAGGGTCGGTATTCCGGACCCAGTGAGGATGAGGTTCGGTATTCCGGACCCAGTGAGGATGAGGTTCGGTATTCCGGACCTAGTGACGAGGAGGGTCGGACTTCCGGACCCAGTGATATGGATGTTTCAAACCAGCAGGGTCGTAGTGGGAGACCCTTGAAGAGGCGTAGGCGGGTACGATTCACTTTACCCAGACAGCCTCGCCCTGAAGCTGATCCAGTAGGTGGCGTTGGAGGGCATCATCAGGTACGTAAAAATATTTGAACCGCATTATTTTATTTAAATTAAATGCTCGTTTTAGTACTGATAGAGTTCGAAATCATTTCAGGACGGTGGGTATACAAAACTGATGGCTGCGTTCCAAGATTTACGGGAGGAAGTGCGCAAGACTGATCAGAAACGAGATCAACAACATCGGGAGTTGCTGGATCTGATTAAGGGTCTGCAGGGTTCGAGGCCGACGCCGCAGGCCCGTAGTTCAGGTCCTTCATTCGAGGACCCACCGGAGGATGACCATGACCATGACTTCAGTCCCAGGGACGAGTCCGGTAGTCATCAGGATGGGGCAGACCCACAGAGCGGGCGTGAGCAGCAGCGGTCCGGGCTGACACCACGTGAAGATGTTACTAGTGGTACCGGTGCTGCAGGGACAGCACCTATGGAGATAGAGCCGGTACCTCAGGTTGACCAGGTTGTCTCCTTACAACGGACCCCTCTGCTCGATCCTACTCCAGCGCAGCTGTCCACTCAGTCTACAGGGGTAGAGTTCCACAGTCGCGGACCACACATAGGGTCTACCCCAGCTGAGCTGACACCTGCAGTAGATCTTCTGGGTGCCTCCTCCCCGCACACACCTGCAGCAGATCTTATGGGTACCTCCTCCCAGCACACCCCTACAGATCATCCACGGGGACCGAGTTCCTCTGTACAGCACACCCCTACACGAGATACATTGGGCCACGCTTCCTCCTCACAGCGTAGCGATTCAGATCAGACTCCCCCACCTGTTGGGCGTCAGGCCCGGGGTCGCAAGCCAGGTTGGCAGCAGCGGACCCCATACACTGACCCATGTCGGCCGAAGAGGCCAAGGATGATGCCACCGCCACCACATGTATGGGCGCCCAACGCATTGGTAGATGGTGAACACCTGCAGACATACCTAGCCTACAAGAAGAACTCGACAGGGGAATTGTAAGTAAAATCGTAGAGTTCCACAATCTTTTTATTGTATTTTGAAAGACCTGAGTACAATTGACTTGGTTATCTAACTTTTTTACCAAATATGCAGACGTGATGTGGATCTACCGGAAGCAGTTGCTGCCCCTTGGTTCCACCGGTTTCAAACCAACTTCATGGAGTTGGAGGATACGGTACGTACTTGACAAAAACTCTCTGTTTATGTTGTTTCATAAATGGTTACATCCTAACAATACAAAATTGGCATATTTTCAGCACATAGACGCGTACTTGCATATTCTTCAGAAGCGTCAGCGAACATACTCCAGTGTCTACGGTGCAAGGATCAACATACTGGATTCACAGTTCTATGTAAGTGTTTAAATAATACGGTATAAAATTGGGTTATGCATTGCATTGTTAATATTTACACAACGATTTCGTACAGTCATACTTACTTTACCGGTGGGAGAAAATGATGGGAACTGGAGCCAGTGGACCTCGTAAACGTTGGTCTATTGTGAAGCAGAAGTGGTCTGAAGATGACCTTACCGTCGTACGTGGATTGCTCCCGCCAGGGTGCATACCGTGGCACAATGCTGACGCCGTAAGTGTTTATTTTACATGGTGATGTTTTGTATAAGATTAAAAGTTGACACTGATAACACGTTGTCCAAAAACCTTCAGGTTATGATTCCCTGCAACCTTGGGCGTACACATTGGGCCCTGGCCAGCGTCGACCTCACAGCAGGGCATATTTACCTGTTCGATCCGTGGAGACAGGAGGTCCCTCTTCGCCACAGGAAAATGCAGCTCGCTTGCTTGAGGTATTTTTTACCCTCAATGCTGCATGCAGTGGACTTTCATGGGCACAGACGGAGGGGTGATACGACGTATCGGGAGAAGAATAGGCCATTCACGTTTTTTTATGTCTCCGCAGACCGTGTGCCCCAACAAACACAAGGGTATGACTGTCTCAAAAACTTAAGTCCTTCCAATTGGTTTTAATTACATTATCTTATAACGTATTTGATGTGGTGAATTGCAGGGGTAACTGTGGTGCCCATACTTTGAGGTTGACAGAGTACCTCACGGCTAACCGGGATACGTTCGACTGGACGGAAAACGATATGGCTACCATCCGGGAGAAGATGGCCGTGGAGGTTTTTGTTAACTCGAAGGCGTTGGTTCGCAGATAGTTTATGTGAACATTTGATTTATTTTCTGTACATAACATTTGATTTATTTTCTGTACATAACATCATTTGAGTAATGAAATTATTTATTTTTTAAAATTTTAAACGTTTCTTAGTAACAGTTGAACAGACAGTTCCTACATTAAAATCCATAAACAATACAACGAAATCTAATAACTATAACAAAGGATCCAGACTGACATTAAACGAAGAACTAAATTAAACAAAAACCATAACACAACTATATCTTATGAGTGCATAAGTGTGAACGATGTTGGAATACATTAGCAATCAAAAGATCTTTTCCGCTCACCTTCCTCAACGGGCTCACTTCATTCAACGGTAGAGTCCTTCTGAGGACACGTTTGTTTGTTGTGTCCAATTTGATGACAGATGCTGCACCTGCGACGGTATTCCTCGGGGACAATTGTGGTGGGACCTTCATTAACCATAGGCGGGTTGGAACACCTCCTGCTGTTATGTCCTGATTGTCCACATCTTCTACACGATTGTGTAATTGTCCTCTCCGAAGAGGAGGCATGTCGACTCTCCATCGGTCGACCTGATTGTCTCTTCGACTTTGGATTTAAAACAACCCGTGCTGTTATGTCAGATGGCACTACCCATGAAGAAGGATGGCCAACAGGCATAATAGGAACCGAGTACGCATCAGTAAGTGTTTCTGTCTTGTAGTAGTCCGAACACAACGATGTGAAATCCAAGTTTCGCTCCCTACAACAATAAAAACAGTAAGATTTATCCAAACGGTAATATAAAGGGTTTGACTGTAACTTGTCATGTACCTTGCCGCTGCGAGTGCATGTGAGCATGGAAATAAATCCAGTTGGAATTTGTTGCATGTGCAAGTCTTCCGGGCTAAGTTAACTGTCCACTGTTCTCCCTTGTGTTTGACGGAGAATATGTTCCAATCAACTGGATTTACGGTCATATAACTGCACTTCTCGACACGTTTCAGGATCACAAGATGTGCAGCGTTGGTCAATCGATGACGCATGGACTGTGCAGCTGCATGACGATCGTGAAACCACTTTTGTAGCATATTCCTAATGAACTCTGCCAGTGTCATCAGTGGCAGTTGTCGTGCGAATTTTAGGCATGAGTTTATGCACTCTGCAACATTTGTGGTCATCAGCCTGTACCTTCTTTGGGGACAGTGTACGCGGGACCACTTCTGTGGACCGGCAGCAATGGCATAATCGAATGCACCCTTGTGCAGCTTACGTAACTCCTCCATGTGGCAATTATACTTTATTTCACTGTACGACCTAGCTGCTGCATCCATTATGTGGGCAACATCCTTCCTGTGGAATCGCTTCTTCATATTTTCACCAAAATGCCAGCAACATAGGGTATGGGTTGCATAAGGGAACACTTTAGAAATCCCTGCTTCAATGCTTGCATGACGATCGGAAATAAAAACCAAATCATCTATGTGACCAAGGGCACCCCTCAAGCATTCCAAAAACCACTCCCAGGAAAGGTTGTTTTCTGAGTCACCGTACCCAAAGGCAATTGGATACACCTGTTCGTTTCCATCTTGTGCAGTTGCAACAAACATTGTACCCCCGAATCTTCCCTTCAAATGGGTACCATCAACTGCAATCACAGGACGCATACACCTCCGGAAACCTCTAATTGAGGACCCTAACGACATGAAAAAGTAGAGGAATTTACCATCGTCTGTGCACTGTAAGTCAGTGATTGTGCCAGGATTTTGCTGTTCCAGAACGTATGCAAAAGATGGCAGCAGTTGGAAAGTTTCTTCATGCGTTCCATAGGTCAAAGACAATGCATATTGCAGGGCATCATGTGCCTTACTGTACATGATTTGGATGCCATACATTGTTTTCATATCGGCGATTATGTCCTTCGGACGCATGAGACGACCATCGTGTTGTTGAAGTCTAGGTGCAACCACTTCTCCGATTATGACTGCACTAGCTTGTCGGTGGCGACGGTGAATCTCCTCCAAGGGACAACTGTGTTCGTTCACAAAACTTCTGACTTGGAAGTAAGTCCCTTCATATCTCCTCACCGCTCTTAATTTCCACGTACACCCATCAACGATGCAAACCAGATGTAACGTTGTCTTATTAGACCTTTTCACCTTCCATTCAAAGTTCTGCCGCATTGAAAATAGGCCAACGAGCCTCTTCAAATCCTTTTTACTCGGAAAAAATTGACCTTTATAAATCATGCTTCTAGGTTCTTGCGATGCTAATGTGCTGCTTGTACCAATACCAAATGAGTATGAATCTGCTCCGGGAATAACCCACGTTCTCGCATTATCAGAATCAGATGCAATTACATGATGCCGTACCTCGGAACTCCCAGGCATATCTGCTGCAGAGCAACTAACTCCTTCTACATGTCTTCTTCCACGTCTTTGAATTTGTGCAGGGTCTTCATCCACATTTTCTAGATCATCAACCTGTACATTATTTGCCTCATTATCCACCTCATGGTTCTGCTCAGTGTACTGCTCATTGTATTGCTCAATTGGACAACCAAACACATCGCCAAATTCAGGTTCAACTACATTTGCATGGTCGACCGCTACTGGTGGGACACCGCACACGTTTTCCCCACCTTCGGTGGCACTCCTTTGGGTGAACACTCGGTTGCTACCGGAAAATGATCCTAATTGTTGGGTATTTTCAGCAGGATGAATATCATTTCCTATCGGATCTCTAGCTGTCCTCTCGGTTAGACTGACACATACTTGAGGGATCACCCGATCTTCCCCTAGCATAAACTGAACATCATCGTCATTTCTTATAAATGTGCGACATGTACTGCCAGGAACAATTGATATTGATGCTAGATCAACATTGAATTTGTTTACATCATACTTGACAATGGTATGCACGATCGCCACCAATTCTTCGTAAGTCATATTCCTTGACACATACATTCCCTGGTTATCGGATCCAACAAACCTCTGACTTCCGTCGGGTAACTGCTCCCATCGACCGTTGTAAGATATTACTATTCTAACCCGATTCATGATGCTGTCAAATTAATCATCACAAACCATTAATAAAAACTCACCTAAAAAAAATTTTCTTTCAAATATTACATTCACAAAGGCTCGGGTGAGGATATTGAAAAGGCTCGGATAAGACATGGAAAGGCTCGGGTAAGCCTTCAAAAGGCTCGGGTAAGCACCCAAAAGGCTCGGGTAAGCCTTCAAAAGGCTCGGGTAAGCACCCAAAAGGCTCGGGTAAGCCTTCAAAAGGCTCGGGTAAGCACCCAAAAGGCTCGGGTAAGCACCCAAAAGGCTCGGGTAAGCCTTCAAAAGGCTCGGGTAAGCACCCAAAAGGCTCGGGTAAGCCTTCAAAAGGCTCGGGTAAGCCTTCAAATGAAAAGGCTCGGGTAAGCCTTCAAAAGGCTCGGGAAAGGCATTACATGAAAAGGCTCGGGAAGGAATGAAAAGGCTCGGGAAAGGCATGAAAAGGCTCGGGAAAGGCATTACATGAAAAGGCTCGGGAAGGAATGAAAAGGCTCGGGAAAGGCATGAAAAGGCTCGGGAAAGGCATTACATGAAAAGGCTCGGGAAAGGCATGAAAAGGCTCGGGAAAGGCATTACATGAAAAGGCTCGGGAAAGGCATGAAAAGGCTCGAAAAAGGCATGAAAAGGCTCGAAAAAGGCTTCAAAAGGCTCGGAGATCTAAAATAAATACTCCGATAACATATGAAAATGAACAAATGAAAATGTGAACAAATTCAAAGAATTTGTGGGAAAAAATATTACCTTATTGAATGAAGCACGTCGGGGGTTTATAAGTTAAACAAGAAAGTGGAGGCAACGTTGAACTTTTATTTGCAGAGAGAGAGAGAGAGAGACTGAGTTAAGCCTAGTGGAGTGAGAAAAGTACAAAGAGAATAACATAAACTCAAATCTAAGGGCAATTTTGGTAGTTCACCATAATAGGTGCCTTTTAAACTTAACTTATTAAACCACTGACAACGTCACCAACTGACTTTAAAAAGGTGACATTTCTCACCATTTCCACATATTGAATACACTTTAATTTGATCGTTACTTCCATTTTAAAGTTGTTTGTGGTTGTAATATTGAATACACTTTAATTTGATCGTTACTTCCATTTTAAAGTTGTTTGTGGTTGTAATATTGAATACACTTTAAGAGTTAAAGCCACATCTCGATCAGCTGCCTAATATTTAATTATTTACAGGTTCATATTCCCAGCAAGCGTGTCACATTTGTTTGGATATTCCAATTTGGATTCCTTTATACTTGAGAATTTGATCGTTACTTCCATTTTAATTAAATAATATTATAAATAACAGAATCTGATCGTTACTTCCATTTTAATTTGATCGTTACTTCCATTTTGATGGTTTGTCTACTGTCAATCTGTTCCTTGATATTTGTCTAAGTTCTTCTCCGGCCGACACTCGAACTTGAGAAGAGTCAACTGAACATTCTCTTTACGTAAAACTTATCCAACTTTAGATTTGATGAAGTTAGCTCAATTGTAAACCTATCATACTTAAATCCAAGAAATTATGGGATTGAGTCATATCATCTCCCTTAATACCGAAATATTGTAAAAGAAAAAAAAATCTAACTTGAGAAGAATCTTTAATTACCTAGAGTATTCATGGGGCTCATAAATTAATTAATTCATCTTTTCATGGGTCATATACTGTATCTTGTCCTCGAACTATTATTTATCAAATTTATATTAATA
Organism: Acer campestre; assembly: GCA_954870605.1. Taxonomy (NCBI): domain Eukaryota; kingdom Viridiplantae; phylum Streptophyta; class Magnoliopsida; order Sapindales; family Sapindaceae; genus Acer; species Acer campestre. The sequence goes on along the minus strand of OX940811.1, from coordinate 5,179,996 downwards.
ATGCTAGACATTCTAATTTTGATCTCAATCTATAATCTTTTAGTTGGTAAATTAATACAGATAAATGACAGTTTATTTCACTTATAACATGTAATATCATTGAAATTGACACATCTGCAGAAATAGGGACACAAATTGGAATGCTTGTTACGATAATTATAAAGTTTCGGGTCGACGCAGGTTACGCAGCTACAAAGTAGGCTTATCTCAAAACTAAGCCCATGTATAAAAGAGACAGTAAGCTAAAGCCCATATCACAAGTCTTTGATGTCGTTAGATTGATACTTTATCTAGGGGTTTGAGTAAAATACAGTAACTTTAACAAGACATGATTGTTACAAGAGAAATAATGTCTATTTTTATTTCTTTTTCTTTTTTAAAATCCTCTTTTATTTTAGCCATTGGATTGAAATTTAAAGAATATTAAATCACCCTATAATGTTAATGTTCATGTATATTAGCCATCCAAATCTCTTTGTTTACTAGCTTTAGATCTATGAGATTTGGATGGCTTAGATTTAATAAATTGATTTCTTTCTTTTTTTTATTTCATTCTTCTTTATTTATCATTAATTTCTTTATTTTCTCTTTTCTTTCTCTCATAGATTCACTTTCCTAATTAAAATCTAATTAATATTACCACTTCCTCTCTCTTAAGTTGTTTTTATTCCTCTTCGTAATATTTGCAGGAATTTTTTTTTTATCCAAATGCTCAGCATCGTTAAAAGTATTGCAGTAATCTAAATTGCATTTGTGTATGTCATTTTTTATTCTTATAATTTATAACCAGTGGATTCTAGAATGCAACCACGTACATCTATAATGTGAGAATATAGTTTTTACTGAAATCAAAGAAGAGAAAGAGAAATTACTGCGTGCATTGCAAAAATTTAATTGTTAGAATTTAAAGAGTAGAGATTCAGAGAGAACTGAAGACGAGAAAATTAACAGGGAAGAGGAAGAAAAAACGTAAATGCACCAACAAAAAAAAAAAAAAAATGAAAACACCATTTTTAGACTAAAATCAGACCCACTTTTGAGCAAGGAAACACTCCAGAGTTGAGAAGGTTAACAACCACCTAGGCATCAGACTCTAACACACAAGGAACCAAGCCGGTATCAAGAGCAAAACGAAGGCTCCGAAAGATCGCAATTACTTCAGCCACTTGAGGAGAATAAACTACCGCAATAGGTTTAGCACTCGAAGCTAACACAAAACCACCTCTGTCCCGAAATATGACTCCAATCCCCACCTTCGAAACCTCAACGTTAATGGCAGCATCAACATTCACTTTAAACAAACCCTCATCCGGCAGCCTCCACGAGTTCGTCACTATACCTACATAACCAGAAGCCTTCTCACAAATCAGATTAGCACGGCGATAGTGTTCAATGAAACCAACCACCCACGGCAAGAACTTAGAATCACATAGAGAGGAAGAACCATGCACATGATCATTACGCCGAGACAAAGTCTTCCAAAGAAAGACGCATAAGAGCTCCATCTCATCTATCAGAAGTCGACTCTTACAAGACAGCAAGAGATCAACAAGCTGAGAACCATCACCACCAGGAACACCAGTCATGATAGAGAGCTCTAGTCGGATTTTCTTCAGCGAAAACAGCCCCACAAAGCATGCATAGTAGTCTCTGGCCCAAAATTACAAACGGGGTAAATAGTGTCCACTCTCATACCGTGTTGAGCAAGATTAACCCTGAGCTAGAAGCCAATTATGAGAAGCTCTCCAAACGAAAAGCTTAACCTTCTGCGAAATCTTGAGGCGCCACAAGAACTTCCACCAAGAGTCCAAACCATTCAAACCCGACGAGCTTGGAGCAGGCTTCAAAGCACACCCAAAATGATAACCTCTCTTCACCGAAAAGGAACCCATCTCATCGTAATGCCACAATAAAGAGTCTCTATGAAGGCTAGAAGAGCAAGGGATACTCAAAATCATCTTAGCATCATCTGGAAGAAAGGACTCACAAATCAGTCTCTTATTCCAGTTGCTAGAAGTTCCAGTTGCTAGAAGGCAATTTCAAATCAACTACTTTTGTCGCACTAGCAAGAACAAAAGGGGATAAAATTTTAAAGGTAGAAGACCGTGCAATCCAGTGATCATGATAGACGGAAACAGCCTCACCTTCCCCAATACGCCGCCGTGATCCAGCTTCCAAAAGATCAAGCCCAAGCTTTTCCATAAAAACGAGCTCAAATAAGAGTAGTTGGCATTTAACACGTCCTGTTGTTTTGTTGCTTCTTGCCAAAGACATTAAAGAAGGTAAACCGCCGAATTTCGGGCTGCTTGAGTTGGTAGTTATAATTTACAAAGTGAATTTTGGACAATTTTCTTTGATCTCTACTCTATATTAAGACTACTAGACAAGATTACAAATTTATATCAAATATCTAGTCACCAATAATATACATGGCAAGTGGTTTGTAACTATTATTATCATTTACCACATAATTCTAGCTAAGATTTAAATGAAAATCACAAGTCACTAATTATCTCAAAAACTTTTCTTTAATTAACTAACAAAATTTGTTAAAAAATTCCTCAAAATTAGTTGGCTCTGTTTAAAGCAAAACTTTATCCATCAAAGAGACCACTTAGGGGGAATTCATGATAAGTAACGTGTGGTAAATTTGGATAGATGATCGGACCATATTTACACCTATTTGAGGTCCCCATTTCCTATCGTTTGTACTCGTTTTCGAGCGTATTTTTGTATATAATGTGTTTTGTGAGCTTTTTGTAGGTTATTCACTATAAATAAGGTTTTTGAGCTAAATTGATGAGTTTTGGAAGTTAAAAGGGCTGAAACGGAAATGGCCCGTGCAGAACACCAAACTTTCGGGGGCCATATCTCTCTCCTCAAATTGAATTAGGTTTCGTGCCACCTATTTTCGAAAAGCCCCGGCTGTCTTCTTTCCAATGGTTTTTACAGAACACGATTCCGATGTCTCTAGAGAAAGTTATGCCCATTTCCGTGACAGTGCGCGATGCTGAAAACCACTGAAGATCAAGAAGCGCCCTACGAGCGCCCTACGTAGGGCGCCCACAAGATTAGAGAAATGGCGCCCTACAGAAGCGCCCTACGTAGGGTGCCCACAGTGCCACATCACTCTTTTTACTAGATTTTTGTGCCCTAATTCCACACACTATATATTCTTCCCTTCAGCTCATTTCTAAACACATCTACCACGACCCTTGAAGCTCTAAACACCCCATTTTCACTCCAAACCTCCCAAGAACACATTTTAAACCCAAATCCTTCACCAAATCACTCAACACTTCCATCAATCCACCATCTAAACACAAATCCCTCTTCACCACTTCATTCCTTCACATCCATCTACCATAAAAATCCCATCTTGGAGCTAAAGGAGTCAAGGAGAGAAGAAGTCAAGCACATCCAAGCAAGAGAGGAGGAGATCTTCACAATAGTTTCTTCTAATCCTTTCTCTCTTTGTTTTTACTTGTTCTTACTCATGACTTGTACTCATTTCATATATTTTGTAGTCTTTACTTGTAATATGAACTAAATCCATCTTGGCTAAGGCCAAGATGAGACCTTTTCCAAGAATTGATAGTAAAGGCCACCTTTTTATCTTCATTGCTTGTGTTATGTATATGCATTTCAATTGCTTAATGCTTCTAGGTGTCTAGCTAACACTTAGTTGATAGTTGGTTGTTGTGTGAAGTACCGAGAGGAGAAGCACACAACGTGCTCGATGAAATGCTCGATACAAGTCTAGTAAGATAGAAATATGCGATGCTAGCTTGTAGGATTCCATTTGTGTGCCATTATGCTTAATGAATTTGTGTGTAGTTCGGATAACCATTGAGAAATAGGTTATTGGTGCATATGAATGTTGTCTTTATCACTTGAGAGAGGTTAGAGACTAATTAAGGGTATACGAATCTAATTGGATAGGTGGAATCTTGGTCTTAGTCTAATTTTTCATACATATTACAATCACTTGCTTGTGTTTGGTTTAGCTTTGTTTGCTTACATTGTCTTGTTTTATTAATTGCATTAGTGGTAGTCTAATCTAGTTAATTTGAGTAGTGTAATTTCATTATCAAAAATTGGCTTGTCTAAATAGTAACCAAATCAATCAATTGTGGTAATCGATTTCATCAATCCTCGTGGGACGAATTCTATTCACCATTGTACTACTCTTTCGGCTCCGTACTATTGCGGACGCTCGTTTAAGAGTGGTCAATAGACTGAGATTAAAATAATGTAGATCTAATGTATATTATAAGAGAGAAAAGTACTTGACTCGCTTTCAATTGAGACCATATATAAATCACTTCTCTTGTACATTCTTGTGCTCCAAACTCGATCGTTATATATTTGTATGTGCAGAGGTTTTAAATAATCACAAGAGATAGAGAATTAGAGATGATGAGTATTATTAATACTAACAGAAAATAGATGTAGGCTTTTGGACCAACATATACAAGGCAGTGTCATCATTCACGTCACGGGTCACGGCTAGCTCTTTTGAAACTTCTAACAAACTCCATGCGATATCTGTTTAATATAAAACATCCGTAATTGATTATTATGAAGTACAAATTACATGATACTAACATTTTTGCAAGCACATACTTAGAAACAAAATTAGAAAAAATATAATTGTCAAACTTAGCCCTTATTTATTCCATTCTCTATTATCTCTTTCCTTCTTTTTCTCTAAAAAAAAAAATGGATGTAGGCTTGTGCATAGACCTTCATTGTTGGAGATTGGAGCACAGTTCACGGTGGTCTGTTCTAATATATTTTTTTTTAATATGGGAATTATGTATGCAATTGAAGAAAAAAAAAACTTAGCTTGTATAATTGGAAAAACTTGAGAGTTAAAAATAAAAATGAAAAAAATAAAAATAAAAAAATAAAATAAAAATAAAAAAACCCTCTAAATTCTAAATGCAACAACGGTGCAAAATTATGAAAACTTAGCGTGTATAATCATAAGATCCAAAAAAAGGTATCGTGTATAATCAAAAGACCCAAAATAAATAAATAAATAACTTAGCTGTATATTCCAAATTACACGCACCAAAAAAAAAAAAAAAAAAGTTTGCTGCAGACTTTCAATGTAGTCCTAAAAGGAAAAAAAATTACTTTTTGTAAGAGAAAAAACTCAAATGTTTATTAAGGGTATTTTTGTGGAAAATTTAAACCAAAAAAAAAAAAAAAAAAAAAAAAATCTTTGATAATTGATAAATTTAAAATTTCATATATTTTTATGGCCATTTTTACTAATCGTGTAATGAAAGATATACGTACCGAACAAGTCAGTTTTAATACTTGGAAAAAATATACGAGCTCGTTCCTCTGGTGTTAAATCAACAGTGTGATGATATAAAAACTTTGCCATATCGATTTTTCCAAGCAAAACAGCTATGTAGAGCGGCCTCATATTCCAAGAACCTCTCAGTGTCGCTGAATTTGGATTCCGATATAGCATTACCCGAACAAGTTGTATATTTCAAGTAGCAACAGCTAAACAAAAGGCAGTGTCTCCTTTTAGATCTTGCAGTGTCAAGTCTTGTTCATTCATATGTTCTATTATCTCCAACACAAACTCAGTTTGTTCTGTTTTCGTTGCAATGTGAAGAGCTGTTTGATATTTCCATGAGATAGCTGTACGTACCATTGATGGATCCTCCCCTATCAAACGTTTAGCCTTTTCCTTGTCACCATCTTCTGCAGCCAAATAAAGGGGAAAACCTTTATGGTCGTATTGGTCATTTTTAATTTCATCTGTGTAGGTGTAACTTTGTAAGTTAAACAAATTAAAGAACATATATAATTTTGGTTTAATTATATAAAGCAAAGATTCATGTGCATATGCTGAGAGAGAGAGAGAGAGAGAGAGAGAGAGAGAGAGAGAGAGAGAGAGAGAGAACTTTTACTACTAAGCAGATCAAGGATAGGCCAGTTGTAAATTGGAGCATTGTTCTGAATTTAGGGGCCTTGTGACGAAGAAGCAGATTCATCTATTTGTAGCATTAATTGGGTTGTATGTGCAGGAGCTTTTGGATCAGAGGCGGCGGCTATTGGCTTCATTTTTCCTGCCTGCAAAAAATAAAAAATGGTAAAAGAAGAGTCTTGTAAGAGATTGTGGAATGGTATCTTTGTTTGGTCTCTTGTAAAATTGTCTGTGCGGAATTTGGCATTATATTGGAAGAAAATTCAATGTTAATTAATTAATTAATATATAGTTTTTATTTAAGGAGTGATTCTTTCAAGGTGGTTGTCTCTTCTTCTGTTTTTCAACGGGTGAGTACTATTACCTTCTAACTAATTAATCTATTTTATCATGATATATATATATATATATATAATATATGAGTTAAGAGTGCAGCTTCTCTGCGAGTTCCATAAGAGAATTAAATTATGAAAGAGTTGGTATACATAAGTGACGAACAACTGCATTTTGAAGACCATTCATTGGATGCATGTGCCATTTCCTTCAATATTTGAAGAATAGCTAGTACTTTAACCATAATGTCCATTTCAATCATTAAGTATAAGTGTATAACATCACCTCTGCTTATAGTTTTGGACTAAACTGCATGCCTAGGGCTAGCTGCTGCACTTTCATTTGGTGTGATCTTATACTATTCCTATATTTCTGCTAACGTCACCTTAAATAATTAAAGATAATACACTGCATTTAAAATTAATGAAAATGAACAAAAAAATACACCTAAACAAAAGAAAAAAAATCAATCAAGTAATAAATACTATAAGATTAAAATGAGTATTTCTACTCTCTGCAAACTCATGAAATACATACTGCAACTTTTGCTTGCATTTATGTGCTTGAAAAAGAGAGAGAGAGAGAGAGAGAGTTTTATTACAAATGTACGTAGAAGAAGACAAATGTAAGGTGATGTTTTCCAATTGGTTTTTCAACGGTTATGCTATTTCCTAACACATTGGTCCTTATAGGTATATTTTCTTGTAGAATAACATTGAGAGTTGTGATTATAAAATGTTTTCCAAAATTGTTTATGTTGATGGTGATTTTTAGATCTTTCACCCTCAACAATTTATAAAAGCAGAAACAGGTATTTACAAAGTCTTGGCCGGCCACAATACCAGTTTATTCATTACATCTAACGATCCTTGACATACATAGCAGTACTACAACAGTACTTGATAAGTCCCCATGTGAGGAACCATTTTTTCATACACGGATGAATGACTGTCAGAGATGATAAGAGTAGACAACTTTGTGTTTCTTGCATTTACTTGTCGGATAGACACCTTGACCAAGATAGAAACCCCGAACGACGTGTCAGATGGAATATATCTCTCATGAGAGGATATTGCAGCCGAACAAATACAATGATAGGGATGGATACAAAAGCAACAATAAGACCGGGGATAAAATATGATTGGTTATTATAAAGTAAGAAGTAGGTTGAACTGAAAGTTATCATCATGAATATTATAGATATAAAGAGAGCTAAGAGACCAATAAACAATTTAAGGGGTAAAGATCTATGAAATTGGGATTGTGTATGACCTGCTGATGTAAGGATAGACAGAAACATTAGAATAGAGAACGAAGAGGACGACAATGCAATTGCATCCGATATAGAAAAGACCCGGAACAAAGTCTTTTTCAGTAAAAGGGGTGTTCCGGTTCTACCATCAGTACCGCCTGGAACAGTAAACGTTGCTGCAAAGACAACAGTAGCAATGAGTGTGGCAACAAGTGAACATGAGTTAGCTGTGTTGTTCATCCACAGTGCTCCACTTTGCTGTAAACGTGTATGCTCTTTAGCAAACAACTCTTTCGGTGTTAGACCATCTGCATTTCTCGCTTCTCTTAATGAAAGTTGCATGAGCTTTTCAACATCCTATCACCATTTTACAAATATATATATAAAAACAACAGCAATAAATTAATACATAGCAAGTTTAAAATATATATGACAAAAAAGAAAATCTAAGACAATCAGGAAGAAAATCTAGATTTCACCTGAAATATTATCAATTCGTTTTGCATTTCTAGAGCTGCACTTGACAAGCCACTCTCTGGAGATTGATTTGAATACTTTGCAGCTAGATGCAACATAGAATTCCCATCTTCATCTGCATATGCAGCTATTATCTCCTTATGGTAACCTATCATCGTAATTAGGTTGAATACACTAATTTGACGGTGCAAAATTGCAACATGAAAAATGGTTCGTCTCTTGTCATCTAATTCGTGAACCAAATTAGGATAAGATCGAATGGGCTCATCCAAGAATTGGAAGTTCCCCAGTCTAGCTGCATCGAACAATAAATTTGAAGGTTTTGTTATTTGATCCTTAATACGCATGAAATTTTGTTTTGCTTCATTCCAAAGACGATTAAGAAGTCGTTGAAGAGCTGGTGTTGACTTCGACTCCTGATTGCCAACTAACTTCATTTCTGAGAATGAGAACGAAGTTATAATTTAAAAAGTGACAATATATAATTAATTACAATAACGGCATGCTACAACACAACTGTTAATAGATCACATCTAGTGATGAATTTTGTCAACATCTTTCATTTCTTTTTTAAGAGTAAGGCTAAATAATCAGAGATCATGACTATCTATTGATATATACTAACTGAATATAGATGACGGCTTTCGGGCCAACACATGCAAGGCGGTGTCTTCATTCCCATCACGAATCACAGCCAGCACCGATGTGTGTTCTAGTAATTTCAATGCGAAATCTGCGCAATTCACTCAAATCTTATAACAATCATGGTACATATTAGTTTAAAACAAAAAGCATGGTCATGTATGCGTGCAATACATTAATACAAAACCCCTTTTTTTTTTTTTTTAACAATTACAAATAATTTGAAGTTTGGGGACAAGACTCAAACCTAAAATCTTTTGGTGTATATAAAATTTTGGTTATACCCCTATATAATTTAAAATTACAAATTCACCCTCTAACAAAACAGGTTAGAGGGTCACCCACAAACCCCTTTAGTAAATTGTGACACGACCTATTTATGAAACGTGTCAAACGGATTGACCCAATTACCAGCCCGAACCCGTTTATCTATCTCAGATTTGTGGCGGATTCACGGATTGTGACCTATATTGTCAGCACTACCCACCATGCAAATTTTTTAAATACTTGCTCTCCACTCCTTTCATTTTCTCCTTAACATTTTTTTTTTAACAGCTTCGATAATATATCATTTCTTTTCTTTTCTCTTCCATTAATCCTAACATAATGTTATATTAATACATGTGTAGTGTAATGATATATATATATATATACTTCTTTCGACAACAAAAAATAAAAGGAAATATATATATACGTACCATACAAGTCGCTTTTGATACTTTGGAAAAATAACTCAGTTCGATCCTCAAATGTCAAATAATCACCTGTTGATCTATGATATAAAAACATTGCCATTTCATTTTTCCCAAGCAAGACAGCCAGGTGGAGCGGTGTCATACCCTTTGAATCTCTAATTTTCAGTAATTCTGGGTTCTTCTCTAGCAGGACTGTAGCAATTTCTATATTTCCAGCAATAGCAGCGATTGTAAAGGCAGTGTTTCCATTTCCATCTCGCATTTCCAAGTATTCTGGTTCCATCCGTTGTATTATTTCAGTCACAAAAAAAGTTTGGCTTGCTCCAGTTGCGACATGAAGAGCAGTTTCATCTCCATCTGTGATAACTGCTGCTCGCATTAATGGATCCTCATCTAACAATTTTTTAGCATCTTCCCAGACACCATTTAGTGCAGCCTTATGAAGGATCGAATACTTAGGGTGGTGGTATATGTCCCTATTTACACCTATTTAAATTCAAATTTTGTTTATAAGTAGATTTCTTTAAACTTATCATCTAAAAAAAATCAAATAAAAAATCATTAAAATCGATGGAATTCATTTAGATTTCCACGAAATATATATTCAGAGATATATTGGTGTTAGAGAGAGAGAGAGATCTCACTTGGACTATGACCATCATTCTGATTTTGGGAGGGTTGTGACGAAGAAGCAGATTCATCTATCTCCGTCAATTCAATTGTAGGTGCAGGATTTTCTGGATCAACAGCTGAACCGGCGGCTAATATCTCCATTTTTCCTGCCTACAAAAAAATAATGGTAATATTAGAGCTTGACCGAGGCAAGAGAAGAGGCTAGTACTGGTTGTTTTATAGTCTTGTAAAGTGGTTTAAAAAATACAAATCTTGTAAAGGAAATTTCGCATAAAGTAATAATAGTGGTTGCAGGGAAGGCAGCTCTCTTCTTTTCTCTGTCAATGACGCCAACCAAAGTTCCAGGCACAGGTTAATTTAGTGCATCACCAAATACAGGTTAATTTGTATTAAAGATAATATATTTCAATCTAATCTAATACAATCAAACGTATCAAAGGAGATATTAATTACTTGACAAATCTTACCAAATAAAGAAACAATAAATTTGGAGCCCCGCGGAAAAAAATTAAAAGACTATTAATATTGTTATTATCATAACACAGGATGAGGAATCAAGTGGGCGGTATTGTCTAACGTTGTTAGGTTAATTTGTCTAGTTTGTTATATTGTCTGTCTCACTCCCATTCTTCTCAACGCTAGTTTGTCTAGTAGTTGAGAAAGCTAGCTCTGAGTCTTAGATTCCCACCCAGTAGATCGATATCATATATAATAATAAATTACTAATCCACTTCTTATTTTATATTATATCAATATGTCATATATAAGTATATAACATATATTGAGACTAGAAAATGCTGTTCAAAATTGTTTATAAAACTCCTCTTCAAAAAAATAAATTAATAATAATAATAATAATTTGTTTCTAAAACTGTTAGCAAGCATTTCTTATATAACTTTTTTTTTTTTTTTAAATGAATGAACTTCATTAAAGCCAAAAAGGCAAACAGGGAAAACCCCGAAACAACAAAAGAAAGCAACGCCAGCGATACAAAACAAGAGACTAAAACCCAGAAATAGGGCCAGCCTCCTAAGAAACAGGGCAACTGCCAACACTTGCTCATTTGAAATTCGTGACTTTAAATTAGTCAATAAGTAAATTGGTAAATTAGTCGAAGATAATTTTTAATTAGCATCCAGATTCCAGACCAGAGTACGATGATCGTTAGAATTTTGAAACAGTAACTTGTAATTAATGTACCTAGTATCGGGAGTGGAGCCTGCTCTCATCTAATGCATGACATGTGATGCGATCCACTATATCCGCCGGCCAAGACTCATTGAAATCGTAGTTAGGCCTCTCTCGTGAATCACATTCACACGCACATAGAATATTACTATATATAAATAATAATACACTTTTTTAGTCTAGTAAAACATGCATTATATATGACCAATTAAGCTCATTTGCTACAACAAATGCATATCATTTGAATTGGTAGTCAAAACATCTGGATTCGAACTCAAGATATAGCCAATTAGCTAGGATACATATGATTAATATCATATTGGATTTGAACTCCAGGAATCAAAACGACCGATTTCAGGATTCGAACTCAAGAATCCCTGAACAAATACGACGATCGAGTGGATCGACCCATGATAAGATACATTGTGGAGGCAAGGAAAGGGAGGAGGTGGCGATTAAAGAGGGAAATTAAAGTGAGGTTTGTTCATGAGGTTCATTAATGGCAATGCGGCTGTGTGATCGATCGATTGAAAGTGAATGGTGATGGTTGGGAATTGAAGGGAACAAATGGGCAGAGACAAACACTACTCCGGGAAATGAAAACACAGATTTCAAGGTCAAACCAAACATTAATATTGACAGTCAACTGTTTTGTGTTGTTGCTTAAATTATTTGTTTATGGCAAACAAGACTTAGCAGCCTGTGCCAATGACCGTTGACATCTTCCTAATTGTTCCAATGCTTACTGAGCATGCTCTGGTTTTAACTTTTAATGCACCCCTAATCTTGAGAATATTGTTCACCCCATTTCAAGGGAGGTAACTATTACCCCTCTAAATGAAGAATATGTGTCTATAGAGAGGGTAAATTTGTCCAAACACAGTTATCTTTGAACAAATGTACCCCTCCTTAAACACATGTCATCTTTTTAAAAGGGGGTAATGCTTACCCCATTGTAGGGGTAAGTAAATATAGACTCCGTAATCTTGCTTTGATGCATGCGATGATAGTAATATTGTATTAATTTTATTTGGAATCACATGTATGAATGCAAAAACAGGTACTAATTTACAAAGTCCAGATTTCGATATCTTAACTACTATGCAATTTATTCATGGGTTTCTAAAATTTGTAGGGTGCTGATTTTGTAAAAGTATAAAACTAACATCAACTTAATAACTTAAATTTTAATAGCATCAAAAAATGAGTTGCTAACAAAAATATCCTTCAAACGCAAACACAAAATAAATCTGAAGTTTTTATTTTTACCTAGCATTATTATTTTGATTGTTTTTATCAAACAATCTATTTGGACAAGAATACCATTAATGGTTTTTGAAATATAAAAAACTCGCCGACCTCCAATCAGTCGGGCCTCCAGTCTAAAAAAGAAGAAGAAGAAAATTTCAGTGGTGTGTTTAATTCCTAGTGTGTTTAATCTCCTCATTCTTCATAGATTTTTCTTCCCTTCTTCCCAATTTTTTTGTGTGGCTAGTGACCTCTATTAGAGGTCACGTAGACCTCCAAAAATTTTAAAAAAAGTTTTTTATTTAAAGAAAATTAGTTTTAAAAATAAAAATAAGTAGTAAATGTAGGTGTAAATTTGTCTCTTTAATGGATTGTTTAGTAAAAACAATGAAAACACTTATTCTTATCTTGTTAGAAAATGATATTTCCTCTTTTTTTTCGAGACTTATTACCTTTGATCAACACTTATTTTCTGAGACTTATTTCATATCTATAAAAAAATAAAATAATAAAAAATAAACTTGATTCTTTTGCTTGACGGTCAAGATGTTATCAAATAAAAGAAACCCTAAATTAGGAGCCCCATTACCAAATTTAAAGGAAAAAAAAAAAAAGACTATTAATATTAGGGTGGCTCTATTGCCATTTACTACCCATCAAGGTTGAGTCCATTTCTACTCACCCCCTTTCAAGAGGGGTGAGCATTACCTCCCTCCAAAAAACATGACATGTGTCTATTAGGGGCTAAAGTTGTCTAAAAAGATAAAGGATTTTGACAAATTTATCCCCTTCATGGACACATGTCATTTTTTTTAGGAGGGGTTAATACTCACCCCCCTTCAAGAGGGGTGAGCAAAAGTGAACTCATCAAAGTTCTACCTAAACCCGTTTTTTAACGAAAAATTTATTACTAAAATGTCATTTCAATAAATTACTAAAAGGGACATCATTATAAGATATATAACAAATAAAAATAAAATACTCTCTACACCCATATGACATACTCCCAGTACTTCATCATAAACCCTAATATTTTATTCAAAAGTGAAACCAATTTTATCTTATGTAAATACAATTTCTATCTGGGAATGAACAATGGAGAAATAAATTATTGAGCGGAAGGATTTTGAACTGAAAGAATATTTTCCTTCTTTTTTTTTTTTTCATTTCAAAATCGGTTTCCCTGAATGAATTTTTTATTTTCTGTTATTCTTGTTTGACAGTTTGTTTAATCAAATCCTTGGCCAAGGTTAAAATCCGTAGAATCAAAATTTAATTTATTTACAATAAACAACTCTTTGTCCACAAGTATTTGCACACAAAAATATAGCATATGCGGATTGCACGTTTTTGAATCAATACTTTACCCAATCATCCACCAATTAAACTTCAAAAGTTTTTTAATTCTGAAAACCTGAACTGTCTTTGAGAAGAAGATATGAAATATTGTTTATTTGACTTGTGTTAGGGTTGCGTGTTCTTTCTAGGATATTATTGGATTGGGTAAAAAAAAAAACTCAAAATCTAATAAAAAGGGTGGTATTAACATTTAAGGTAAAGATTATAAAAAGGAAAAACTTTATTAAATTATTTCTAAAAAAATTAAGGTTAATTCGGGTACTTTAAAAGGTTTCAAGAGAAAATTAATAATTTTCAAATATATAATATATTAGTGGGTGTAGAGAGAAAATCGGTGTGGGAAGAACTTTTTTGGGTGGCAATAGAGCCACCCTAATATTATTATTATCATAATGTAGGAGGAGGAATCAAGTGATCGATTATTGATATTGTCTTAATTTGTTTCGTCTATCTCCCTCTCTCATTCTCTCATTCTCTCAATGCAAGTTTGTACTAGCAGAGGGTGGCTAAGAAAGCTGTATTACTCAATCTTAGATTCCAACCCGGTAGATATCTCATGCAGTGGAAATGATGGAAAATAATACTCTTTTTATGTCGAAGGTTTTCAGCCAACACACGCTAAAATTTTACAAGGGTAATTTTGTTGAAAAAGTGGAAAAGTTGATAAAAAAAAACAATTAAATTTTTAGAAATTAATAAATTTAAAATTTTATATATTTTGGAAAAAAACCCCTAAATTTTATATACTAAAATGGAGTGTAATGAAGATATACGCACGTACCATACAAGTCGGTTTTAAAACTTAAGAAAAATATACGACCTTGTTCCTCTAGGTCAAACCAACAATGTGACGATATAAAAACTTTGCCATATCCAATTTTCCAAGCAAAACAGCCATGTAGAACGGACGGTGTCATATTCCAAGAACCTCTGAGTGTCGCTAAATCTGGATTTCTACTTTGCATGACCTGAACAAGTTGTAGATTTCCAATTGCAACAGCTAAAAAAAAGGCAGTGTCTCCTTTTCGATCTTGTAGTGTTCATTCATATGTTTTTTAATTATCTCCAACACAAAAACAGTTTGTTGTGCTTTGGTTGCAACGTGAAGAGCTGTTTCATATACCTGTTCTGGGATAGCTGTACGTACCTTTGTCCATTGATGGATCCTCCTCTATCAAACGTTTAGCTTCTTCCCAGTCACCTTTTCGTGCGGACTCATAAAGGGGTACACGTTAACGGAGATATTGGTCCACGCTTCCATCTATGTACGTAGGTGTAACATTGTAAATTGAACAAATTAAAGAACATAATTTGGCTTAATTTTATATCAGCCAAGTACTAGAAATTGAGTAAAAACACCATATATTATTATATATATCAAAGAATATTCATGTGCATTTACTAGGAAGCAGATCAAGGATAGACCAGTTGATCAGTTGTATATTGGAGCATTGTTCTGATTTTTGGGGCCTTGTGAAGAAGAAGCAGATTCATCTATTTGTAGCAATTGGATTGAAACTGTCATAGCTTCTGGATCAGCGGCTGAAGCTGAATCGGCGGCTATTGGCTCCATTTTTCCCGCCCGCAAAAAAAATGAATGGTAAAAAAAGTCCGGTAAAAGATAAGATCTGTGAAATGTTATCCTCGTATGGGTATGAGATTTTTAACAATTTAATACTACTAATTCGGGTCTCTTGTTTTATCCGGATCTTACCCGGACCTTTTTTAATACTTGAAATTTTTTCTTCTTTTTTACGTACGAATAATACTTAATTGTCTTGTTAGAATCTCTAATGATATCATTTGGAGACCCCATTATTCAAAGGTGTATGTTGTTGTATGGGACAATTAGAGCATTTCTAAGGATATCTCTTGGAGACCTTATGTAAGGATAAATGTTGTTCGTTCAAAAAAAAAGGATAAATGTTGTTGTAGGGATTTGTGTTCCGATGATATTCCTTTAAATGACTCATTATAACTTCTTTTTTTTACTATTTTAATATTATTTTAGGACTAATTGCACAAACGTCCCCTAAGTTTATGTATAATTGCATGCATATGGAACTTTTACCCATAATTACACAAACGTCCCATGCCGTTAGTCGACTTCTGTTAACTCTAACCGTTAACTACAATTTTAACCCACAATAACTAAAGTGCCCCTATTTACCTATTTTATTATTTAAATTAATAATTAAAAAACAAAATAGAAAAGACAAAGAACACAAAAAAAAAAAACAAAATCAATCATTTTTTTTTCTAACCCCCAAACACAATCTAAAAATAAACTTAACAAACAAAAACCAAAACTCAGTTCCACAAATAAAAACCAAAACTCAAATCCTTAAACAACAACAAAAAATCAAATCCACAAATAAAAACTCAAATCCATCAATTCCACAACCAAAAAATATGCAATTATATTGTTTTCATCTTTTGTATTAATTGGCACATCCTTGATTATACTTTAAAATAATTTTTCCTTTCTTAGGATTTGATTAAGAATATGGTAGAAAAAAGTCTAATAATAATTGTATATAAACTATTATGTTGGTTGAAATAAATAATAGATTATCCAACCATGAGATATTCGACTAAGTAATTATAATTGTAAAATGGAGGGGAGGCTGAGATGGAGACTTTCAAAGTTAGATAAATTATTATATTTTTATTTTATAATTATGCAACAAATATTTAAACAATCTGTATTATATGTTCTGATTTGATTTTGACGCTTTTAAGAAATCTAAACTCTATATGATATGATATTAGGGTGAAAAATTATTTTAAATTTGAATTTTGATATAACAAAATTTGAATTCAAATATATTTTTTCTATTGGGTTTAAAAAGCCCAACCCAACCCGGCCCGACAAATATTGGGTTGGGTTGGGTTGGATTGGATTGAAAAAATTTCAACCAAACCCAACTCAACCCGAAAATGCCCACCCCTAATTAGAGTCATATTTTACAAAGGCCTCATAATTGAGTCATGTATATATATAATTTTGATGTATAAGGCGATTATTAATTTATATATTAAGTGGGACCTATGTATTTTTTTTTTTAAATGTATTATCTTATAAATTTAGCGAATTATTATTTATCACATTGGTCCCAAGTCGGGACCGACCAAAAATATTATTTAATCGAGGTTATTAATTTATCGAGGTTATACTGATATCAAATAGAGTATGTCTTTTAGAAGGGCATATTGCAGCATAACAAATACAATGATCGACAAGGTTACAACTATCGGACAAGGAACAAAATAATATTTGATTCACTACGACGATCCAAGAAGAAGGTTGAACTAAAAGTTATCAACGTGGTTATTATTGATATGAAAAGAGTTACCAGGGCAATCTTTATAAACATAATGCAATGTAAGGATTAAAAGTATTATCAGAATAGATAGTGAAAAAGAGGACAATGCAATTGCATTTGATATAGTAAACATACGCAACTAAATATTTTTCTAGAGAAAGGCATTCCAATTTTATCATCGTTACCATCTGTAACTATAAACGCTGCTGCAAAGGCTGACCACTCCTAAATGAGCACCCATAATAGTACGGAGCTGTGGGAGTAATACTATAATAAATAAGATTCGTTCCACGAGGATTGATAAATTGATTACTACAATTGATTGATTAAACTACTATTTAGACAAGGATATGATGGTTGAATTACACTACTTAAATTTAACCAAATTAAACTACAACTACAATGCAATAAATGAAACTAAACAAGCAAGCAAAAAAACTCGAACACTTGGTTATATATATGTGAGTAAGGCTAAGACCTTTGAATCCATCTATCCAATTCTCATTAATTTTAGACACATCATTAAAATAAAATATGCAAGTGTGTATGTAGATTCGTGATACCATCAATTAGTCTCTAACCTCTCTCAAATGATAAAGACAATATTCATATGCACCAACAACCTATTTCTTAATGGTTATCATAACTACATACGAATTCATTAAGTTTTATGACACACAAATGAATCCTAGAAGCTAGCATCGTATATTTCTATCTTACCAACTCCTATCACTCATTTCATTGAGCACGTTGTGTGCTTCTCCTCTCGATGCATCACACAACAACCAAACAATTACCAAATGCTAGCTACACATTCACTAATGATTAAGAGCATGAAATAAATGTACACAACATAAGCAATAGTGATAAAGTGATGGCTTTTATTGATGATTCATGGAAAAGGTTTCATCTTGGCCTTAGCCAAGATGGATTTAGTTCATATTACAATAAATGGCTACAAAATGTATGATTTTTATGCAAGCCATAACAAGATACAAGCGCTAAATGAAAGAGAGAAAAGTTAAGAATAAACTAAGTGTAGATCTCCTCTCTCTTGGTTGGTTAAATGTGCTTGACTTGCCCCTTCTCTTGATGCTCCCCTTTTATGTTCCAAGTTTGGGTTTTGATGATGGATTTAGGTGGAGAAGATGGAGGTTAATTGTTTGGTGAAGTGGATTTGAGATTTGGATGAAAGATTGAAGGTTTGATGTAGTGGTTTTGTGGATTTGGAAGGTAAAAATGTGTTCTTAGAGTGTTTGAAATGTCAAGGGTCGAGCAAGAGGTCCATAAGAAGAGCTGAAATGGGGTATTTATAGTGTATGGGAGTTAGGGCATGAAACCCTAGAAATTCTGCTGAGTTGGACAACGTGCGCAGTACGAATGTAAGCATGTACCGCGCCAACCTACTAGAATTCTAATCATAGATGCGCGGTACATGTGTGCGGTACGTATGTAAGCACATACTGCGCCAACCTACTAGAAAGGGCTGCGCAGTACAAGCTATACCAGCGCTGTATGGATGTACGCAAAACTTCTTTAATCTTCAAAATAGCCCCGAAAGTCTCTAATCTTTGCACAAACACCCTTGGAAGCTAAAACACATGCACCAACTTATTTTAACCATTAAACACTCAGTTTTACCCGGGAATCAGACACAATTTATAAGAAATGGGTGCTACACCGAGTGTAGAAACGGATACTATCAAAGGCCAAAATAGAATTGAGCATGACAATAAACATACAAGAGCTAGCTGAATTCCTCATCCACTCTAATCCACTTTTCAGTAAATTACTATGCTCTATGGTGAACAACTCTTGAGATGTTAGACCCTAACTCTTATCGACTCTACAAACATACATGAGCTAGCCAAATTCCTCATCCACTCTGATCCACTTTTCAGTAAATTACTATACTCTATAGGGAATAATTCTTGAGCTGTTAGGGCATCTCCAACCGTCTCCTTTGGAGACTCACTTAAATAAGGGTGAATGCTGTTGTAAAGGGCCATCAGGGGAGTATATGTTCCAACAATACTCCCTTAAATGGCTCCCTTAATAATTTGTTACTATTATCTTGATGTTTTACTTTGTAATTATTATTATAAAACAAATTACTTATTGAATAATAAAAGAGTTGTTGGGATTTAAAAGTTAAATATCTGGTGCTTTTCAGAAAATAAAATAAATTTAAATATGTAGAGCCCACTTAAAGAGGGTTGAAGCCACCCTTTAATTAAAAGAGTGAGCTCCAACAAATCACATTTAAGGGACCGTTGGAGCAGCAAAAATACAGCTTCTCCCTTAATTAAGTTAAGGAAGGTCTTTAAAGGAGACTGCTGGAGATGCTCTTAGACCTTATAAACTCTGCTGGTGTACACCTCTCCTAATTTCATGCTAGCCCAAAGTTGGTGATAAAAGGTTCGAGTCCACACATTTTACAAACACAATTTTCTCACTGATGTTGATATCATCTGGTTGTGAAAGTATGTATTTGGATATATAGTGCATATAATGTTTGATCTCAGTATATCGATATCAGAATAAATAAAAAATACAAACAAGCATAATCTTCTCTCTGATGTTGATATCATCCCGTTGTGGGAGTAGCTTATTTGAATCGTGCATATATTGTTTGTTCTACACGGTTATTTAATGTCAGATTAACAAAAACTACAAATTACAAAACAATAATATTTCTCAATGTCCTATCACAAAATTCTAACATTTTCGTAAATATATATGAAGAAAGTCAAATAAAGGACAAGTATCATTTGACTCTCATTTAATTGAAGAATTTAACGTCAAATTCAGTTGAATAATTTAACACATTCCACTTGTCTAGCTTTAACTGATTTTATTAATAATATTGCTAAAGGAGTAAATATGTATGAAAATCTATAAGGATAGACAGAAACATGAGAATATAGAACGAAGAAGACGAAAATGCAATTCCACATGACAAAAAGGGTGTTTCTATTTTACCATAAGAACCGCTTGGAACTAACGCTATGTTTGGTAAAAGGAAAGAGAGTAGGATGGATGGATGAATTAAGAGGGAAAGAGAGTAGAAAGGATAGAGAGGATAACATCTATCTTTCATGTTGTTTGGTATTGAAAAGAGAGTTGAATAGATGAATTGGTATATAATTTATAAATTTACTATATTACCCTTTTATAAATTGGAGGGTAATAAAATATTGGAGGGTATTATTGTTATTTCCCTCCCATTATACATCTCTTTTTCTCATCCGATGATGGGAGGATTACTTTTGGTGGGCCCAGAAGGAGGAGAGATCCGTCATCTTCTCCTCTCCTCTATTTTGTCTTTCCATCCAAACAAGGGATTAAAGCTCTCATTTCACATCTCTCCCTCTCTTCATCTCTCCCTTTTACCAAACAAAGCCTAAGGCTATGCTTGATAGGAATGAGATAGAGTAGAAGGAATGAAGAGAATAACATCTATTAACCGCCAAAAATGGCTCAGGAAGATCAAATGAGTACTTTCCCCTAAGCGTCAGACCAGAACCGGAACCAGGGCAGAAATCCATTAACGAGGTACCTCGGTCCCTAGATGACCGGGCCTTCCCCTCTTCCATCTTTGGAGACCCCACAGAATCCCAGTCCCCGATACAATCAGGACGGGAACCTGAACCTGAACCTGAACCATGACCAAGGAAGCAAAAGCAGGAGAAACCTCACTCCAAGCGCTGCCCCATCTGTGGAAATACTATCAAGACTCACCAACGCTGCCAAAAGAAACCGCTTGGGTAGGATCCCCGGTCCCCACAGGCCAATCAATGCAGATATCAGTCGGGCCCTCTTTCCCTTCTCCCCACGATGAAGTTGATAGTGGTAGTGTAATAGGCGTTGCCATTGTCCCCTAGCAATCCCAATGTGTGAAAGCGAAGTGCCAGTCCAGCTCAAACACTCTCAGCTAACCAGAGTCAGAGAAATCACCACCTAATCACCTACGAAGTGCCTACGAGGACACTAGGGGGTAGGTGTCACCACCCCGACCATCCATGGTATGTGTGCTACCTACGCCCAACAAGAACCGATGATGAATATCCCTTAGCAATAATCCCGTCTATAGAAGGGACTCTCATTTACTCATCGGACCTCCACGTCAATCCTAAGGCCTAGCTGGAGCAATCCCAGCCCTTCAAGGCTTGTGTCGTGGCAAGACCAGAGTAAAGAAGCGGTGAGGATTGTGACAAATAGTCACCCAAGGGATAGCCTCTTTCACCTACTACATTTCAGACCCTCTATAAATGTGCTCACTAAAAATAGGGAAAATGTGGGTTAGACCCAAGAAGGATAGAGTGAACTTGCTACTATAGAACGACTAGTCTCCAAGTGGAGACCTAAGAATGCTTGTTGTGCTACTATAGAACGATTAATCTCCATTGAGGGACCAAAAATGAGAGAAAGGGAGATTTATTGTACAACGTCCCATCTTTCCATTCAAAAATTGTAACCAAATCACGAGTAATGAAATATGTCACTTATTTTCCTTCGTATTGAGACTCATTTGCCACTCACCTAGTGTCTTATAAATAGTGTCTGACCTCGGTTGAACTGATACCAGGACACCTGGGAACTAGTCCCAGCTAGCCTCTAGGGCAACTTGCTCCATTGAGCAACTACAGCCCCCTAGTTGTCCCTACCTAACCGCCTCTATCCCTATACCATGTTGTAACCGTGATAAAAGTGAGACCAGGCCATTCAGAACCACGCCTGGGCCCCTCCGACTGTGGAGTACCGCTCCGTTTGGTCTAAGAGTTGTCCGGTAAAAGACGACCGACTTTTTGGATAACAACATCTATTCTTCATGTTGTTTGGTATTAAAAAGAGAGTTGAATAGATGGATTGGTATATAATTTGTAAAATTACTATATTACCCTTTAAAAATTGGAGGGCATTATAGTCATTTCCCTTCAATCATCTCTCCCTTCTTTCTCATCTACCCAATGATGGGCGGATTCCTTTTGGTGGGCCCGGAAGGGTCGCCTCTCCCTCCTCTTCTCCTCTCCTCACTCTTATTCCTCCAACAAACAAGGGATTGGAGCTCTCCCTCCCTCCATCTCTCCCTCTTACCAAACAAAACGTAAGGGTCAATTTGCTTTTTGGGTAAAACTGTCTTTGATTCACATGCAAAAATAGGTTGACCCGATCTAATTTGAACTTGATTTGTTTTTTTTTTTTAATTGTTTAAGTTGGATTTAATACGATTTTGATCTTGATGAAAATTTTACATGTTTTTTTTTAAACTATATGGCCTTTTGGGTCATAATCGGTTTATGGGATAAAATATCAACATGTTATAATTTGTTTATATATAATCCAACTCAATAATTAAAAAATATTTAAAACGATAATATAATATAATATAATATATATAATATAATCTAACAAAATCATATTTTTTAAAAACTATTGCAATATTTATGGATTGGAGTAAGATTTGAATCCACAACCTTATGGCTGTAGGTGTGAGAGATTTACCACTAAATTATCTTGTCCAAATTAATGTCCAAACTAACAAGTCACAATTCAAATTCATGCAAAACATAATTTAAGATAATCCTAATAGTTCAACTTAATGTAAAGTTCAAAAAGGGAAACCTAATAGTTGTGTGATGTTAGAACTGAGAAGTGAAATAAGGAAGGAGTAAAGAGTGATTACACAGAGACATATTCGGTGGTTTTTGAAAGTGTTAAAGTGATCTACGAAGATATCGACATAGTTTGGATCTCCACTGGATCTTCTAGCGTAACGTTCCAAATGGAGTTTTGTGTGGGATATCCATTGTTGACGCAGATCCTTCTAAATCTCCATTAACATAGAGCTCCCAAATTTATTTATTTTTCATTTTTTTTATTTACTTCTATTGATCTTTCACGTCATCTTTTAAGATAGGCGATGAAGATCCATCTATTTTTTTTGCTATTTCTTTTCAATTTCTTTTTTATTTGTTTATTTAATCTTCACCATCCATCGCAAAAATAAATGGTAGAGATTCATTTTTTAAAATTTAATATTTTCAAACTTTTGATTAAATTAAATTAAGGATTAAATGGGTATTTAAGTCTTTTTAACACTTTTTAATATGGTAAATGTGTCTGTTTTTTGGAAAGTTGTTTCCAACTGTGAATAGCTAAACCCTAGGTAAGTTTAGTGTAATTTCCTAATAGTTTTTCATCCTCTTTTCACACAAAAACAGCCGCCGCCGCCTCTCATCTCTCACCTCTCAACTCGATTCACTTCGTCTCCCGTTCAGGCGCCGCCGCCGCCGCCGTCCAACCGAAATCGGTTTCTTTCTCACCTCTCATTATCTTGAGTGGGTTACTCGGTAAGTCTCTCTCATCTCTCAACTCGAAATCACTTGGTATCTTTTTATTTATCTCAGATTCTTTTTAGTTTTACATTTTATATATACAATTTTGTCTGGTTTTTTCTGTTTCGCATTATTATTTTCAGTTAATAATATGATTATTTTTGTGAAATCCATGATTAGTGTAGCCAAATGACTTGACAAAAGAAATGGTTTGGTAGTGTATTTCTTTTCACTTCAATTCATTTCTAGTAGTCAGTATCTTACAAATTTCGGAGGTTATGATCTTTTTTTTTTAGTTTTCCGGTGATTCATTTGCCTGCAATTTTATCGCATTTATTGTATTTAAGATTTTTCTCTTCTTAGGTCATTATTAATTCAGTTTTTACTTCCATTCCTTTCTAAAAAATAAATTTAATTCACATTTTTTATTATGTTCATCATTCTGTTGATATTTTCGCTGGTGACTAAGATTTTAACTAAGATTTTAATTCAAATTTCGGATGATTTTTGCAGAAAGTTTGCATGTGAAACACAATATGGTTACAGAAACTGTTCGACCAAGTCGATCAGCAAACGGAGAGGCTGACAACAGTCTTCACAAAGAGAGTTCCCGCATTCCTCATCAGGACTCTAAAAGAAGACGTGGAAATTCAGGCTCTGAAAGAACCGTCACTACACATAATGAAAATTGTACCTGCCCAGATGCAACCGACAATGTAGATGCAAACACACAGCCTGGTGTTGTATTTGTATGTGAAATACAAGAGTTGCTAACTCATTTCTGAAATATAGTTGTTTGGAATAGTTATTTTTGCACAAACACTTTGAATATATCCCATTTATTATGTTTTTCTCTGCAGAAGAAGTCAAGGGTTCAGAGAGAAATGACTGTGCAAGACATGTATAACAAAGAATCCTTCGATGATGAGGATGAAGATGACAGTGACTGGGAGCCCATGCAAAAGCATGTGGAGATTAAGAAATGGTTCTGCACCAACTGTACGATGGTCAATCTTGATGACATTGACATTGTCTATTGTGATGTATGTTTATGAGTATCGTGCATTTTTAAGAAATTAGTTTTCAAGATTTCCCTTTTTAAGATAAAGTTGTTTATAATATAATGCTGACATATTGTTCTCCATTTGCAACTGTCTATCTTAAAGAAGATATGGTTTCATGTGTGATGATTTGATGAAATTCCTACCATGCAGACATGTGGGGAACATAAAGAATCTGGTATCTTGAGACATGGATTCTTTGCATCTCCTTCTTCACAAGAAGGTCTTACTGACGTTGGATTAGAAGTAAAAGATAGATACAAAGGTGATGCTATTAGGTTTATTTGATATGGTTGCCACTGTTTGAAAAGAGTTTATGTTAAAAATTCTTCTACAAGGGCCTTTTAATTCTTATGCTGCCAAATCTTATCAAATTGCTTAAAATTGCCTTCTTCTTCATAGTTATCTTCATATGTTTATAAATCTGCTCATCAGTATAGGCCATAGGGATCAGATTTTCTCATCAGTAATTCAGTATAGGTATTCAATTTTAGATTTGCTCATATGTATAGGCATTTAATTATTGGCTCCTGAAATAAGGATGGATATCCTCCTCCTTGCCTTCCTTGATGCACACATTTATATCCTTTTAATGATACTTTTATTCAGCTAGAAAAGGATTTGGTTGTAAAACCTTTTTATGCTCTTGCATATAATTTGAAAATAATTTTAATTTGTTGGCCAAGTTTGACGATTTTTTTAGTATTAATTTGTTAGTCAAGGATTTGGTGTGGATTTTAATAATGTATCATCAGGAATCACCTTATATTTGCTGTCTCATTTATATAATGCTGTCTATGTGGAATTTATCTGATTCTAACTTGTACATAGTTTATAATATATCTTAAAAGATGGTTTTGGTATGCTGTCAGACACTCTTATTTTCTTTTATTTCTTTTCTTGATATGGATAATCATATGATCATTTGGCATGATTGACTTACTGCTACCATACTTATTTTTTTTATTGTCACTGTAGACTCGCACTCTGGAATTCCGCAATCTGACAGTTGCACGGCAATAGGATTTGACGAGAGAATGTTGCTACACTCAGAAGTATGGTTTTGCTGTTCAACTTATTCCGTTCAGACATCTATTTGAATTTGAATTAATGTGGATGATGTTTTTTTTTTTAATTGCAATAATATGCTCGTGTATGAAGATTGTGATGCTACATCCTTTAAAAGAAAAAAAATCTTAGTGCGAAGTGATATTTTGTTAAATCTTTTAATATGTTTATTAACTTTGCAGTAATTGATTACTACTCCTCTATTAACACGTTATTTTTTTTAGTTTCCATATAAAAAACATTGATTATTAGTTGCAAACAAAAGTTTCCAATTTCAAAGTCAACAGGAAGGTGTTGGAATATAGAAAGAATGCAAAATAGTCAATAATCTCATTTGAAACTTGTGGTGGGAATTGGGAAACTAGAGGATCTGGTTTTGGGATGATAGATGAATTGAGGAGACACCTATTAGTTTGTTATCTACTTGACTTTACAATCTGATATGCTCTTACGATGTGCTTATTAAAAGTAGGGCTGTTTTGTGTTTGTCTTCTTTTGATTAGAGTTTATTTTCTTAGAAATTTGAATGATAGGGAAGTATGATAATTATCTTCTCTTCTTCAATAGTTGGAGAATGTTTCTTTAACTGGTTTGGAGGGGATGGTAGAATTTGGTAGCTAGAGTTCCTTGGCTATACAGCTATGCTATCTTCTCAAGCAAATCCTACTTCAATTGGTTGTTTGATGATTCTTCCTTATTTTATTCCTACCAGCTTGAACATGGAAAGTTTTCTTGTATGATTCCGAGTTTCTCTTAGGCTATGGCTCATGGAAGTTAATACCCCGCGTTTTGTAGGCACATACCAAATGCTTACCTATTCCGTAATTTTTGCATGATGTGTAATAGAGAGGAGAAAAACTTTGATAATTTATTTCTTCATTAAGATCTTCAAGGAAATTGTGGTTTTGCGGGTCATTCAGCCTCTTGTGTCTCATTGTTTATTAAAAATCGTTATGCTTTCAAGTTTCAACTGGGGTGAAAAAAGTGATGGTTTATGGAGTTGTATCATGTTGGTGAATTTTTGGGTTATTTGGAAAGAAAGGGAAAGAAGGATTTTTGAAATGCTTGTGAGGAGGAGGTTTATCTCTTGTAGAATAAAGTTTGTTTTTAGCATTTCTATGGGCTTTGGTTTCAAAAAGAATATAAGGGCATTTTTTTCTTCCATGCTCACATAAATTGTGATGTTGTATTGTTTAAACTTCTAAGTACTTTGTTAATGTGCACGTGGACTGCTGGTTCACCTTTTTTTTTTTAATCAGATTCTGCCCATTCTAATATATATCTACAAACTAAATCTACTGTATAGTATACGGTAGAGTACAAATAACAGCATTTAGGAAATAGATTCTGAATTTAGTTCCATTCCGCATAACACAGATATTTTAAGTTTGATTGCGGTAAATATTTGTTATTATGGCCCATATCCTTTCGGTTTATTTCTGTCATTCTTTTTATAGTAAGTTGCTGGAAATTGCCTTTTTTTTCCCAGTACTTACATTCTTATCTTGGTTGTTGCTTTGTTAGAGTAGGTCGAGATGAAATCGCATCCACATCCAGAAAGACCTGATCGTCTTCGAGCTATTGCTGCTAGCCTTGCTACTGCTGGTATTTTCTCCTTACAGACTTTACTGAAACTGCTTTAAGTTAGAGATTTGATTGTGATTGACAATGATGGACTGGTTGTATCTTTATGTATTTTGGAACTTTGTGTTATTCCCCATGTGATAAATTGACAAACAAATGGCCATTTTTAACCTTGAAGGTATATTTCCTGGAAGATGCTACCCAATATCTGCAAGAGAAATTACAAGAGAAGAACTTAAGATGGTGAGTGACCAACTATTAATGTGGAGGCTTACAAGGCTTCTATTATGTCTGCATATACTATTATTCTGTATTGTATTAGGAGTTTATCACCTGAAACGTTTGAAGCAGAAATATATGGCCACAGGGAGTTAGCTTGACATTTTTGGACATTGTAATGATTTTTTGATATCTGAGGTATTGTATTAGGAGTTTATCACCTGAAACTTTTGAAGCAGAAATATGTGGCCACAGGGAGTTAGCTTGACAGTTTTGGACATTGTAGTGATTTTTTCATATCTGAGGTAGTATGGCAATTCAGTTAGGGGCTTGGTGGTTGTATGGAAATGGGATAACACTGCTTTGGCGGTCCATTTGTCTTTTTTTTTTTTTTTTTTTTTTTTTTTTTTTCTGTTTCTTTTTTTAAGCAGAAAACGTTATGCCGGAGGTGTTGAATTTATAATGTTTCTGATTATTCCATCGGAATCTATAGATACATTCCGCGGAGCAGATCGAAGCTGTTGAACTTACAAGTCGTATTCATGCTAGGTTTGTCAACTGACTGCCTTTCTTTTCTCTTTCTCCCTCTCCTCTCTCTCTCTCTCTCTCTCTCTCTCTCTCTCTCTCTCAGTCCCTTTCTCTTCTCTCTCTTGTACTCTGCTGAAAGGAAATGGTTGACGTGGTAATTATCGCAATTAGAATTGGAAGAGGTTGAAGTGATTATTTTTACAAGTTTGGTGGGATTAGTTTTTGAAATAAGAATTTGCAGATGGTGAATGACATTCATATAAAGTTTTAATAAGGTTAAGCATAGTTGTAGAAACGATAAAACAAAGTTGCAAGTAACAAATTGATAGAGCTAGTCAAAGTTGTAGTCGGTATTCATGTTACACATGATAGAAATCAATATGTATAGATATGAACCCTAAAAAAGAATGTCTAAGGAAGTAGGAGCAACAAAAATATTCTCTAGTTTTTTTTTTTCATTTTTCTTTTTTTCTTTTTTCTTTCCTGAATTGACAGGAACTTAGACCTCCATTGTAACGGTTCAAATATATCCAGTTTTGGCTTGTATGATGAGGTGGTTGGAGAGACATTTGGAAGGAAAAAGGAAAATTAAATGTATTTCTTGGAATGGACGGGGAAACCAACATGATAGTATTAGTCTACAGTGTCTATTTTGATAATGTATTTACCATTTACTGAGTTCCTTTGATATGGCATGTCTTCATAACCTAAATTCGTAAGTCCAGAGATCGAGGATTTCAAGACTACATTTAGCTCTCTTAATTTTTTGAAAATGAGATCGGGTTTGTAGTTAACTGTTATTTTTGATTGGCAGCTATTTTACCGCTGATACATATGCTAATGAGTATTCAGCACGTGCTGCTAGGCTTGCAGCAGGTTTGTGTGCTGATCTTGCTTCAGCAATTTTTTCTGGACGTGCCAAAAATGGTTTTGCTCTGGTATGAATGGTTTCTGATTTGTAGATACATGTATTCCGTACTGAATCTGATCTTTCTAATGTTATATGTGTAATACTTTGAATGGTTAGGTTCGACCTCCTGGTCATCATGCTGGTGTAAGACAGTCCATGGGTTTCTGCCTCCATAATAATGCTGCAGTTGCTGCATTAGCGGCTCAGGCTGCTGGGGCAAAGAAAGTTCTAATTGTTGACTGGGTAATTTTCTTGCTGCATGCAGTTGATGTGTAGTTGCTTTCACTTCGTCTCAAGGGGATTAAGGATATGGGATAGGTTCACGACACTGATTGTGATATGCCCTGTGATTTGAATTTGTTAATTAATTATTGCAGGATGTTCATCATGGAAATGGCACCCAGGAAATATTCGAGCAGAATAAATCGGTGCGTGTTATCATAATAAAATACTAATTAATGATTGTTCATCAACTTTTTTTGTGTTACTCACTGTTATAAGAGTCTGTTGGTGGAGGTTGACAGATGGTTTTGGCTGTCACTTGTGATCAGAATAAAGAAGAGTAAGCCCATATCAGCTAGTAGAACTTTTTAACATTGGTTTACTAACACATGGACACTTAAACCCTAAAAGCCAACCCTACAAATTGCTCTATAGAGCCTAAATCTCGTCTCCTTCCCGGAACATCATGATACTGTCCTGGAGGCAGGATTTAGAGAGCAATACGTAGAAACATAAAATTGGGCTACTGGAGTCCACATTTTTATCTTTATAAAGCTGTTTATGTTCATGTAAGATTCTTTTTCGTAATTCTTAGTCATGGATAATAAGATAATAGTGTACGATAGGCATTTGAATGTAGCATGGAGATGGTATTTCATTAATTGCATTTTCGATGGATATATCGCTTGACTTAAAAGGCTTTTCATGGAATGATTCCAATTGTTGTTGTTTTGGCTTCTATTCTTAGTGCTGATGCCTTGGACCTATTTATAGGTTTTGTACATATCCTTGCATAGACATGAGGGAGGAAGGTTTTATCCTGGCACTGGAGCTGCTAATGAGGTGCTTGATTCCCCCCGTTTTTTTTTTTCCATATTGTCTGCTTCCATTATCATGTGATATGATTTGATTTTTTGTTTTCAGTTTAACTTGTTGATCTGCATTAACTTGTAAATTATTAAAATATGTGCATCAACAATTTGCATTAGTAGTAAGTGTTCTTTCTGTTTACAGGGTTGCTTCCTACTGTTTCGCACCCTCTTAAGTTTGGTGTTTAACCTACTCTATGAATTTTATGTTTAATGTTATATGTGGAATCTCATTTATATTATAACTTACATGTTGAAAAGTAAAATGAGCTTCACCTTTTTCATTGAGACAAAATAAAGTTTCTACTTATTGAGGAAAGCTTGATTATTTGTTCTAGTCATGTATATGTTATTTGTTATACTGTATGCTTTTTAAAAAGTAAAAATTAAAAAATAAAATATAAAACAATTTTTTTCACTACAATAAAATAATAAATAGACCAAAACCCTTCCCCACCTTGGTGTGAGTGGGATGTGAACCCAAGACCTCTTGTACAACGACTAGATATCTTACAAGCTATGCTAGCTAGTATCCGCAACATTTGATGCATCAATACCTTATTTTGTTTGAAATTTGGTATGTATTTCTTCCATCTTGTTTTACATTGTTCTGTAGTTTTGTTTACATGACGATTGATGCAATCTGCTCTACTTACTATACTTTATTATATGTTTTTAACCTATAATAAATATATTTAATGGTACTTCTGTAGGTTGGATCAGAGGGTGCAGAGGGATATTGCGTGAATGTTCCGTGGAGTCGTGGGGGGGTTGGAGATAATGATTATATTTTTGCTTTTCAGAATGTTGTTCTTCCTATAGGTTACCATCTGTTAATTCCCATCATTATATGTCTGTTGTCATTTTAAGAAGAGATATTTGGTGTTAGTGTCTATTGCAGTGTAGAAAATATAGTGAACCAACTATCAAGGAGTTGCACTTCATATTATTGTCCTTTTGCTTGATACTGATTGAAGAAGTTTGTGTTCCATTTCTTGCTAACTTAAAGTTATCATAGATCACTGATGGTCCATGAATGACTGTTTAGTGTAATTGTCTGGCATCATCTTTGTAGTCAAAATCTGTTAGCCAGGGCTGAGCAAGCATTGCATTATTCATTATCTGGTGTGAAAGTAGAGGACTTTGTCAGTTGTCCTGAACTGCATTAAATTTTATAACCTTGTAGACATACATCATTTGCTCATACATGTCAAATATGAAATAGAGTAATCCTTTAAGATGTGTCAGGTACAAGTCTGACTGAACACAACTGCTTGTGGTGCTGTACACTCTTAACATTTGACATCTATGAATAATAGTAGTTATATATTTTTGTAATGCCCATGTTTTGTACTTTTGTGTAAAGAAAAGGGTGTCCAATTTATGATACATGGGATCCTAATTTACATTTCCAACTATAACTGCTTCTGATTTAGGAGAATGCAGTTTGAATGGAAGGGAAATATTGGTGGTTGGGCACTTGTGCTCGATATTTTGTAAATCGTAGATGATCTATTTTCTTTTACATGATGCTATTATGTATAGTTTTAAATATGTATTTCATGCATTAGTTGTAGTAAGCATGTCTTATAAGAAATGCAATCTGTACCCAGTTATTACTTAAGTCCAATTAATCTGTTTTCTACATGTATAATTTCAGCTTCTGAGTTTGCTCCTGATTTCACAATCATATCAGCTGGATTTGATGCTGCAAGGGGTGATCCTCTAGGCTGTTGTGATGTAAGGATTTTTCTTATTCTCTAAATGAGGTTTTTAATCGTTTCATTTGAGACTATTTAGTTTGGCTGCATTAGTTGCCAGTCATTCAGTTTGTTAAACTGTACACGAACTACTCATACAAGCCAGAGAGACTTATGTAGCTTTTGCAATAGTCATTATTTTGTGCTGTTTATAGTGTCTTTAATTGAGAATTTAGAGATATAATGCTTTATATTATATTAGCACATGAAACTCGTGAAAATAAATGGTTTGTGTCATTTTGTTGTTTCTATTTAGATTTCTGCAATTCAAAGTTTTGAAATTTTATTGGTTTCAATTTTTGAAATTGTTGTTTCTATTTATATTGCATGATTTTGTTATTGTAGGTAACTCCTGCTGGCTATGCACAGATGACATATATGTTGAATGCTCTCTCTGGTGGCAAGTTGCTTGTTATTCTAGAGGGCGGGTTTGTGATTTACTTTGTGCCTTTGGTTTTATTCATTATCTCACATATCATTTTCAATGTGTCTCCTTGACTGAAGAAATTATATTAACAATGTATTTGTTTGCAGCTACAATCTCCGTTCAATATCATCTTCTGCTACTTCTGTGATTAAGGTGAATATTTTTTCCCGTATTAAAACATTGAACATGTTATAAGAGGAAAAAATAATTCCTACCATGCATAATGCAAGCACTTTTCGTAGACCCCCTAAACTCTGTTACATCTTTTCTGATTTCTAACTTTGTAGTTTTTTCTTTTCTTTTTCTTTTTATCACCTACACAATTTAGGGAATGTTTGGCAAGGCCATGTAATCTGAAAACATGCATGCTATCGTGATACTTTTCCATTTTGTCTTACACTTTTAACTGATGTGCCAATATCACTACTAGATAGTTTCTTTTGTAATTTAATATTGTCTAACATGATTTCCGTAATAAAGGTACTGCTGGGTGAAAATCCTGGATGCAAATTGGACCATTGTGTTCCATCTAAAGCTGGTCTCCAAACTGTTCTTGAAGTCTTGAAGATTCAGACAAACTTCTGGCATTCTTTAGAATCTAATTATGCAAAACTTCAGTCCCAGTGGGAAGTATACATTTCCGAAAACAAAAGTGAGCACTTACGTTACAATCACCGAATGGGTGGGGAATCATAAAATATAGGGTGAAAGACGGTTTTTTCTTTCTTTCTTCTAGTCTTAGATCTCTATTGGGGGAGGGAATGTTATTCTTTCTGTCAGTTCACATATTTCTATAGGTTTGCTTGTATTTGCTCTATTTACAATAAAATTATGTCTGTTTTCTCTCGTTTGCCTACTTTTCTCCTGGTTCAAAAGATCGTTTAATTTTTTATTTTTTTTTTGAAAGAAGATCGTTCAAGTTCTGTTTGTCAATTTTTTGTCAGTACTTTGAATTGTGAGGAGGTTAATAGTTACTTATAGAAAGGGTGGGGGGTCTTAAGATATAGTGGAGTGAAAGACGGTTATGTCTTAGATCACTATTGGGCCATGTGTTCCTTCTAAAACTGGTCTCCAAACTGTTCTTGAGGTCTTGGATATTCAGTCAAACTTCTGGCATTCTTTAGAATCTAATTATACAAACCTGCCGTCACAGTGGGAAATATACATTTCTGAAAACAAAAGTGAGCAATTTCGTTACAATCACCAAAAGGGTGGGGAGTTGTAACTTGTAAGACAGGGAGTGAAAGACGGTTGTTCTGTTTTTTTTTTTTTTTTTTTTTTTTTTTCCTTTTAGAGGGAATGTTATCCTTTCTGTCCGTTTACATATTTCTATAGGTTTGTTTGTATTTGCTCTATTTGCAATAAAATTCTGTTTGTTTTCTCTTGTTTGCTAGCTTTTCTCCTGGTTCAAATGTTGATCGTTCAAGTTCTGTTAGTACTTTGAATTGTGAGGAGGTTAATAGTTACTTATAGAAAGGATGGGGAGTCTTAAGACATAGCGGAGTGAATGATAGTTGAGTCTTAGGTCTCTATTGGGCCACTGTGTTCCTTTTAAAGCTGGTCTCCAAACTGTTGTCAAAAGTCTTGAAGATTCAAGACAAAAAAACTGGCGTTTTTAAAAATCTAATTATACAAAACTGCAGTCACGGTGGGAAATATACATTTCTTAAAATAAAAGTGAGCAATTTCGTTACAATCACCGAAAGGGTGGGGAGTCTTAAGATATTGAGGAGTGACAGACGGTTGTTCTGTTTTTTCCTTTTAGTCTTAGATTGCTATTGGGGCAGGTAATGTTATTCTCTCTGTTAGTTCACATTTTTCTATAGGGTTTGCTTGTATTTGCTCTATTTTGCAATAAAATTATGTTTGTTTTCTCTCGTTTTTCAGCTTCTCTCCTGGTTCAAATATTGATCGTTCAAATTTGTTAGTCAATTTTTTGTTAATACTTTGAATTGCGAGGAAGTTAATAGTTACTTATAGAAAGGGTAGGGAGTCTTAAAAATATAGTGGAGTGAAAGGTGGGTAAGTCTTAGATCGCTATTGGGGCAGGGAATGGTATCCTTTTCTATTTTAGTTGACAGTTTTCCAGCATACTCCATTAGTTGATCTATCTCTCATATTTTTACCTTGCATTGCAGGAAAACAAATCAAGAAGGTACGTCGGGCTGCTGGTGCACCGTTATGGTGGAAGTGGGGAAGAAAAAGGTTGCTGTATCATATTCTTAACGGTCATTTTCGTCTAAAATCAAAGGGATGTTAAGTGATTTGCAGATGTTATCTTCATGCAGTATTGTCCCTTTTGTACTGTAATTTTGTGCATTTTGTATGCCAGTTAGGTACTTGGGTTTTACTTTCATGTCTTAGAAACATGAGATAGATAGCTATGAGAAATTGAAGGATCCCCATTTTGCTGCACACTTTGAAGGGACCATTTTCAGTGCATATTTATGAGCTCGTGCTAATCAAAGCTCAATATCTCAAATTCAGTAATGTTGATGTATGACATAATTTTTTATAATTCAAAAAATATTTCTTAAAAAAATGAGAATGTTATTTTAAAGAGATTACTATATAGATTACTCTTTGTTGTTTGTAGATTTTTAATTGGTATTTAAAGGTTGCATTAATAAAATGTCTCTCTTCTAAAGAAAAAAAAAAGTTTCTTAAGACATTTTTCAAATTATTATAACCTTTTGATTTTACACTTTGGAGTTATATTTGAATTGTAAATTATTTATTTATGGGTACTAGTTATTCAAACCTATAAAATCTCTCTTGCAAGCGTTTTTAAGTTCAAATTTAACTAGCATCAAGTTTGAAGACATTGTTTATATTTAGTTGGATGTATTCAATTAGGATTTTAAAAGACTTTTAAAGACTTTATTTTTAAGTGGATGTCTTTTGTTGATTTTATAGATTTTTATGAACTTTTATAGATTTTATAAAATTATTCAAAACTTTTATAGGCTTTTATTTTAAAAGAATTTTATTGACTTTTAAATATAATATATGCTTTGATTTAGCAAAATTATATATATTTCTCGTGTCAATAAAAATATTATTTTAAAATAAAAAAATATTATGGTATATCAATTCAAGTTACTAAGATAAAATATAAAAACGAAGTATATATTATATTAGTTACATTACATGGATAAACATAATTACATGGAACTGCACCCCAGGTAATTCAAGTTAATAAAATAAAATATAAAAGTTAAAAACCGCAACTAGTTGTTGAATAAGACACATACTTAAAAGTAGGTAGTTTGTATTGATCAGAATTACATAGAGCCACGTTTATACGCGACTTTGATTATGGCATATTGGTATGGTTGAGTGGTGGTTTTTGTATTTTACTATTTTTAAGTAGGAGGAATTACACAAACTTACCCAGGTTATATACATAATAACAGAAACCCACAGAAAAATCATAAAGACACTCACACCCCCTTGACCATGTTGACTCACGGTTGACCACATGTTGACCTCTGTTTGTCTGTCATAGACAAGGGGCAATGTTGTCTTTTTGTAATATATAAACAATAAAGTAATATAGAATTCGAAAACAAAATAAAAACAATTTTTAAATGGCTCTCCACCGTCCATATCAAGATGGATGGTGATGGCCGATGGTGGAGATAAACTAAAAATTAGAAGAAAAAATTGATGGAGAATGGAGATCCAATTAAATTCCACCATGCTTTCAAAAAAAAGTTAAATTCCACAAAAAAAAAAAAAATCACAAATCAATCCCAAAAACAAAACCCACAGATCTCATCCGACAATTATATCTTATTCTCTAATCAATTCCAAGAAAAAAACCAAAATAATCTGGAAAAAAAAAAAAAATCAAATCCAAACACTAAAACACACATTCATCAATAAAATTTCATCTTCAATCTGTTAAAAATCACATTCAAGCTGTGTGATATTCCCTTCTCGAACTAATAATCTTCATAGGCGAAATATCCAAAACACAACAATAACAACACCCAGTTTGCATGTTGAGTCTCTAATTGTGTTGCGATACTTGCAATAACATTCATCGATGTTGTTTTAGAGACAAAGGCAGTGAATCCGTGAAATGGGTCTTCATCTGCGATGGAGCTCTGTCGTAGACCGTTCCATCTAAGATGGAGTTACGGACGGTGGAGATCAATCATTTTATTTTTTTTTAAAATGTTTTTATTTTATTTGTATTTTGTTTTAATGAATATTGTATCAAAAATACAACATTGCACCTTGTCAATGATAGAGAAACTGTGGTCAACATGTGGCCAATCGTGAGTCAACAGGTCAATGGGTTGCGAGTGTCATTATGATTTTTCAGTGGGTTTCTGTGTTATTATGCATATAACCAGGGTAAGTTTGTGTAGTTTCCCCTCTTAATTAACATAAATGAAGTTTGTTTGATTTGTTTTGGTGTTGTTTAGTTGCTTTGAAAATAGAGGTAAAAAAAATTAAATCTTTCATCCTTAATTACATAGCCGATAAAGAGTTGTTTTATATTATTTTTTAGTTAATTTTTTTTTTTTGTTCTAGATCATTAATGTTTACATGTTTTTTTTTTTTTTTTTTTTGATAATGTTTATTCATTTTAAAAGTTATTTGTTTTCTTTTATTTGTGAAATTTGTTAAGAAAGAGTGTGATTTTATTTGAAAATATAATATATGTTGGATGGTTGATGTATTTCAAAAAGTTTTATATATGTTTTTCTTCTACACAAGTCATTCAAAGTCTTTGGCATGAATGGAAGACAAATTGTTAGATTAATGGTCAGTTTGGTATTACTGTAACTTTTATAATAATCACTATTAGCTGTGCTGAAGAAATAATCAGCTGTGAAGTTAATCAACATATGTTTGGTTAATTATACTTTTAAAACTACTGTATAGCTCAAAAGCAGTATACGTATGTATGGTAATTTTATTTTAAAAGTGCTGAAATTAGTTACAATGACTAAAATATACATGATTTTAGAACCTTATTTCATTTTTTTCATTAAGTATATATATTAAATCAATATTTAAGTAGAATATTTAAATTAAGAATAATAATAAAAAAATTAAATGATTTTATAAATCAAATCAATATTTAATTAGAACCTTTAATTTTAAGATAAAATAAGAAATATAAATTATTTCACTTTAATTTCATAAGGATAATAATGATATTTTAAAAAATTCATTAAATGCTGAAATAGATTATTCCATAATCACTTTCAAAAAGTAACTCTCCATATACTTCTCAAAATCACTGTCCAATTTTTTCAATTACGCTATTTACTTTTTTGTTGCTATAGATTTGAAAGACTTTGGGAACAAAAAAAACTTTCCCAGATCTCATCATATTTTTTTCCTCCTTTATTTTAGTTTCTATGAACTCATCATTATTGCAAGGGTTCATTATTGCAGTTTTGTATTTGTAAGATCATCGCTAGGTCGATGTTTCTGACCATTGTTGACATTGTGATGAAATATAGTCTCAATAGTCAATACTCTGATTCAATTTTGATTTTTGAATTAGAGTATTGATTCAATTTTGATTTTTGCATGTACATAGTACAAGAGTATTTATATTAACTAATGAAATTCTAGTTGTATCTAATTAGGAAAGCAATAACTACAACAATACTTTAAATAGTAGGAGATTGAGTAACATGCTTGTATGCGAAAGAACTTATGTGCATCCATTTTTTAAAGTACTCCCCCATTAAAATGCTTTAAGATGTTATAATTTGTACATTCACTTTTTGATTAATCATAATAAAATAAATGAAAAAAATATTAAAAATAAAACGAAAATGGAAAACATGGGAGGAGGCTCCCAACTCGCTTTGAATATGCTTTTCTTCTTTTTATGCACTTTCAAAACTATTTCTACTGCTCTCAATTTATCTACTGGAGTGACACAAATATCGCTCTATTTTGTTATAAATTATTTGACTTTTATTTTAATTAATAAATTTAAAATTTTAAAAATGGTAATTGAATATTGGAGGTCACAGTTCTTCAAAAAAAAAAAAAAAAATCTCAATTTGTTTTTTCTTTTTTCAACAATTTTTTTTATTTTTAATTTTATTCAAATTTGAATTGGCTTATAAAATTGTTATTTGTATTGGCTTGCAAAATTGAATAGGTGTATAAAATTGATTATTATTGTACCAGCTTGTAAAATTGATTTTTTAAAGTCGAAAACCGAACATAAACCGACCCAATTAACAACCAAAATTTTGTTTGGGTCGGTTCATGTTAAAGGGCCCTCCCCTAACTGTAAGAACATTTTCATACTTACGAATTAGGATCTTCTTTTAGTCTTTTACCCTAGTTTTTTCCTAACTTTTCATGTGGAGGGGGAAATGACGGCGCCAAAACATTAATCAATCCTTTTTAATTAAATTGGACAAAGTCACCAAAACATATTTTCCTTGACTAAATTTTAAGTCATAAATCACAAAAATTTGGTGACAAAATGAATTGGGTCTATGATTTATCTTTATTGCAACTACCATGTTACAATAATCGCAGAAAGTAACATTTTGCAACAATTTATTACGTGGTTATAGAAAGTTAGTTAGTAAATAATAATTTTATTTTCTTATAATGTTTCATGAGATAAAAAAAAAATGTTAACAATATATTTTCTTTTATGATTAGATGTGACTGGATTAAGAAAAGTCCGAAAAAAAAAATCACTATAGATACTTATTTTAGATAAAATTTACTATCGTTACTTATATATGCACCTAACATAATGTTTTTCTCTATCTCATATCCCTTACATTGAATGCATAAAATCTATGAAATGTGTATATGTTTATTTACACTGATGACTGATCGGACGATTTATATACCTATTTGAGGTCCCCATTTCCTATCGTTTGTTCTCGTTTTCGAGCATGTTTTTGTATATAATGGGTTTTGTGAGCCATGTGTAGGTACATATTCCCTACAATAAGGTTTTGAGCTTAAAGTCAAGTTTGGGAGGCGAAACCGAGCAAACAATGAGAATTGGAAGCCATTCAGAGTTGTCGCGGCCTCGCCGTTGACCCAAACCGCGGCGTGATTCATGGTCAACCATGGCAAGCAAAACCATGTTTCCATGGTGGATCCGCTGTTGAGCCAGAACGCGACACTGAGACCGCGGCACTGGTCAACTCTGTTTTCCAAAGGTTGATGGGCTGACATTGTAAAATGCCCATGCAGAACATACATATTGCGGGGTCCATATCTCCCTCTTCATATTGAACTGGGCTTCCTATCATATATTTTCGGAAAGCCCCGGAAGTCTATTTTCTAGCGGTTTTTACGGATCGCAATTCCGAGCTTTCTAGAGGGAGATATGCGCGTTTCCGTAACGGTACGCGAGGCTGGAAACATGACCGCAGCAGAGACGTGGTGCAGAACACCCAAGTTTCGGGGGGCATATCTCCCTCCTTAGATAGAACCACGTCAAGCTCTACATATATTCGGAAAGCCCCGGAAGTCTACTTTACAGAGGTTTTTACGGAATGCAATTCCGGGTTTTCTAGAGGAAGATATACGCGTTTCCGTAACGGTGCGCGAGGCTGGAAAAGTTCACGGTCGCTGCCAAGGTCGCCCCCATTGACAGCCAACATGCCAGCGACCTCTTCAGCATCAAAAGGGCAGAGATGTTGGCTGTCATGCTGGTCGCCGCCACTGACAGCGACCTTGACAGCGACCTTCCGTTTTCAAGCCATTTCAGAGGGGCAAATGTGTCCTTTCGCACCCAAATTCGTCCCCAAACTTTCCCTAACTATATAAACACCACTTTCCTCTCTTCTTCACATCAGAAAAGGAGACCCACGAAATTCTTCCCCTCTCTTCACTCCATCTTCATCTTCTTCACAAATCAAGAGAGAGAGGAGCTTCCAAAGCTCCCATGGAGGTTCTCCTCCATGGGAAGCTCACCACCACCACTTTCTACCCTTCATCCACCACATTTGGGAGTAGATTGCAAGGAGAAAGGAGAGGTCTTGGACCAATTTCGAGCTAGGATTCATGGAGAACTTGGAGGGATTTCTTCAAGGGTTGTCTCCTTTAACTCTTCTCTTTGTATTTCTTGTTTTCTCTTATGTGTAATCCCCACTTGGGAAATATTGTAAACCTATATTTGTGCTTATTTATGTTATGATTGTTCTTAAATCCATTTGGGTTTTGATTTACTCTTGTTATTATTGCATAATCTCTTATCTTGATATGCTTGTGTGTGGAGATTGGAAATTGATATGTGTTCATGGATGGGATTAGGAGTAGATTAACTTAAATGTAGGAGTAGTTGTAATCAAATATCCTATTTGTGTATATATGTCTTTGGAAGGTCGAAATGCCTTGTTTTGATGGGTTTGAGTGTATGTGGGTTAGGATTGTACTTTCATGGATGACCTTCCGGGTATAGTTTTGACCACTTAGCTCTAAAAGAATGAATGAAACTTGTTTTATGCATGACCGTGCTAGAATAGGTTTTGGCTCAATGTTCTGGTGCTTAATGGGTCTTTGACCTTAAGACACATGCTCTTCCATGACCTTTGGGGGGCAAGAATAGATTTTGGTTTCCTTAATCAACAAATGATTCGTAATAATAGATGATTTGGTTTCGGAACTCCTTAATCGTGAGAACGAGCCCATAACTTGAATTGGATGAACTTAATGTCTAACAATCAACTAGGTGTGCACTTGTATTTGGTGAACTAATAAGTACCTTGTGTGATCATAATCATGCATCTCTCCAAACCACCATTTTATTATTTGTCTCTTTAAACACCATTCTCACCCCTCCATATTCTCTTTGTTTTTATTTGCATTCTTTGCTTTACATTTCCACACACACCACACCGCAATATGCATACACCTCACACACACCATTCTCACCACATCCACATTCTATTTACATGCTTCCAATAAACACTAGAACTCGAGACGGTTGACGGATCACACCTCCCTGTGGACGATACCCTTGCTTGTTGCTATACTAGTCTCTAGTCACTTGCACTAACAAGGTGAACT
The DNA here is from genome assembly GCA_954870605.1 of Acer campestre. Classification (NCBI taxonomy): domain Eukaryota; kingdom Viridiplantae; phylum Streptophyta; class Magnoliopsida; order Sapindales; family Sapindaceae; genus Acer; species Acer campestre. The sequence goes on along the minus strand of OX940811.1, from coordinate 5,138,873 downwards.
TGAAATATAGATACATTTTTTGACAAGCGTAACGAAGCCTGTCAAAATGGCGCCGCTGCCGGGGAGGCGTATTCGTTAATTGTTTCTTGTTTTAGCTTAGGTTCTGTAAATTTTAGATTTAATTGCTTTGCGGATTGTGTTTAGATATGTTGAAAATAAACACTTGTTTTTTCTTTTTTCTTTATAGCATATGCGTTTAATGTTGTTTGAGTTGTGTTTGTGCAAGGAAAGGGAATTTTCAGGTCATATGGACCACACAACTCTTGAGAACCATATGTGTGCGCTTATCGCACCCAACAACCCCCAAGTGAAACGGCATCGCCACAACGGACGCGTTGGACGTAGCTACAAGAGGTAATTCCTCTACTTTAAATAGAGTGCTTGTGGATTAGTTGTTGAGTTGGGCGAAAATTGCCCATGAGCTTAATGTTAAAATGCTATGCTTGTAGTGTTTGTAACTTTTATTTTTGTTTAGATCTAAGAGTGGATTTGTATTGTGCTTAGATCTTAGGATTTGTTATGTTTTGTTGTTAGCTTTTTATTTTTGTTCTCATCTCCGAATTTTGCTAAGGATTGTCCATATTTTATGATTTGAGCAACATTGAGGACAATGTTGAGTTTAGGTTTGGGGGTGTGGACACCTTCGTTGTTTATTTTGTTTTTATTTTTGTTATGTTTAGAAAATTTTCAAATCTCTGCACAAAACGATCAATTTTAAATTTTTTTTGGAAATGAGTCCATTTTGTTGAGTTGTTTTTCTTTGCGTGTCGGTAGAGACATGCATTGCATGCTTTTAGCTCCGTGCGTCACTTAAATTTGCTTGTACAGTGCCAATCTTTTGATGTTGAGGTGGATGAGACTTCAATGCTTGTTTAGCCTAAGAAAATTGTGGAGACTACCCGTGAGCTACACTGTGCCTAAATAACGAAAGTTTGTGGGTTTTGTTTCTACTCTTATACACTCTTCGATTTTTTTTCTTCATTGTGATCTCATTTTACATCAATTTTGCATTGATTGCCATAGAACTTCATCATGTGGACTGCTTGTTTAGTCTTGTATTCCCTTGGTAGATGGACTTTTAGAAATGATTTTGGGCTTGAGTGTGTGCATAACTACTAAAATAGCCTAAACACTTCCATACCCCTATATTCATTGTAAATTGAAGCCAAACACATATCCATTCCCTAGTTATTGATCATGTTGAGGTGTATAGCTTAGGAGAAGCTAGCTCTAAATTTTGTAAAAGCATGTACTTAGGTAAATATATGTAAATTGTGCTAGGCAAAGGCTTACAAAAAGAAAAGAAAAGAAAAAAAAAAGAAAAAAAAAGAAAAAAAAAGAAAAAAAAGAATAAGTGTTGCAATATAAAACACTTAAGCCTTCTAGTTCTTCAATTGTAAAGTTACTCACTAATAAGGGTACAAATGTAGCACAAAGCCTAGACGTTTGATTGTAAGGTGTAATAGAGCTAATTTTGTTATAAAGTGTAATGTGTAAACACACCTTAGCATGGTTAATAACTTTATCCTTCCCGCTCCAACCATCTCTTCCATCCCAAACACTACCACAAATCACCTTGGCCCCAATAAAAGTGAGGGAAAGCCTATTTGATCTCTTAGGAAGTCTATCTTGGGAATGCGAGTCAATGCATGTCTTTCCACGTTCGTGGCATTTCAATTCCTTCCATGAGATCCATTTTTAGAAAATTTGCGTCATTGGAAAATACTCATATGCGATTATATTTGATTCCGTATACCTAAACTCCAAATCGCATATGTTTGCTAGAGAGTGCGCCTAAGTTCTGAGTGAAAATATGACTGAAATCCGGTGAGGATTAGAGTCGAGGCGAATTTTATCTTGGGCATTCGAGCATAGTTGTTTTGTAAACCGAAAACATCCTAAGTTTTGGCATACTTGCATTGTGTGATGCATGTTTATTGAATGGTATAATTTGAGATTCTAGCATGCTCGTGTAATCTTTGCTTGGTATGTGTGGATTGCATCTCACCTCTTTTCTTGCGGAGTATACGTTTGTGGGTGTCGTAGCTGTAAACCCTCAGGAGACTATAACTCCTCCTCTAGGGATCGCCTAGTGGTTTAAAGGCTTGTGGCACATGCTCAGTGCCATCGTGTTTCCTACGAAAGTGGACTAGTTTAGTTTTTATTTTCTTAAGTTCTATTTGTTTGTTTATTTTTCTTTTTAATTTTGCTCGAGGACGAGCAAAAGATAGGTTTGGGGGTATTTGATCGGACGATTTATATACCTATTTGAGGTCCCCATTTCCTATCGTTTGTTCTCGTTTTCGAGCATGTTTTTGTATATAATGGGTTTTGTGAGCCATGTGTAGGTACATATTCCCTACAATAAGGTTTTGAGCTTAAAGTCAAGTTTGGGAGGCGAAACCGAGCAAACAATGAGAATTGGAAGCCATTCAGAGTTGTCGCGGCCTCGCCGTTGACCCAAACCGCGGCGTGATTCATGGTCAACCATGGCAAGCAAAACCATGTTTCCATGGTGGATCCGCTGTTGAGCCAGAACGCGACACTGAGACCGCGGCACTGGTCAACTCTGTTTTCCAAAGGTTGATGGGCTGACATTGTAAAATGCCCATGCAGAACATACATATTGCGGGGTCCATATCTCCCTCTTCATATTGAACTGGGCTTCCTATCATATATTTTCGGAAAGCCCCGGAAGTCTATTTTCTAGCGGTTTTTACGGATCGCAATTCCGAGCTTTCTAGAGGGAGATATGCGCGTTTCCGTAACGGTACGCGAGGCTGGAAACATGACCGCAGCAGAGACGTGGTGCAGAACACCCAAGTTTCGGGGGGCATATCTCCCTCCTTAGATAGAACCACGTCAAGCTCTACATATATTCGGAAAGCCCCGGAAGTCTACTTTACAGAGGTTTTTACGGAATGCAATTCCGGGTTTTCTAGAGGAAGATATACGCGTTTCCGTAACGGTGCGCGAGGCTGGAAAAGTTCACGGTCGCTGCCAAGGTCGCCCCCATTGACAGCCAACATGCCAGCGACCTCTTCAGCATCAAAAGGGCAGAGATGTTGGCTGTCATGCTGGTCGCCGCCACTGACAGCGACCTTGACAGCGACCTTCCGTTTTCAAGCCATTTCAGAGGGGCAAATGTGTCCTTTCGCACCCAAATTCGTCCCCAAACTTTCCCTAACTATATAAACACCACTTTCCTCTCTTCTTCACATCAGAAAAGGAGACCCACGAAATTCTTCCCCTCTCTTCACTCCATCTTCATCTTCTTCACAAATCAAGAGAGAGAGGAGCTTCCAAAGCTCCCATGGAGGTTCTCCTCCATGGGAAGCTCACCACCACCACTTTCTACCCTTCATCCACCACATTTGGGAGTAGATTGCAAGGAGAAAGGAGAGGTCTTGGACCAATTTCGAGCTAGGATTCATGGAGAACTTGGAGGGATTTCTTCAAGGGTTGTCTCCTTTAACTCTTCTCTTTGTATTTCTTGTTTTCTCTTATGTGTAATCCCCACTTGGGAAATATTGTAAACCTATATTTGTGCTTATTTATGTTATGATTGTTCTTAAATCCATTTGGGTTTTGATTTACTCTTGTTATTATTGCATAATCTCTTATCTTGATATGCTTGTGTGTGGAGATTGGAAATTGATATGTGTTCATGGATGGGATTAGGAGTAGATTAACTTAAATGTAGGAGTAGTTGTAATCAAATATCCTATTTGTGTATATATGTCTTTGGAAGGTCGAAATGCCTTGTTTTGATGGGTTTGAGTGTATGTGGGTTAGGATTGTACTTTCATGGATGACCTTCCGGGTATAGTTTTGACCACTTAGCTCTAAAAGAATGAATGAAACTTGTTTTATGCATGACCGTGCTAGAATAGGTTTTGGCTCAATGTTCTGGTGCTTAATGGGTCTTTGACCTTAAGACACATGCTCTTCCATGACCTTTGGGGGGCAAGAATAGATTTTGGTTTCCTTAATCAACAAATGATTCGTAATAATAGATGATTTGGTTTCGGAACTCCTTAATCGTGAGAACGAGCCCATAACTTGAATTGGATGAACTTAATGTCTAACAATCAACTAGGTGTGCACTTGTATTTGGTGAACTAATAAGTACCTTGTGTGATCATAATCATGCATCTCTCCAAACCACCATTTTATTATTTGTCTCTTTAAACACCATTCTCACCCCTCCATATTCTCTTTGTTTTTATTTGCATTCTTTGCTTTACATTTCCACACACACCACACCGCAATATGCATACACCTCACACACACCATTCTCACCACATCCACATTCTATTTACATGCTTCCAATAAACACTAGAACTCGAGACGGTTGACGGATCACACCTCCCTGTGGACGATACCCTTGCTTGTTGCTATACTAGTCTCTAGTCACTTGCACTAACAAGGTGAACTTGAAATATAGATACATTTTTTGACAAGCGTAACGAAGCCTGTCAATGACAAATTGGTGTTATAATGCCTTATTCTTCTATAAGGAGACAAATTGGTGTGGGATGGTTTCACGGCAGTGACGTCCAATCAAATTATCCAATTTAATTAAACATTAATATTTTAAAATTTATTTTTACATTTATATTTTAAATATAAATTAGATAATATGATTAGACGGTTTCACCACTTGACCATTAGACCGATTCTATGCAAGTTTTTCTTCTTCTATACTCATTTATAGAAATTCTGTTCAAGTGAAAGATAAAAAAAGAGAGATGCCAAAATATGTGATACTTATCCCTAGTTTAGAAGTTATTTAAAAAGAATATTGCAAAACTGCAAATGCAATCTCATGCACGCCAGACTACGAGTATTATTAATCAGTCAGTTTTACACCCACCAGCAGCCCTCCTTTATTCTTTTTATTCTTTTTATTATTTATTTATTTATTTATTTTCCTCTTATTGAAATCTGAATCAGATTTCAGTAAGATAATATAAAATAAAAGTAGAAATTTTGGGTTGGTGATTTTGTGTTTATTCTTTTAACCTTTTCCACGTGACCTCTCCTGCCCTCTCAAATTGCAGCTGACCGATGAGAAAAAAAGAAAAAAAGTAATGCAACATATATTAAAAGAGGTAGGTAGGCTAAATAAATTTAAGAATTTGACTTATATTTGTGACTTTGGTATTTATTTAGGGAGTCGATATTAACACCCATGAATATGATAAGCACACTCATATTTTAATAAAAAATTTGATTACAAAAATATTCCAATAAGGACAAATTAGTTTAATTAAAAATAAACAAAATACTATGTACACCCATTAATTACACTCATATCTTCAATTATATCATTTAATTTATTATTAAAAAAAAAAAACCAAACCCTAATTCTAATTTTTTTAAACAGCAAATTTTTTTTTTTTTGGAAACAGTCGCCAAATACTGTATCATATATACTTTAGAGTATTTTGTTTGAAAACGGTCGTCAAACAATGTATCACATATACTTTAGAGTTGACGCATTCTGACCTCAGTACCTTTCTTCTTTGAGCATATATTAGCTAATCCCAAAATAAAAAAACAAAGTCAGTAAGCTGCTCACATTCAGGCGTTTAGAGACACATCTTCCACTTGGGTTTTACTAGGCCTATTGCTTTTTGACAAACCTAAAAAATGTACGGTGGGCAACTTTAACTTAAGTCAACAAATAAACAAATTAATGGTAAAAGTGTAAAACTAAATAATTGAGTTTGAAAAGTCTACAAAAATGAATAAAGATTTTGTTTTGGGTCCATCTAGGAATAAAGATTTTGTTTTGCTTAACAAATAATATGTTTTTTTTTTTTTTTTTTTTTTTTTTTTTGAGACAACAAGAGAAACTACCCAAGGCCACTAGAAGAAGAAGCATCAATGTAGACAAGCCTGGAAATAATAGGTGGTAAAACACCCACCCAAACCGTAGAACCAACCAAAGACAGAGCAAGCTGCGCAAGGCAGTGAGCAACCGAATTTCCACCTCTGCAGATAAATTGATAGGTGTTTTGTAAATTAACTTTATAAATAATCAACTTAAGAAAAAAAGTAAAGAAAAAGTGTTTGGTAAACTTTAATTGATTATGGAAAATGATTAAAATGGACATGATTGTTAAAATGGAATAAAGTTTAAAATTGGGGGTATTAATAACTTATGAGGGTTTATAAATAAATTGTATTAAAATAAAAACATTCATTTAAATAAGGATACTATTGGCATTAAGATGAATTTTTATAGTAATGTTTTAATTTTAAATTTTAGACATGAGTGAACTTATAAATATAGGTGTACTTATCATATTTATGAGTGTCAATAGCCGTATCTATTTATTTATTCATTCATTTCTTATTAAATCAACAAATAAATAGATGAAAGTTGGATTCACGCAACTTATACCAAATTTTTAAGTTGATATAACTTACCCATAGCGGCATAGTTGATAATTTATAATACAATTAAAATGCAAAAAAAATAAAAAAAAAATAAAAAAAAATATCACAAGTCAATCGGGTGGATTGTTAAATTTACTGCTTGGCTTTATAAGCTCACGGAAGATGATTGATGATATAGCCTACTGCGTCTTTTTTTTTTAATTTTTTTTATTATTATTATTTTTTTTTTTGACAATATATACTAATTTGGGACTATGTTTTTTTTTTTTTGAAAGAATTCACCATTAATAGGATTCGAAACGCTGACCTAAGAGTCATTTGCCCAAGTCTCAAACTTATCAATCTACCAGCTGAGCTACATCCCCTTTTCCTTTCTTTTATCTGTGTTTGACTGTTTGGGAAATGGGACGGAAGAGGTTACAACCTCCATTTTCATCTTTTCCTTTTAACTTATTAATTTTAATTTAGTCTTTTTTTTTTTTTTTAATTAAATCAATGGTTTTCTCTTCTTAATTTTTTTTTAACAATAATAATAGTTAGATAAATAATCACTATCATTTTTATTTTTTAATTAATTATAATAATTATTAAAATAATCAAAATATTAAATATTTTGTTTATATGGTACAAGATATAATTATATTAATCATTTTAAATAAGGGTAATATTGCAATTTTAAAAATACACTCATTTGAGGATATATATATATATATACAGTTTTAGAGGTGTATCGTCACTCTAATATCTAACTGGTCTTATATGTGTATTACCCAGGCCCAAACTGTGCCTCGCTAAGTTATAAGATTTGGGCTAGGCCCAGATGCTACATTTTATTCATCCAGGGCAACAATTGGTTTAGTTTAATATATCACATATCACATGTGATATAGCGATTTTAAGCTAAGATATTTTTATATGGAATGATCAACGATGACTTTTCACCACCAAATCATATCGGACGAAAATTTAACAAATGAAATTCATATATTATTTTTGTTTTTTCCGACATCACTCCTAATTTAGTCAGTAATTGTCTTCTTATTTCGTGCGAAGAAATACTTAACATTTCTATCATTGGCCACATGCTTTGGTGGATTCCTGTTATCTTGAGATGTTGGAGGAGGCCTATTATAAATTTATAATACCCTATAATAGTTTAGTAGTATGATCGCTTTTCTTAGCTCCAACACTGACTGAGTTGCTACCATCCATTTCCTGATCAGAACTGTCATCCAACAAAATCTCTGTAAGGTTTCATCTTTGAGGATACTAAATTACTATTATTATATAATTATACCAAATAAACATAACAACAATGAAATATAAAAATGTTATAATGTACTTCTATAAAAATTATGCCACAAAAACCACCGCTCATATACAGGGGCGGCTCAATAGTTGTGGAGGCCTTAGGCGAAAATATTGAATGAGGCCTTATATATTGAAATGAAAGCAAGCACTAACGATAATGAACAAAAACACTAACGATAAAAAAAAAAATTAAAAATAGAATAGCTAATTTAGAAACATAAAAAATAAAAAAACTAGTCTAGAAAATTTTTGAATAATATAACCTGAAAAAAAAAAAATGATTCTTCTAACAACTTTGCCTTCAAACTCAAATAATCGATATTCAACTTTCAATGAAATGAATGGGTGAATTTGAAACTAAGTCAAGTGAAAACATATGGTATAAAAAAAAAAAATAGGAATAAGTTGTCAAATGGTAACTTTAATTAACAAATTTTGAGGACGTGTTTTAGAAATTAAAAAGTATTTACTCTTTTTTTTTTTTTTTTGAACTAGAAAACTATTAATTTGTAGATTTTTTTTGGTTAAAAATATGTTAGAAGCTGTTGATTTATAAAAAGAATTACATTTATTAAAAAGTAATTTGTTTCCTTATCTTTAGGAGGCCTTGTATCTTTAATGGCTAGATTTTAGGAGGCCTTAAGATTTATCTACAAGGAATAAAAAATTTTTTAAAAAAATTGAGGCCTTAGGCGGTTGCCTAAGTTGCTTAGGGGTTTAGCCGGCCCTGCTCATATAGTTTAGCAATGAATTTCTTTCATTCAACTCGATAACGTTCCAAGTTCAAATAAGGTGGTATCTCAAAAAAAAAAAAAAAAATTAGAATATATACCACAAAAGATAGATACATGGTGTTTAAGGCTAATTCTCCCTTAATTGAAACTGTAGACTGATAAATTTAAAATAATATTATTTTCAAAGCCAGGTCGGCAAGATATCTATATATATATATTCTACATATATTTCCTAATTCCACAAAATAATAATAATAATAATAATAATGAGAAAGTATTAAAGTTTTTTTTTTTTTCTTCATATTTTCACATTAATTTATATATATTTTTTTTCATTTACTATTTTTCACAGTAATTTAATTCTAAACTAATTAAGTAATTAATTGAAAATGTAGACTGGTAAATTTAAAATAATATTATTTTCAAAGCCAGGTCGGCAAGATATCTATATATATATATATATTCTACATATATTTCCTAATTCCACAAAATAATAATAATAATAATAATAATAATTTATTTTTTTTCATATTTTCACATTAATTTATGTTTTTTTTTTTCATTTACTATTTTTCACAGTAATTTAATTCTAAACTAATTAAGCAATATGTTTTTTTTTTCTTTTTTATAAAAAAAAAAAAAACAAATTAATTTATTATGGGTTTAGGATTAATGGAGAAAACTTCAATTATTGGGAATATAATATATATTATTCATATATCGATAAATTTAATTGAGTTAATATATATATCTATATATATATATATAGATATATCTTTTCACTGCTTCGATCTGAAGTGATCCATCAAAAATTCAACAAGCAGGCCACCATTTCACCATCTCTCAACTCATTTCATTTTAACTTAATTCACCTACTCTGCACACACATAAGTTATTTAGAAGAACTAGTATGCTAATTTGGTAATTAGTAAATGACAATCTCATGACTTCAACAAATAGAAAACACATATTTCATTGAATTCAGCAAATACATATTTCAACAAATACAATCTCATGACATTACTTCTTTTAAAGGAGAAGAAACAATCATCTTCAAACATGACTAATATACAAGATACAATTGGAAGATCAGGTGAATTCAGCAAACATTAATTATTATTGTGTACTAATGAAATCGATCTAAGGATTTTTGTTGTATGGCTTCGATTGCAACTATGTGCATATATTATTGATATATGATCTTGAATTTTATATTAGTAATGGATAGAAATATGACTAATTAATATTTTTATTTCACGAAGGGTGTTTGGAAGGACTTGTCAATTCTGGCCAATGCATCAACACCACTTTGTCATCTTTTAATATTGTTGGATTGGTCGGTTTTGGGAAATATTATTGTAAGGTAATTCAATTGTTAACTACTCAATTTAGTCTTGGCTTTTTTTATATATTGTTGTTCTTCATTTAATATTCACTTATTGCTCTTAATTATTTTTATTTTTGATCTCATTCTTGTTCTTAATTATATTTTCACTTCTTATATTATAATATTATAACTTCGAAAAAGCTAATCTATTCTTCACATAGCAACTGGAGCAGGATAAGTTGGTTTTGTAGAGGAGATAATAAAATTGATGGAACCAGATGCTTTGAAACTGCAAGACCCAAATGGAAACACTGTCTTTTGTTTCACTGCTGCAGATGGAATTACAGAAATTGCTAAACTGATGCTAGACAAGAATCCAGATTTACTTACACTTAGAGGTGCTAATGATATGATACAGCCCTACAAGGCTGCATTGTTTGGAAGAATGGAAATGGCAAAAATTTTATATGATGGCACTGAGTCACATTTGACGCCACATGATGGAGTTATGGTTATATTATTATATTAATACCTCTTTTTAACCAAATTAAAGGACACTTTCTGGCTTTCATGACTTTGATATATACAATTTTAAAATTTGTGGATTTAATTATGTAATTGACAAATTTTTTTTTTTTTTTTTGAGTTAATGTAATTGACAATATTAAATAGTTCAAAATTCGACTTTATAAGTTGTTCAGACAATATTATATTCTAAAAGAAACCCGAGTTAAAGAAAATAAATACGAACAACTTAGAAGATTTTTCAGTGGAATTGGTACTCGGCAAACGAACTCAAGAAAGGCCTGTTGTGTTTGCTTGAGTGAGTCCTAGGTAATACAAATTTAGAGAATGTAAGTTTCATATATGCTACCAATGATGAAGGGCAAATGACTTTTTTTTTCCCCTTCTCTTTTTTATCACGTAAAGCATAATAAGATACGATACGTGTATCGTCTCTATCACTTATAAGTCAAAATTATATCATATTTGACGTAAACATGCATAAAAGAACTTGTAATTCTTGAACATCACCCATAAAATAACATCTCTGTCACTCAAAATTACATCAGTTTTGTTGTCATCATGCATAAAAGAACTTGTAATTCTTGAACACTTCACCTATTAAGCAACTAAGTAACACTTAAAAGCTAGCCTTCGTGGGACCGTGCCTATTTGATAAGTGAGGCTATCAAATCCAACGTGTAGGAGGGGTCTTGTTATTTTATATACAAGTGAATTCTTTAAATTATCGATGCGTTTTGTCTTGAGTTCAATAAAATGACCATATAACATTATTGTCTTGAGTTCAATAAAATGACCATATAACATTATAGATTATACTGAACAAATAATGAGAAATTTCGAAGAAAGCTGATTCAATAGAACGTTCCTACTCCCTTCCACATAAAAGATGTGGTTGTAGTTTGAAGGGTCTGCAGCTCTAGCACGCCAGTCTCTTTGATGACTTAAGTGGTCTCTTGATATGGAATCATAGTGGAAATGGAATTTCATATGGAATCTCCTTAGTCATTTCACCAAGTATTCATAATTTCGGCTAACTTCTTTACTTCATATGTATATTTCTTTTACAACTTCATTACTCTTCTGGAAATTCTATATTATAAGTTGACTAATTAAAATTTTGTATTTTGATAAACAAATTTATTTAAAAATAATGTAGTTGATTTTTTATTTTTTTTTTAAAAAGTTTACAAATTTACCACTATAAATTATGAATGGTATTAACATAATAATTCATTTATTTATAATTTTTTAGGAATAATAATTATAATTATAATTTACGATTACATAATGATCTTAACAAATATACTTTCACTTTCACTTGAATTAAAGATTTAACTAATTAATTAATTTCCACTATTATATATTTACTATTTGTCAAGTTGTGTGTGTATATATTTTTGAAAATATGATTTACTTTTTGAAGATCATTTAGATACGTATATGAGTATAATATCTTGTAAACACACCCCACCTATTATCAAATATGCAGTTTCATTCAATTTTGAAAAAAAAAATGCAGAATAATTTTAAAAATATTGAAAAATGTTAAAAATGACCAAATACAATATGAAAATTCATTTTTAACCACATATAAAAGTTTAACCGTTAATAACCACATTTCAAAAAAAAAAAAAAATCAGTACATAACCAAAATTACAAAATTACCCCAAAACTTAGTTTTATTTTATTTTTTTACGAGAAATGTGAAATCTAGAGAAAAAAACCTTGGAGAAAATCGTGAAATGTTGGAAAAATAAACAGCGAAATATCATTAAAAAACGTAAAATGTTTACATTTTTCAAGAGTAAAAAAAAATCTCATACTATCGGTATCAATAGACACTGTTTTGTACGTGAGATTGGATTGGACTATTTTTTTATGGGATTGAATGAGATTATACAAGATTGAACTAAATTAGTACTGTAATGTGTTTGATGCAGTACGGATTGAGTTAAAGTAATATTGTCTCTTGTTTGGTATAACATGAGGTTTGATAAAAAAATAATTGGAAATAATTGTCTTTTGTGAGTGTGAATATAAAATTATAAAAAATTAATTTTTAAATAAATAAAATCATTTTAATCCAATTAAAAAATATATTTTAAATTAAAATTGGTTAAAAAATTATTTTTTGAATAAAATAATTAAAATAATTTAAAATTAATATGAAATAAAACAAAATTTATTTTTAATTGATATTAAAAATAATTTTTAAATATTAGACTAAAAAGAATAAAATATATTTAATTGAATTTTAAAATAGATTAAATAAATTTAATATTTTATACACAAATAATTTAATTAAATAAGAAGAAGAAGAAAAAAAAAAAAAAAAAAAAGCCAGAGCAGGGACAGCTTTTGGGGCTGCTACTATCTATCTACACAGGCGTCCACGTAACAAACATGCGAACTGAGTAAGGGGTTTTGAATCTTTTGATATTGATATTTCTGAACATTTGTTTCTTTAATTTCCATCCTCCAATAATCAAAATCAAGGAAGCATGGATACGGATACGGATACGGGATACGGATACGGCACGATACGGGGATACGGTAAATCTCCAAAAACTAGGATACGGATACGGCATGATACGTCAATTAAAATAATATATATTTATATTTTTTAAAAATAAGAATATATAAAAAGATATTTGATAATTCATTTAAAAATCAAAACATATTCATATCCAATCATCCAAATAAAACATGTCACATAACAACCTAAGCCATAACAATTTAACATATTACAATATCCAAATTAAGTCGTAACATATTACAAAATTGAAAATCCAAATAAAACATACATCACATAAGTTATAGTATAAAACAAAATCCAAATAATACATAAAATAAACTCATAAAATAGCTACTAAATTCCTAATTAACTTCATTATCATTATTCACGTTGTTAAATGATCAAATAATTCGGCAACTAACTCTGGTTTATCAAGTGAAAGGTTTGTAATCTTAAGTATCATGTTATTCTCCATGTCAATAGAATTTAAGCCAAAATTTCTTTACAGTTTCATTTTAACCCCTAAAATTTTGAAATTATAATTTAACCCCGTTTTATACTAAAATAATTATAATATTGCCCCAAACGTATCTTTGAAGTATCCCCAAAGTATCCTCGAAGTATCCTCGAAGTATCCTCCAAGTATCCCTCAAGTATCCTCTAAGTATCCTCCAGTCAAACTTGTGAAAAAGTCAACGGATACGCCATTTGGTGTATCGGATACGTATCCTGAAGTATCCGGGAAGTATCGGAACTGGATACGAGTTCGATACGAGTTACCTCCACCAAATGAAGTATCCGTGCTTCCTAGATCAAAATTGCTGAGAAATAAATTTCTACACCCTGACCCTACCACATGTAGCCAGAGTGGGGGCACTGTAACTTTTTTTTTTTTTTTTTCCAAACGATATTCTCCCTTGCTTTCTGACTTAATGGGTAAATGTGAACACTATGTTTTGAATTTGAAGTTTCTTGCCACTAAAGATAGGGACTCTTAAGCACTACAACATCATTATTTATATTACTAGGTTTGGTTACACGTGCAAGGCACGTGTTTTAATAGAAATTAATTTTGATATAATATTAAAAAATATGAAAAAAATTTATACAACTAATTACAAACTATAATAAATAAATAAATATAATTCAATCATATAAAAATAACTCCCATGATGCATCAACTTATAAAGACAATAACATTATTTACAATATTTTATTTTTAAATAAAAAATAAAATAAAGCCTTATACCTAATTGCAGATAGATGACATAAATATATACAAGCTTCCCGTTAAAATAAGCTTCCTCATGGAGAAAAAAAAAATTTCAATCAAAATCATTAAAATACAATCACAATATTTCAGCCGTATTATGAAACTAATAAAAGATTTCAGTCATAATTTCTCATAATTAATTGATAAGTTTTGAGAAATGAAAACCAATACAAAAATGAATTAAACCCTAAATTGAAGAGAAAACGATGAAAGGAAAAAAGAAGAAGTAGAAAATCATAAATGTACCATTTTTGAAGGAATTGAAGAGGAAAGAGGACCTGAGTCTCTTTTGATTCTTTAGCTTTTGATTTGTTGAATGATGTGATCTTCTTCCGTGTTTAACAGACACTCAAATAATTAAATCTAACTGAAATTTTAGCATAATTAAAAGCAAAAATAAAAAACCAACCTTTTCCTGGATGAATCATGCAGAGAAATTCGTTGGGAAGAAGAGGAGAGAAAGGGGAAAAAATGTTTCAATGTTTATCTCTCGTTTTGTCTAGAGGTGGGAAGGACCCAGAAGGAAAATAATGAGATTTGTATAAAAGACAGATATCTAGTCCACCGTTTGGACTCTAATAGTTTTTTAAATAAAATTTTTCTTTCTTTCACTTGTATATTTTTCAAGTCAATTTTACTTTCAAAAAAATTAAAAAAGAAAAGCTATAATTAAAAAGCTTCTTTTCAAAGAAACTAATTAAAAAAAAAATGCTATAATTAACTGACATATCGATATTTTAATAACTATTGATTTGGGTCCAGTCCATATCATTACCGATTTACCTCTAGCCTCTTAGTAAATAACCATCTAAAGTCATAATAATTGGGGTAAACTTTTTAACAATGATTTAACATATTTAAAATTTTAAATTAAGATAAATTTTAGAAATTACTATGCAATCCATGTTGTGTTACTATTACAAAGACATGTCTATTAAGTAATTCTACAAACTTGAAGGCTTGTATTTGTCATTTGACATTAAAAAAATAATAATAATAAGGGATGTTATAACTAAAATCTTAATAAAAGCTATCTATTAAGTAATTATATAAAATTTAAGGGTTGTATTTGTAAGTTTACTTTTAAAGAAATTAAAAATAAAAATAAAAAAATCAAAGAAATTAAAAGAATAAAAAAGGATGCTATAATTCCAGCTGGCAACTTCATACTTTTTATATATAGTATAGATTATTTTGTTTTTTGAGAAAACAAAGATTGCATTAAGACAAAGAAAACCTTACACAGAGTTGTGACACTTAGCCAACACAAAACGACTAATACAGGAAGGATAATCCTCAATCCAAAAACAATCCTCATCTATGCATTTTTCCTTACCAGTGCTTATCATATACTAAACTTACATTCTCTAATTTTGCATTAACTCGACTTCGTTTGCCGAGGACCAATATATTCTACTGAAAAATCTTCTAAGTTGTTTGTATTTTTTTTTTTTTTTTAATTTAGGTTTCTTTTAAATATATAATATTGTCTAAACAATTTATAAAGTCGAATTTTAAACTATTTAATATTGTCAATTACATAGTTAAATCCACAATTTTAAAGATTGTATATATAAAAGTTATGAAAGTTGATAAAAAGAGGTATTAATATAATAATATAATATGCAGGACAAATGCCGGCGTCAACATTTGTTGTCAGTTCAGGTGGTGTTCCACATATGACATATGGATGCACATCATACCATCCAAATGGCAGATATAGTAATACATCTTCAAACTACACAATCCCCCCAAAATCAGCTGATGAATCATTCTCCTCCTAAACCCAACTCGCCCCTCCCTGATTTACTTCCCAGTGAAATTTCTCTCTCTCTCCAATCATATATACTTAAGTATGAAGCTGATCTATTTTTCAAATGTATCAATACCGACTTGTATGGCAAGTATCATATATTTTAATGTAACTTCACAAATAAACCTGTTGAACCAAATTATAATTCTTGAACCAAAACAATTATTTCTCCTCCTACTCCTTTGTTTAAGATCATATATGAAGATGAATGTTAATGTGGGTTTTGACTCAGATAGATCTGTTGGGGTTGGTGCTATAATTAGGAACCATTCATTGTTTGCTCGCAGAAGAATAGGAATTTTAAAGAGGCATGCCTTCTCGAGTTAGTTTCTCCCATATTAATTATTCTTCTCTAGTCTTGCTGGCTCTGAAAATTTATTTCGGGACATGATTAGAAAATTGTTACTAACTCAATATTGATATAATATATATATATATATAACATGTATATATATTATGTATATGTCGCTGATTATTTTAAACCTCTGTCATCACATACAATTATACAAAGTGAGTTTGGTGCAAAAGAATGCACATGGCATCGGATACTGTCTTGTGAGATTATATATAGTTTCATGTCATTTTACATGTCTAAATTAAGTATAATTAGTGTAGTAATTCTTGTTCTTAATTACATTGTCATTTCTTAAATTATATATAACTTCGAATTCCTCATTGCATGTTCTCAATTTCAGAAATGAATACTCACAATCAGGAGTTGATGTCAAGTCTAGCGCTTGAACTTGTTTTTTTTTTTTTTAACGATAAATTTATTCAATAGACCGAAAAGTCAAAAGGAAGCAAAACAACAACAGGAGAAAGCAAAACACAACCACAACCCACAAATAGCAAACCAGGGCCATAGAACTCAGAATAAAAACACAACACACGGGCACAACAACATCCCAAATTGCAGAAAAAAGAAAAAACAGACCAAAATAGAGAAGCACAATAGAAAAATGAAAAAAATAAAATCTAGTATCACCCTAAACCACAAAATCTCACTATATCTAGATGTCTTCTTAGCCAACATATTTGCAAAAGAATTTGCATCCCGACGAGTGTGAATAACCGTAATGTTCCCGTAATAATCACACATACTATGAATGTCACGAATGATTTCTAGATGCTTTAGACAACCGAAATCCTTGTTGTTGACCCAACAAACCGTTGTCTTAGAATCACCGACAATCTCAATATCGCTATCCATACAGGCCTCATAACAAATTTCACAAGCTTTATGAATAGTCCTTAACTCAGCTAAGTTGGAATCATGAATGCCGATTTGAAGGGAGAAAAGGCACATGACCTTACCAGTGAATTCCTCAAAACTCCACCAATTCTAGCCATACCCGGCGAACCTCTTATGGAACCATCCACATTAAACTTCAGAGTATTGTCCGAAGGAAGGGACCAAGAAGTCTTCGAACTGTCCTTCTTCCACACCTTTATGTCTAAACAATAACAACCCTCATTAATGTTAAGAAGAAGCATAGAGATAGAAGCTAATAAACCTGGACCGTGATTCTTGAACCACAACACAATCCTAATCTTTACCATATCCATAGTTTGATCCATCCCCACTGCTTTACTGTTAAAGATAAAATCATTTCTCACCTCCCACACTGACCAAACTACCGCAAAGAAGAGCGTATTCCAAGTTCGAGAGTACTCACCAGTAGGACTTAAAGAAGACTAGCCTAGAAACCAGTCCTTCATTGATTTTGAAGCACAAACCTGGACCTCCCACCAGGAAATACAGCTAAGCCATAACTCCCACTTCCACAAACAATGAAGGAAGAGATGATCAATCGACTCGGCCTCTTTATCGCATAGGACACAGTTCATACTTTGGTTGGGGTTGAAACCAAACCTTTGCATGACCTTTTTTACCATAATGTTACCTTTAATCAGCTGTCAAGTGAAGACTTGAATTTTAGACGGACAAATTTGCTACCAAATCCGATCCTGAGCATTACAAACCTCCATGCAAAGCTCATCCAAACACCTGCGAAAAGATCCTACGGAGAAAAAGCCATCCGGCCTATGATTCCAAGTTAAAGCATCTCGAATGCTTCCCCTGACTTTAATGCTCTCCAGCATAGTACAAAAAACCTTCGATTGATCTTGCTCCCAACCAAAAGGAGGTCTCCTCAACGGCACATTCCACACCTATCTCAAATCCAACTAATAACCATACTCTTTGAACTGCTATTATTTGTAGCGAAAGCAAAAATGGGCAGACAAGTCTCTTTGAGAGGCTTGTTATTCCATCTTATTTCGAACCAGAAATCAGTCATATTACCACTGCCTATAACCACTCGCGGACCATCTCTCAAAATCTTGGTCGTATTCGAACCAACATCATACAAACTACCAATAGCCTTGACAAAATATGAATCGTGAGAATCATTGTTCTAGTTCCAATGAAGACCATTTCTGATCCCATACTTGGCGTAGAGGATTCTTTTCCAAATCGGTGAATCTTCGTTCCCGAATCTTCACACCCATTTAGCAAGCAAGGCCTGGGTTTTCTCCAAAATCCTACCAATACCTAAGCCCCATTTTCTCATACATCTACAAACCACCTCCCAATTGACACTATGAAGCTTTTTCTTACCAATTCCATCACCCCTAAAAAATTCCCTTTGAATTTTCTCAATCTTTTTTGCAACACCAACGGGGATTTTAAACACCGACATATAGTAAGTTGGAATGCTTGAGAGCACCAACTTAATAAGAACTAACCTCTCACCTTTGCTTAAAAATTTCTTTTTCACGGAGCCAATTTATTCTCAATTCTTAGAACAATGTTATTCCAAAAGGACTTAATTCTCGGTCTCGCTCTAAGAGGCAAACCATGATAGGTGATAGGAAGGGAGTTTTCCTACAATTAAAAATTGTCGCCCAATCACTCTCTGCACCTTCCCTTTTTCCCACTTGAATCACACAACATTTAAGAAAATTTATTCTTAAACCGGAAGCTAGCTCAAAACATCGAAGAATTCTCATTGTATTAACGATGAGATCCTCTCTAGGCTTAAGAAATAATATAGTGTCATCCGCGAATTGAAAATGAGTCACATGAACCTCTCATTGACCAAAAGAAGAACCTTCCACCAAGGTCATATTAGAGGCTTTTTTCAAAAGATAGGTTAACCTTCAACCACAATATTGAAAAGGAATGGGGATAACGGGTCACCCCTGTCGAAGACCTTTTTCCACATCGAATTGAGGAGTGGGGCTTCCATTAACCAAAACCAAGAGCAAAGGCGAGGAGATGCACCACCAAATCCAATATCTCTATTTTTGGCCAAATCCCATTTCTCCCATAATGAAATCTAAAAAACTATGGTCCACGCTATCATAAGTTTTCTCGAAATCTAGCTTAATAAATGAATCGATAGATGCTCATCCCACGCAAGCCCCCCAAAACCAGCAGAATCATGCTCCAATTTATCAACTCAACTTGCCTGACCGTAGTCTACTTCCTAGCTAAAGTGAGCACTCTCTCACTCTCTCACTCTCTCTTCAACCATATAAATATATTTATACCAGCTTATGCTACCTAGTGCTTAATTAGCAAATATGATTATAGATTATTCAACTTGCACATACAGGTAAAAATCGAGACCAGTATGGCCTCAAGTGTTTGACCCTTAAAAAGGCTACACTTGCAGGTAACTTTAAAGAAGCTAAACCGTTGTTAGGAGACGAATCAGACGATCATCTATTAATGCTACACACAGCTATCATAGAGATGGACGAAACTATTCTTCACATAGCAACTGGAGCAAGACAAGTTGCTTTTGTAGAGGAGATAATAAAATTGATGGAACCAGATGACTTGAAACTGCAAGACCGAAATGGAAACACCGCTTTCTGTTTTGCTGCTGCTGCTGGAAGTATAGAAATTATGAAGTTGATGCTAGACAAGAATTTAGATCTACTAACACTTAGAGGTACTGCTCTACATGGCTGCATTATTTGAAAGAACAGAAATGGTAAAATTTTTATATGATGGCACCGAGTCACAATTGACAGACCAGGATGAAGCTGGTCTATTTTTCACTATTGACATGGCTGCATTATTTAAATGAATTTTTCAGATATCGTATTAAAACTGTTAGAGCATCAACCGAAGCTAGTTGTGATACGTGACGTGCATAAGGACACAGCCTTGCATGTGTTGGCTCGAAAGCCTTCTTCATTGTTTGCTCGTAGAAGAATAGGAATTTTCAAGAGACTTGCCTACTCGAGTTAGTTTCTTCCATATTAATTATTCTTCTCTAGTCTGTTTAGCTCTGAAAATTTATTTCGGGACATTATTAGAGAATTGTTACTAACTCAATATTGATATATAATATATATTTACATATTTGATTATTTTAAACCTCTATCAATATCTCCATTTTTGACTAAATCCCATTTCTCCCAACATGAAATCTAAAAAACTATAGTCCACGCTATCATAAGCTTTCTCAAAATTTAGCTTAATAAGGAGACCTCCTTCCTTCGCCCTCCTCCACTCATGAATGATCTCTTCTGTAATCATGAAACTATCAATTATTTGCCTATCCTTGACAAAGGTCATTTGAGAATCGCCGATGACTTTTACCATCATTGACTTTAACCGGTTAGCTAGAACCTTTGCTAACATTTTATACATGGATCATACTAAACCTATCGGCCTAAAATCTTTCAAGGTCTCTAGGTTGCTAGAACTTGTTAAATATCTAGAAGGAGCAATTGAAGAACAAAAGACAAATATTGAAGAGCTGATTAGAACACCTTCAAATTTATTGTTCAATACAGCTAAATCAGGGAACTTTGAGTTCTTAGCTGATCTCGTTCGTTCTTGACATGATTTAGTTCACTTGTTAGATGAACAAGAGCAAAGCATATTTCATATTGCAATTTTACACCGTCATACTGACATATTCAATTTGATATATGGGATAGGCTTTGATAAGGAGTTGTTAGCTACATATAAAGATAATGAAAAGAATACTATGTTGCATTTAGTTGCAAAGTATATGAATCCACCTCCGGTCAGTAACTTGTCGGGTCAAGCTCTTGAAATGCAACAAGAGTTATTAATGTTCGGGGTAACATTTTCTCTATCTCCACTATTTTCAATTTTCCATTTTTTCATATATAATTGTTTATTTTTACAATTCTAATCATATAGGAGGTTGAATTGATCATAAAACCTTCATTCAGAAAGATGAAAAATGCAGAGGGTCGAACACCTCAAGAGGTGTTCACCGTACAACACAAAAATTTACTTCATAGTGGAGAAAAGTGGATGAAAAACACAGCTACCTCATGCATGGTTGTTGTCATGCTCATTGCAACTATGGTCTTCTCGGTAGCCTTCACCGTTCCTGGCGGTAATAATGAGAAGACTAGAATACCCATTCGCTTGATAGAGACTGCATTCCATGTCTTTGCTATATCGAATGCAATCGCATTATCCTTCTCTTCAATCTCCATTCTAATGTTTCTGTCCATCCTCACATCAGGTTACATAGAGATGGATATTCAAAGATCTTTGCCGCTCAAGTTGATGGTTGGTCTTTGGGCTTTTTTTATATCAGTCATAGCCATGATGATAGCATCCGGTTCAACGTTCTTCTTAGTTTATCATGACAGATCAAATTCAATCTTTATAGTTCAGTGGCGGACCCAGAAATTTTAATCAGGTGGGGCACTTAGATAAAATAACAATATTATAAAAAAAATATTGAAAATTAAGGTAATAGTAAAATGAGTTTTTTTTAATATATATATTTTATATATATAAAGAAAAATGGATAGTATAACGAAGTTTAGATAAAATAAAACAAATAGAACACTTATTTAAAATGAACTAAATAATCTTACTTTAAAAAAAAAATAAAAAAAAATAACAGGATATTAAAACAAATAATCACAAGAAAAACAACATAAACAATTAAAAGTTACCAATTTATTCTTAAAATAATAAATTACACTCTAATTTTATAATAAGATTTTTTATTTATTTATAATGAATTCACTTTAAATTTATACAAAAATGATTAATTAATTAATATTACTAAACAATTTATTATTATTATTTTTATTCTTCTAATTATTGATAAATTATTGATTTATTGATTTTGAAAACATTAAAATTATAAAATAAATAAAAATACTAAGGATAAAATAAAATGAATCATAATAATAGATGACCTATTTTAATACAGTAAATTAACATTTGAGATTTTAAGGCTTATTGATTAGATGTGTTAGGTATGTCATACTAAATTATTAGAAATAATAAAAGTTCAAAATAATAGTATGTAATTTAATATAAAATTAAATTAAATTAAGTAGTCACAAATTAAGAAGTTGTCAGTGTAGAAAAAGAGAAAGTGAATTATTTTGTTTTAGAAGAAGATGAAAATTTTAGAAAGGAATTGGAAAAGATGGTAAAATAAAAAAGACATAAAAAAATCAGTATTAAAATTATAGAATTAAATTGAATTAAAGAAAAAATATTTAAAACAATAATCGGTGAGAGTAGAACAGCTCACATTGATGTAGAACAAGGAAACATTACCAATTAGTGTTAACTTATGTATATATATATATATATATAGAAAATCATTTAAAAAAAAAATTGAGGTAAAGCACGGGTCCCACCTGGCCTTAAGGTGGGTCCAGCCCTGTTACTTTCATGTTTGTATCAGTGCCAACAACTCTTGTTTATAATACTGCAATTATTTTTGTAATATTTATTTATAATGAATTTACTTTAAATTTATATAAAAATGATTAATTAATAAATATTATATTTAAAAAAATAATTGTTAATATTTTTATTACATAAAATATTATTTATGTAATAAATTTCAATAATACTTGACAATTGTTTTTAATATTTTATTTAACTTATTATATTAGAATAAAATTTTAATATAAGAATAAAATTTAACAAAATATAAGAATATATTTTGTTTTTAACATTTATTATTTTAGAATAAAATTTTATTTTATTAATTTAATTTAATTTTAAATTAAATATTAAAATTATATTATATTACATTATATTTGAAAATATTATTATTATTAAAATTTTAGTATTATTTCTCTCCCCTTTGTATCCATTGTATTAGATAATACAACATCCATTGTATTAGAACAATTAAAACATATTAGCTAGTACAATACAATGTATAGTATAAAACAAGTCAAACGTATTATTCTAATACATTTTAAACTCCTAATACAATACAGTATAACCTACCAAACATGCCATTATAGCTAAGTAGATAAGATGAGGTTGGTCAAGTGGTATACCACTCACATCTACACGACTAAACCACAATAATGTGGGTTTAAGTCCTCCCCTCTTCTCAAACCCCGAGTTTATGTAATATTAAAAAAAAAAGTCTTATAGCTAATTATGATGAGTATTTAAACTAATTTCATATATGTAATCTCTACATATTTTCTTATATAAATTTGATATGGGCTCTGGCCCAGTAGCTAGCACATTTGGGATCCAATTATAACAAAAATGTCTCTTAATTTAATACTGGTTTGGAAAATTTGAGAGGACTTAAATTATAATTAATTATTTATTTCTTTTCAACGCTTCTGATTCTTAAATGATCCATCCAGTCATCCACATTTAACAAGCAGACCACTACATCAAGTTGCCAAAGAAAATTGAAGACACTTTCGAGAGAGTTGGAAAAGTTTCCTCTTTTAGATGCCATAGAGGAGAGCCGGAGCCACTTTCGGCCATCTCATTTCACGTCTTGGGCTTCTCAGCTGTTCATATTCTGCACACACATGCTTATAATGTTTAGGTAATAAGAAAGAAAGAAAGAAAGAAAGAAAGAAAGAAAGAAAGAAAGAAAAAGAAAAAGAAAAAAAAAAAAAAAAAAAAAAAAAAAAAAAAAAAAAAAAACTTATAATGCTCGCATTTATACCGTAAATAATGATTAAATAATGATAATAATTAGAAACTCAATTAATGTAATTTTTTTTAAGGAACAATTTCGTGTATTTAAAATATGAAAAAACATAAGGTACTATTTTTATTTTTTATTTATTTGTTTGAACTATTACAATATTTCGAGATTGAGGAGCGGGCAGTTGGTCACAACTCGAACCTACAACCTCATAGATGTATATGTTAAGAAAAATGTAAGTCTAGATTTAAAAATATATATATATGATTAAAAGAGAATCAAGAGAAAAAAAATATTAAAAGACAATAGCAAATCCCGCAGTGAAGAAAAGAAAATATAATAAAAAAGAAAAGAAGAACACAAATACAGAGGAGAGAGATTGAGAGAAGAAAAAAAAAAGATAATGAAATAACTGAAAAGGGAAAGAAGTTAAAAAAATCTACAAAATTAATTAAGAGACTCATGCTTAATCTAAACCATTAAAATGTTATTGATCTAAATGCTATAAAATCGTATCAAAATTTGTGTTCCCAGACTTAAGATCCTCATATATATATATATATACCTGCTTGAACGAGAGAGAAAAAAAAAACCATAATCATATAATTTGTTTATATTTAGGTGTTACAAGAAATTAAAATCTTAATAAAAATAAAAATAAATAAATAAATAATAAAAATGAGGAGCTGGTCCCATACTCACCTTACATTGAATGCATGAAATCTATGAAGCGTGTGAGTTTGTATACAATTTTACATGCATGAGTATATTATTCTCTTGTACTGGCCCCAATTTGCAAATTGATGACATTCAATTGATGACATATATAATGCCCAATCTTCATGACCGAATTCTCCATCAGTCACAAGTACCGTTGCCATGTGATTCATGTGCCCACCTAAAATGATTAATTTCCCAAAAATAGCAGTATTTTATTGGTTGCCCTCACAACATCACAAAAAGTTTTTCTTGGCAAATTGTATGGGATTATTGAAATAGGATGGTTGAAGTGAGTAGTAATGACTACAACGCTCTCTCATCTCTTCATCTTCAATTCAAACATGAAACTTTATATTTATATTTTTATGAAGATATAAAAAAGTAGAGGTAAAGAAGAGAAACAGAAACTATAATGATTCAACGATTCATGATCATATTAATAATTAAAAGTTTAAAACAAAGTATATAACAACATAAAGCAGGCAGACTGCAACAATATATAAAAACAACAACAACAACAGCATATTATTCATGAAATTCAAATGTTATCTTATTATTAGATACTATTAATATACCCAACTAAAAAAAAAATTAAAAAGAAAATTACCATCCTTCAAGGTAACCAGGCTCTCTCATGGGTGGTACTGGAGCTGGATATTGAGGAGGTGCCATCGCTGGGGGTGGTGGAGGTGGATATCGAGGAGGTGCCATCACTGGGGGTCCTTGATAATAACCTGCCACCACAAATATTTAATTTTAACCATACTTAAAATTCTATTATATCTAAATTAACTCATGTATATATATCTTAAAATTCTTCTTCTCAAAGGTAAAACTTAAAAAGAGAGAAGAGCCACTCAAAAGAGAGAATTTTTCAGAATATACAGCAGTGATCTTGAGAAATTTTTTTTTTAACAATTTCTCAAAGGGAATCCCATGACCAAATCATGAAATGAAAAAAAAAAAAAAAAAAAAAAAAAAAAAAAAAAGAAAAAAAAAAAGCCTATTAATAATTATACACAAAGAGAAGAAGAGATGCAAATAGAAACAAAATATGTAGCAAAAGGGAAAAGGGTACCTTGACCAGGATAAGGATAGGCATACTTGGGGTCACTCATGTTGGCCAAACACACACTCAAATTCTCAGATTGGCACTTTGTGTATTATTTGATTTGAAACTGGGTCTGGGATCAGACTAGTTTTGGAACAGCAACTTTTGAACTTGTAATATGTGTTTATTGGGTTTTAAGTTTTTATATAAATAAAAAAAAAAGGAAGACTTCACATTTGACATTTGACATTACATCACTCACTGGAAGTCTAGATATACACCAAAGATCATATTAACCTGTAAAGATTCAATGAAAAATCAGAAATAGAAGTGATGACCAGCGTACACACATCTTCATTATGTTGAGGAGACTGGGTCAAGAAAAATGGCATCAGTCAAATATGAGTAAAATTTTCAAAGTATCTGACAACTCCCAGAGATTTCATTTTTTTCTATTCGTGACAAACTCAGCGAGGAGTTGCATGCCATTGGGCATTGGTGATTAATTGGTCCAGTGAATCTGGGTTCACGTGATTTTAATGACTTCATTACAAAACATTTATGAGAAAATTTAAAATGTACCTACTCAATTTGCTTACCTTCGTTATTTAACCCGACCATATATTCTCCCAAACTCCTAATTTGATTCATCTATAATTTTAAAAGCATCAAACTGATATATTTTATAATCTACCCAACTCTTGATCAGACGGTCAATCCTTATCAAAGCATTAGTGAATAAAAGACCAACATTTGAATTTTTAACAAAATAGCTTACACGGTTAAAGATATTAAAAGATTTAGATTTTTTTGTCACAGTTTGATATCAAACAAGTACAAAGGAAGATTTTGATTCTTTTTTATCAAACAAGTACAAATTATTAACTCTATTTTACTTTCGTTTAAATCCTAATTTATATCCCGATCTCACTTCCATACTATTTATAATTTCAACTACTGCATTAAATTATCCAACACACGGAAATATCACTTCCCCAAACTGATGGGTAATTTGGCAATGTTGGTATTACCTGTGCTGATAGTGGGGCTCAATACGGTTTAAATGAAGTTGCTCTATTTATTATGTTCATGGTAATATATTAGATGAACAAAAATCGGAGAAATCATCAAATCAACCAAAGATGATGCTTATATTGATTTTATCAATCTGAACAGGACATGGATATAAAATGCACAATAATTTGGGCTCAAGTTGATGGTTGGTCTTTGGGCTCTCTTTATATCATTAATATCCATGATGATAACTTTCAATTTAAACTTTCTTCTTAGTTTATCATGAAAGATCAAATTCAATCCCCATAATTACTTTCATGTTGGTATCAGTGCCAATAACTCTGTTTATAATACTATAATATTGTTGGATATGGCTTGAATTACTAATGATTACCAAACACGATTTACTAATGCGGAGACTTCCTGGAAACGTGAGAGCGTTTGAAAGTATGAGGTTATGTTTGAGGGAGGTTTGAAGTCAAGGAATAACTGAAGGAACATTTTCTGTGATTTACCGTGGCCCAGACCGCTGGACAGACAGGTGCATAGGCCACGGCATGGAGGGCGGTAAACCCATCAGGTTTTACGCGGCCTAGACCAAATTATCACTCTCCACCAAATTATCACTCTCCAATCTCTGTTTTATTTTTATTTTTTTGTTGTTAAAGACAATTTTATTCATAATTAAAAGTATTAAATAACAAAGTTTCAAAAAAAAAAAAAAAGTATTAAATAATAAAAATTCTAAAGAAACTTACACAAATCTTTAGAATATATACGTAATATCTTACCCCGTCTTCCTCTTTGAAGGTTATTATATAATTTGAACCAAACATTAACTAAAATTAAAGTTTTAAACTTGTAATTTTTTTATAGTAAAGATGAAAACTTCTAGAACATGAGTTTTTTTTTTTGTTTTTTTTTTGTATTTTAAGAAAGGAAGTATTTCCTGAACAAACTTCCAATTATATTTTATAAATGATCATATGAAAAGATAGAAAATGGTATTTTGGAACAAAATGAAGTACATTTAAAAATTAATTTATTTTTAGAAAAAAAAAAGTGTGAAAAGAAAATAAAAATTGAATTGTAAATAGAATATCTCTTAAAAAAATTGAAATCTGTAACCTAACCTAGCTAGTTGTCTTAATTAAAGAGCAATTTGTTACTATGATTACAAAGTTAAAATTTTATTAACATCTTCGACCTTTGGTACACCGTCAAGTTTTTATATTTTTCTCTTTAACTTTTAGAGAAAAAAAAAATTTCTCTATTTCCCTGGTACACAGTAGAAATGGGATGAGACAAGATGAGGTTGATACGATGGTTCGCCTCTTACACCCACACCATGAGGTTATGGGTTGAAATCTATTTTATTTCCCTAAATCTCGAATTATTATAATTAAAAAAAATAATAATAAAAAAAAAAACCTGGATTGAGAAATTATCTGCTTGGTGTTTGGGGTGATTTAATTTTAATTAAAAGTTTTGAACAAAACAAAGATAGATGAATATTTATTTTATTATTTATATGACAAAATCCATATCTACACCGCAAATGGAATTCGAACAAAAGTAAAAGATATAAAAATAAACATTTGGTAAAATTTTGGAATTTTTTTGGATTTGAGAACTATTTTTTCTTATATTTCCCTATTTTTAAATGTTTTATCTTCAAAAAAGTCGGAAAAAATTAGTTTCTGGATCCGATTTTTTTTTAATTTTTTTCCACAAATGTATCTCAATGTTTTTATCATCCATACAAAAAATCAAATCAAGATTCAATATATTCCATTAAATTTCATCAAAGGTGCTTAAAGTGTGCATTTTAAAAAGTCCTCATTTGGAAATTTTTTATTTATCTATATATAAATTTTCAAGTTCAGTGCACACATAAACATAAACATTGCAATGAATGTGTGATTAAAATGTTATTGATTTTTATAACTACTTTATCAACAACCAATCACATGTTTTGAAAAGGTCAGGAAAAAGATCTGATTAGTAGAGGATCCAAATCTATATATGTTTTGAATTAAGTATATATGCATTTGTCAATGCTTTTCCATAATCAATGGCCCATATATAACTCACTGATGAAATTATATCATTGCGCACCGAACATATATGAAAATGAAAGGAGAGGTGGTATATGTGGGTAGCTTTCGCTGTCACTGAATCGAAGAAGGGGTCACTTAAAAGGCTTTAAGACTTTATCGTTAAATCCAATGTCACTAAACCGAAGAAAGGGTCACTAAAAAGGCATTAAGACCTCATCGTAAAATCCAAAAAGGCAATAGGGTTTTGAATTGTTGGCAGAGAGCAAAAAAAATAGAATTCAAAGTTGGGTCTAGTGAATAAATGGATAGAGCCTCAGAGTATGTCCAACAGCTTCCCTTGAAGACATTCCTTAGCTAAATTAAGGGAATATGTGTATTTTTACAGCTCCAACAGAGCCCTAAATTGCTCCCTTAATTGTGTTATGGTGGAGTTTACTCTCTTAAATAAGGGGTGTTTTCAGACACCCTTAAAGTGGGATTCACCTATTTAAGATTATTTTAAAATGGGCTTCATCTATCATAATTGACAAACAATATCTAATATTTATTAAACACAGTATCTAACATTTAAATAATAATAAAAAATTATTAAATGGGTCATTTAAGGGAGTTTTGTTGGAGCACATACTCTCTTAATGGTCTCTTGTAATAACATACACCCTTAAATAAGGGAGTCTCCAAAGGAGACTGTTGGAAATACTCATGGTTCCAATTCTCAAAAAATAAAAAGGAATATGCCTACTTCTACAAATCCCATAAAGAAAATGGTATTGATATTTTTCCTTTTCTTAAACAAGAGTTTTTTTTACAGCAGTCTTGTTTTATAAATTAGAAAGAAAAGTCCAATTATATCTAATTGTATGTATTCCTATTTTATATAGAAGAGAAGATATATTCCTTTAAGGGTTTGGTACTTTGGTTTCCTGGACATCATGAATTAGTCCTATATATATATTTTTTTTGAACGGCAAGAGTTTATTAAAGAGGCCAAGCAAGGCCAAGGCACCAAAACCGCACCACACAACAAAAACAAAGGCCTACAAAGGCACACAAACACCCACAAAAAACCCCAACAAAGAGACCCATACAGTAGCCAAGAAGCCAACCCATACAAAAACACTCTTGAATGGGAAGGATGCTCTAGAAAAGAACCTAGCCTTTGACAACTTCTTTCCTTCCAACAGATTTGTCCACCAACACATCATCTACCACCTTAAAATCGAATCCACGAGTCCCACTTCTAGTCTTCATTCTGTGGGATCTTGACGGAAAAAATCTCTTGTTACTCTGCTTAGCAATAGACGGGCACGAAGAATCTACGGAATTCCCCAACTTACCTTTCCGAACAAAAGGTTCCAATCCTCCAAGATCAACAAAAAGATCAATAGCTGGACCATCAAAATTAACCCCTTGCAAATCTTTGTCTTCTTCAAAATTAATATACACCACTTGGTTACCAGAAACACTCACACCTCCACGCGACCCATCTTTTGAACCAAAGACCTTAACACTTCGCCTATATATATATAAATATAATTTTTTCAGTTTTCTACTTGAGCAATTTTATGCCTACTTCTACAAATAAAAACATCTTATTCTTCAAGTTATCTATCTAAATAATTTCATGTGGAGATTACAAATTAATAAATATTTTAGATTTATTTTCTTTATATTTGTTATTTTCTTATGTTATTAATATGATTTTGCTATATTTATTATAATAGTTTATTATTTAAACGTTGATTTATTTAAATTAGTTCGAAATTATTTGTCCAAGAGCAATGTTATGATGGTGCAAGTAATATACGTGGTGAGTGAAATGAGCTACTTGCTTTGATTATAAATAATTGTCCATATGCCTATTATATTTATTGTTTTGCACACCAATTGCAATTGACGCTAGATGTAACATCAAAATAAGTTAATTCTATTCATCATTTTTTCTAACCTAAATTAACTTCTTTTGTCAATATTATTGGTGCTTCGTACAAGATGGAATATAACTTAATTTCTTTCAAAAATTGATCATGTATATTGAAAGGGAAATCATAGAGAATATTAGTATAAATTCTATTATAAATGATTTTAGAGATTTAAAATAGCTACGAGTTCCATTTTTATTCATGGAGTTGTATCTATTTTATTTGTTGTACCATTACATATGAGACTAGTCTCTATTACATTTGGTTTTCTAATAACTTAGTTTTTAAATGTTTTTTTTTTGGTTGTGTCATTCTACACTTCATATTAAAACTTATTTGCCTGCAGCCTTACATTGAGTTCAGTACATTACATTTCCTTCTCACTTCGATTTTCTGTATATATTGTGCTACATCTGCAATTTTGCATTTCATTTCCAGGGAAACTCATAATAATGTACCTCTCTCTTTATTTTCCGTGTTTGTTACATCTGCACTTTCGATCTTATTCCAGGGAGACTATCACAGTTTTGAAGGAGATTGGTATCATCCCCATTTTTCATTCGAGACATACTGAGTAACCTGCTTCACACTCAAGTAATTATCAAGTCCCCCTTCCCCTAGTTTTAAATGTTAGTGTATTTGGATTGCATTAACTTAAATATTTATTTTTTCTCGACTCTCTAAAGTCAAAATTATGGCTTCACCCCTTGAGTCCACACCTAGACAAAGTGTTTTCTTCAAGATTGTTGATAGTTTCCAAAAAAAGAGTAATAGTCCACCCCTGACACTAAGCGTATGCTTCAAGATTTGATGGTTTTAAGTAAGATTGTTACTATAACAATCCACCTTATATGCTTAAAAAAAAAAAAAAAAAAAAAAAAAATCCATCAAATTATCGCTCTCCAATCTCTGTTTTATTTTTATTTTTTATTTTGTTAATGACAATTTTATTCGTAATTAAAAGTATTAAATAATAAAAATTCTAAACAAACTTACACAAATCTTTAGAATATATACATAATATCTTACCCTATCTTCCTCTTTGAAGGTTATTATATAATTTGAACCAAAAATTAACTAAAATATATTAAAGTTTTAAACTTGCAATTTTTTTATTTTTATTTTTTATAATAAAGATGAAAACTTCTATAATATGAGTTGATTTTTTTTTTTTTTTTTTTTTTTTTTTTTTTTTTTTTTTTAAGAAATAGTGTATTTTAAGAAAGGAAGTATTTCCTGAACAAGCTTCCAATTAAATTTTTTAAATGAGCATATGAAAAGATAGAAAATGGTATTTTGGTACATTTAAAATTTTATTTATTTTTAGAAAAAAAAGTGTGAAAAGAAAAAAATATTTATGAATTGTAAATGGAATATCTCTTAACAAAATAAATAAATAAATAAATAAATTGAAATCTATAAGAGTATCTCCCACCCAAACTCTATCTCTATTTTTAAAATAGAGTTCCAAAAGGAAATATTCTCTCCAAATTCTATCTCTAAATTTTTTTCACTTACACCACAATCTCTATCCTTATCTCTATCTCTATTTATATTTATATCTTCAAATAACTTACATTTTCATTATTATTTTTTACATTTTTTAATAAATTATTGTTCAACTAAATTTTAACAAATATTATTTTTAATGACATTTGTAATTTTTATTTTTACTTTTTGTAAAAATATAATGCTTTATTAGTGCATGAATTTATAATAACTAATTTTGAGGTTCTAACATTTTTCAACTAATTTTCTCAACGTACTTATTTTTTTCTAACATTTTTCAACTAATTTTCCCACCTACTTATTTCTTTTCTAACTTTTTCAATCAAATTATTATTATTTAAGTTTTTTGTTTTTTTTTTCTCTATCATTATTTTAATATGTTTATGTTATTGTAATTTTTTTTAGAAGTGTTAATGTCACTATGTTTCGGTTTTTAATTTATTACTAACTTATAATTATTAATATGTGATAAGAGATTTTTTCATAACAGAATAATTTTTTTTAGAGAAAATTATAACATAATAATACAATGAATAACAATAAATGAAGGTTTGTTATGGGGTTTGGTTGGTCAATGAGCAACAATTTTTTTTTTTTAATTACAACTACTAATTAACAACGATAACCATAATCTAATTGATAATTAAAATCAGATTATTTACAAAATCTCAGAAAAAAAAAATTAAAATGAGGAAAGCATATTAGAAGACTTGAACATGAGAAAGAAACCAAAACAGGTAAGAATGAGTAAATAAAAAATTATTAATTAATATTCAATATTTGACTCATTTTAAAAATCTAGATGAGACATTTCTAATGGTATAATTTTTATGTTAATAAAATTTATAAATTAAAATTTATTATACATTAATTAAATTTAATAAAAAAGGTAAAAGGATATAAATAGAATATAAAATATTGGAAAGTAAGTTTAGAGTATGAGATTTGGTACTCTAAATTTAGAGTAGCAATATTGAAAACACTAAATTTTTTTCTTGAAAACAGAAATTTAGAGTATGGTGGGAGCAACCGATACTCTATTTTAGAGTATGGTGTGAGATGCTTCAACCCAGCTAGTTGTCTTAATTAAAGAGCAATTTGTTACTATGATTACAAAGTTAAAATTTTATTAACATCTTCGACCTTTGGTACACCGACAAGATTGTATCTTTTTCTCTCTAACTTTTAGAATTTTTTTTTTTTTTTTTTAAATCTATTTTCTCTTGTAGACAATAGAAATGGGTTGAGACAAGATGAGATTGACACGGTGGTTTGCACCTTACACCCATACTATGAGGTTGTGGGTTGGAATCTATCTTATTTCCCTAAATCTCAAATTTTTATAATATTAAAAAAAAAAAAAAAAAAAAGTGGATTGAGAAATTATCTGCTTGGTGTTTGGGGGTGATTTTATTTTAATTAAAAGTTTTGAACAAAACAAAGAACAATATTTATATGACAAAATCCATATCACAACGCAAAGGAAATTGAACAAAAGTAAAAGATATAAAAATTAAATTATATCAATGAATTTAGGCAGAATTTCACATAAGCCCTACCTTTTTGGTGATTTATCACCTTTATAAATGTCTTTCTAAATTCATCACTTTAGTCCTTACTTTTTCAAAAACTTATCACTTTAGTCCATTTGACCAAATATGTAAAAGTCAATTATTTTAAAACCTGTGAAAATACACTTTTGCCCTTATTACTATTTAATTTAGCTAAAATGATTATATTAGCTTTAAATTAAAATGAAAAATAATAAAATCTTAAATAAATATATTACAAAAAAATCTTAAATAAATAATAATAATAAAATCCATTAATATATATATATATATTTTGCATTTTTTTTCATAATGGATATTAATTTAACTAAAATGATTATCTTAGCTTTAAATGATTTTTTTTGTAATCTATTTATTTAAGATTTTATTTTTGAGAATTTTATTGTTTTTAAATTTAATTTAAAGCTAAGATGATCATTTTAGCTAAATAAAAATCCATTATGAAAAAAAATACAAACTAAGAAAAAATTAATGGATTATTTATTTATTTATTTAAGCCTTTTTTTGTAATATATTTATTTTAGATTTTATTATTGAAAATTTTATTGTTTTTCATTTTAATTTAAAGCTAAGATAATCATTTTAGCTAAATTAAATAGTAATAGGGGTAAAAATGTACTTTCACGGGTTTTAAAATAGTTGACTTTTTATATTTGGTCAAATGGACTAAAATGATGAATTTGGAAAGACATTTATAAAGGTGACAAATCACCAAAAATGTAGGACTTATGTGAAATTCTGCCATGAATTTATTAGATTATCGATACTTCACTCTCTCATATCTCCTACATGGCTCTGACGTTCCACAAGACCCACACCTACACTAGTGCTTTTTTTTTTTTTTTTTTTTTAATTTTTTTTTATAGGGGATCTTTTTTTTTTTTTTTTGGTTGATGGTTGTGAATGAACGGTGATGGTGATTTCGGATTATGAAAACATTCCAATAACCCCACTTTTCTGTAAATGATCATAGAGTGGTATTTTTATCTTTTCACCGTTGTGCCCGCCATGTTGTAGGAACATTTGGTAATTTGGTATATATCTACATGTATACGTGTATAATGATTGGGGAATATAAAATGCACACATGAATTATGGTATAAACTATAAAGTATGAGTAATATAAAAAATTAATCTAAATGATACAAACAAACAGACCAGTGATAAAGAAAGTTTGATTAGTTATCTTATCAATCCCTTGATTTACGTGGATGACATGTTGCTTGTTGGTCACGACAATACCAATATTGAGAAATTAAAGAAAAATCTTAGTAAATCATTTACTATGATAGTTTTGGGGTCGGCCAAGCAAATCCTTGACATGAAGATTGAACATCCACCAAGATAGGTCCCCATAAGCCATATTTAAGTGAAATACTCTGCATCAAATACAATTGCTAATTATTCACAACATTTGACAATTGGCAGATATTATGCAACATGCATAAGGAAAAAATTGAGATTTGAAGCCCTTTCCACAATCTTTGATGCGGAATAATACATTAATATACTATTGAAGCACAATTCAAATATTACAGCCTAACTATTTGTGTATCAAAAAATATTATTTTGAGATCACAACAAGCGCATCTTGTATCGCATGTAAATAATATTTAGAAGTCAAGCAAACCTGCTTTGAGAGAACTGGCGTTCCCAGCCCAAAAGTTTCAGTCACAAACCAGGCATCAGCATCTCAACACTCAGGTAAATTCACCTTCCCCATCAAATTGGCAGTAATCATGCAAAAAAGAGAAAGGTACAAAAATTTCATCCGCAGACCACTAATAATTTTTCACAGCACCAGGTTTTGGAGACTACCTGCGATAGTCATGGTGAATGCTGAAAATTTCAACGGAAAAGGTCTATGGGTATTACAAAAATCATCCCTAAAACCTAAGAATAGTTTATATATTGCGATTATAAAATGAAGGAGATGTACAAACTCATTTAAACACAAATAAGTTTCCACAAACCAAAAATAAATCTATGTATGCCATGACTGGAAACCATGCACTTTAAAATTTGGAAAACCATATATAATAGGGGTTTATAACCTATCAAAACTTCATCTAATGATTTACATTTGGTAGAAAATTCACTCCCCTCAGTTCTTTCTACACACTCAATTTTACTCACCATTCCATGTCGTTCATCTTCATGTCTTAAAACATGTAGAAGACCCAAAATGTTATTAGTACCAGAAAAAGAAATAGTAAGGTATGAGCTGTGAATGTTTTGATAATCCATAGAGCATAGCACAGAAAATTGAAAATTGGTAGTATGTGATATTAAAGCAGGTATATACTTTACCATGATCCAAAAAATTTCCTGAACATCCTATACACAAGAGACTGCAGTTTTCAAAGGTCCACCCTTCAGCAAAGAGAAAAACAAAAGTGGTGTACCTGAACAGCATACTAGATTATAAGAAACAAACCAAGTAGTATATATGTCAAGCCCCAAAACTTCAACATCTCTCACAAACTTAGAACTTAGAAAAGGTACCTTTTTTAACAAGACCAGTGACTGGTCCCACATCCCTTTAAACATGTAAAGAAGAACATATTATAACTGAGTTCCCAATGAAGTCTTGGGCCATTTCAATCATACATGAACCACCAGAGGCATGCATAAAGGTGTGACACAGAATATCTAAAGCATATAATATGCAGAGCTCACATATATGGTGAGCAATTTAGAGAAGTGAATTGACCCAAAAAACAAGGCACCAATACCAAAAATAGCACAACCATTTTCTTCCGACTGAGTATTTGCGATTCATCTGTCATTCGATATTGTTTTTGACTTTAAACAAAATGTCAATAGGTTTCTGCATTTGTTTTTTCAATAAGAAACAAAGAAAGTCTGTAGTAAAGAGAAAGGAAAGATGGTCTTTCCCATTGGATTTGTCTCAGTTTATGCACTTTCAGACAGAAAAGAAAGATGTTTCTTAAAGTCCATATCAGCTGATTCATATTGTTATCAATGCAAAATAATAAATTAATTCTTATACATAGATACTTTGGGAATCAACTTTGGAAATCTTCAAGTGTGAGAACATATCGGAACAGGAAAATTTCATCCACATTTGCAACCATTTCTATTATATACCAGGGCCATCATGGTTTAAAAATTCCCTTTCCACCACCCACCCACCCACCATCATTTAAAGAGGTATATTGATTGCAACTGATTACCATGATGACTAAAATATCTCTTAAGTTTTCCAATTGACATTTAAAAGAAGACCAACCCATTCCCTTGATGAAAAGACCAAATAGCTTGATAGAAACAATGGTGGTAATAGTCGAAATAGGAAACCAATTTTTTAAACAAATTTACCCTTAGTTTATGAAAAAAATTACAATGAAAAAAACAATCAAAGATGAAATGTAAGAGTGTGTTTATGACATTGGAGAGCAATGGTCATTTATTTGGCTCCATTAGACCCATTTCATGAATGAGAACACAGAGCATTAAACTTTACAACCTAACCTAAAAACTCCACAGCCAATCAGTAGTACAATTAGTAAAATTAAATGCCATCTCATATACAACAAATGACATTAACGGAGGGATACAATTCAAAAACAGAAAAAGTGAATGTTGAACGAAATCTGCTGTGAAGAAATCTGAATCACAAACCAATCCACGTAAACTATATTTTTGCTATGAAAAGGAAATATTTAAGTACTGCTTCTGATCACCCAATGAAGAGGGATAATACCCTCATGAACAAGTTGCTGTTCTTTCAAGGTTACACAATGGGGTAAATATGGTGCAGGTGCAAGCTGAACTACAAGCGCTAATAGTTAGGTTTTAGTTAGGTTTCTAAACCTGGAAAACACGCAAGATAGAAGAAGTTGATGGCGGTAATGATCATGTTATCTTTGGTACTTGCAGTGTTTGCCATGTGCATGAAAGCATCGAGCAACCAGAAGATGTGAAGTTTCTACTTTGCATTCATGAAACACGTGTCAAACATTGTATACATTTATCAATTAAACATTCTAGTACTTTCTCCAGAAAATAACTCCATTATAATATCATCTACAGGCTATGGTTCTTGCTAATCAAAAAATCATTGTCCAGAAACCTTAGTCTAGTTGTTGCAAAATTGGCAAATATGAAGGGTACAAAACTACTTAACAATATAAATATTAACCATAGTTCTAAAAATGTAAGTGTTAAAGCTGTCCCAAAATAGGCACTGGTGTCTAACCTATTTTCCTCATCAAGAGAGCTGACTTGAAAGTATAATTTCTATCATCACCTTCATTAACTGAAATCATATTTTGCATCACAATTTCACACTAGTATACCATCATGGCAGTATCTATAAGTAGTTGTTAGCTATCTATGAAAAGAATGAAAAAATATATGTTACTTCTAGCAACAAATATTTGAATGGAGTATTTTACCCTGAGGATTAGTAATTCTTGCTGCAAGTGTAAAGCTACACCTAGCATGATGCCATGATACCAAGTGGAGGAATATTTGAATATTTTACAACTAGATGAAGCATATCATTCTTTCCATTACCGAAATAGATAACTAACACCTCCCTATAGAAACTTATCTCATATATTAGTTTGAAATGCTTTCATGGCAGTGCAAAATTACAACGTGATATGCTAACCTTCATTTTCATCTCGAAGTTCAATGTATAACTAGTCCAAACAGAAAATTACACCAAATGTAGAAAAGGAAGGAAGATGTTCGGTATTTAGTGACATAGAAACAAACATCTAATAAGCTAATATATAGATACAGTCTATACATTAATGGCACTTTTGGGTGACATTTGACCCCACACTGTTACGATCAACTTGGTTTTACATATTAACTAGGCCACCAAATTAGCATCCTACATTATTTTCACCAATTAGTTAGGCCACCAAATTAGCATCTGACATTCCTCACCCATAGTCTTTGCTCAACATTAACAAGTAATATAAATACAGCATTTAATTATATATACAAGATTATGGCATCTTGATTTAAATTTGAAGATTTAGAAAATAATAAGAGCACAATACTGAAAGTACAAATTAAGAAATTTAAAAGTAAATCGACAAAGCAAGTTACCTGGAAAACAGTGCTAGAGATAATCTACTGCTCCAAGTAGAAAAGATATGGCTCTAAGAATCCAAACAGAACCCCAATACTGCAATAAACAATGTAAAATCCCACAGCAGCACAAAGGCATTAGAAGGCCACATAATAGCATAATAAACCGAATTTCTGCCGACATTTCAACAACATTAAAGAAGGAACTTTGAAGAAATAAAAAAAGGCATTACAAATTTGCAAAATGAAATAGAAATTAATCTGCAGCGTGTGAACATGTATATACATATGCTCGTAATTAAAATGTGAAGAAGATTGGCAAGAAAAATCAGAAAATGAGTCCCGTAGTAGTACCTTAACGTGTGTGCAGAATCTGAACAGCTGAGAAACCTAAGGAGGGTGTATCCAATTAGGATTTTAAAAGACTTTTAATGACTTTTATGGAATTAAAAAGTTTAGGTGTATTCAATCTAGACTTTTAATGACTCTATAAAAGTTATGAGGTATTCAATACAGACTTTTATAGACTTTTAAAAAGTCTTTAAAAGTCATGTGGTATTCAATCAAGACTTTTTAACAGTCTATGAAAGTTATGAGGTATTCAAAATCTCAATGACTTTTAACGACTTTAAAATATCAATGACTTTTAATGACTTTTAGGGGGGTGTATTCAATTAGGATTTTGAAAGACTTTTAATGACTTTTTTTAAGTGGATGACTTTTGCAGATTTTATAGACTTTTATAGACTTTACAAGATTATAAAAAACTTTTATAGACTTTTATTTAAAAGACTTTCATAGACTTTCATTTTAAAAGACTTTCGTAGACTTTCATTTTAAAATACTTTTATAGACTTTCATTGACTTCTAAATATAATGTATAATTTGTTTTAGCAAAATTATATATATATATTTATCATATCAATAAAAATAATTTTTCAAATGAATAAAAAAAAATCATCGTTAATTAAACTTGACAAATGTATTCATGTTTATATATGTGATTTAATTTATTTTTTTAATTATATTTTGCATTATAAAGACATTATACTCATTTTTTTTTTTTAATAATTAGTCAAAATTTTATTTGCTTTTTATAATTAGTTAAAATATTATAAATTTTCTTTTAGAATAAATGTAGCAAACCGACAATAATATTAACACTTACATATCTCTACGAAAGTATGACAATGAGTATAAAAAATCAATCAAAAGTTCATTCAAGTTACTAAAGATAAAACATAAAAACCGTATCTAGTTGTTGAATAAGATCCATGCCTAAAAGTGGATAGTTTGATATTATAATTACATGGAGTCAAGCTCATACGCGACTTTGATTATGGCATACTAGTATGGTTAAGTAGTAGTTTTTGTCTTTTATTATTTTTATTTTATGTAAATGAAGTTCATTTGATTTGTTTCGGTGTTGTTTAGTTGCTTTAAAAATATAGGTTAAAAAAAATGAAATCTCTCATCCTTAATTGCATAGCCGATGAAGAGTTGTTTTATATTATTTTTTAGTTTTTTTTTTTTGTTATAGATCGTTAATGTTTGTATGTTTTTTTTAATAATGTTTATTCATTTTAAAGTTATTCGTTTTATTTTATTTATGAAATTTGTTAAGAATGAGTGTGGTTTTATTTGAAAATAGAACTTATATTTGGTGGTTGATGTTTTTTTAAAGAGTTTTATATTTTTCTTTTAAAGTGAAATTCTTTCTATTTTTTTTTTTTAAAGTCATTCAAAGTCTTTGGTAGGAATGGAAGACAAATTGTGAAATTTGTTATAACTAAAAATCATTAAAAGGTCATTAAAAGTCATTGATATTTTAAAGTCGTTAAAAGTCATTGAGATTTTGAATACCTCATAACTTTCATAGACTGTTAAAAAGTCTTGATTGAATACCACATGACTTTTAAAGACTTTTTAAAAGT